>OZ026828.1:9919346-10445532 GCA_964023185.1 Macaria liturata
GACGTAGGCCTCCTCTAAAGATTTCCACTCTTTCCTATCTTTCGCTATGCGGGTCCATAGTGGACCTGCTATTTTCTTGATGTCGTCTTCCCATCTTCTAGTTTGTTCTAGTCACATAAATAAACTACGGCTTTTTTCATCAAGATCAAAAAACATATTATTATATCCTCTCTGTCTCCGTACCTTCTGTTGCCACAGCAGGCGCGAGTCAGCGTGCGAGCGGAGCGCCACGCGGCCGTCATGCAGCGCCACCGCCACGCGGACGGGCGGCGCGGGCGCCGGGCCCTCGCCCCCGCCCCCGCCGCACGACCCCGCCGACACCGCCAGCTGGTGCTCGCCTACGCTGAAGTTCCATCTGGAATCGAAAGTGGCTGTAGTCGATCGCAAGTTACAATCAAAAAGTAACAAAAAAATTATAACTAAGTTGAGGTTAGTAAAATTGTCAATAGTTGAGACCGGAGCTTCCATTTTGACGGTTAGAGTACCTACTCATCGTGAATTTGCCTTTATGATGGTTTACGTTAGTTCACAGAAATCAAGTGAATGAATGATTGAATAAATGAAATATTGAATGAATGAATGATTTATTTATTGTCTGGCAAGTAGTACAGAAGTATCCAGCTATTCAGCACACTCACTTCTCGGTGCCGTGGCGGGGGTCGAGCGCGCGCACGGTGGCGGAGTGCTGGCGCAGCACCAGCAGGGGGCGGGCGGAAGAGCGCGCGCGCTGCTCACTGCTGCACCCGCGCGTGCCGCACTCGTAGATCACCTCGCCGCTCGCCACGTCCACGCCGACCCACACTGTCTCGCGGGCACCTGCCGGTAAGATTCTCGCATTAAGAAGTAAAACTTGCATCCCCTATTTCACCCTTTTAAAAGTCGCTTTTCTAAAAATCCTTTCTTAGCTGATGCCTTCGTCATAACATCTACCTTCATTCCAAATTTCAGCCCGATCCGTCCAATGGTTTGGGCTGTGCGTTGATAGATCACTATATCAGTCAGTCAGTCAGTCACCTTGAGTTATATTTAGATATCGTATCATTACTATTCTCGACCCTAATGTGCAGTAGATTTTGTAGTTTTATCAAAAAATATGTTTTCTTACTAAATGTTTTTTCACGAAATCTTCATAACTACAAATCCTATGCCTCTGGTTTTCAAGAGCTTGGGTGTTTGTTTAGATACCAATAATTTGAGATACAAATCATTAGTCTTATCTTTCTTAGTTTTTGAGTCTTGGTTTACAACAGTTTGTATGGCATATACCACACAGATTGCAGTCAAGTCACGACCTAATAGAGTACTACCTTGTCAAATATGACAAGTTCGTGACTCCCTTGCAGAACTGATTCATTAGGGGAGAACTCTTGTGTAGATACATCGTAGTGGGCAGCCAGGTGCGTAACGGAACACCGACATGTCTTCAGTTTTGTGGTCTTCAAACATGTCGGTTTTCTTACGATGTTTTCACGACGAGACCATAAAGTGAGCGTAAATTCTCACGTAACTTGAAAAACAAGTCATTGACTTGAATCAACTATAAATGAAAATGTTGAAAGCCCCCGATAATGACTTCCATTGTAATTACTGGATTGTAAATCAATGAAATATTTAATTGACCCCAGAAGCAGCTGCAGATTTTTGGGATAAAAATTTCTTAGTTATTTTTTTTTTATCATTTGGCTTTGTGAAAGTAAAAAAAAACGGAATATAAACATGACTATCACTTGTTTATGTATTATTCATCACAGCAAATACATTTTTCTTCGAGCACACTTACTGATAACATGTTTTATAGTACTCTGTGTTGATATGTTACGTAGTATATTAGGTACGTAGTGTATTTATTTGTGTCGATCAATTATTATCAGTAAATAATTCTGATACATATTATTTATCTATCTATATGTTACGGCTAATACCCGAAGTGCGGCTACACCTAGTTTTAGTCGGTTAGAACTAGGTGTAGCCACTTAGTCTTGGTTAAACCCCGAATCGAGACATGTTTTGAAAGAAGTTGGCTCCTCCTCGCTTCGCTCGTCGTCGCATGTGCGTGGTAGAAAGCAACCTAACGAACCTAATCTACCTTCTGTCACAGACAAGTGACTTCGAGTCCAACACTTGCACTACAACAGGACTTGAGACCTAGTTTTACCCGAAAATAATCGGCTCGTACTAGGTACCAAGACTAAGTGGCTACACCTAGTTCTAACCGGCTAAAAGTAGGTGTAGCCGCACTTCGGGTATTAGCCGTAACATATACATATAATAAAGCTTAAGGGAGTCAAAAACCTGTACATAGAAGACATAAGAAAAAACATGTTTCAGCAATTTTTATAATTTTGTTCTGTTTATTTGTTGCTGTTTATTTAAACACTCATACCGCAAAAACGGCTCAACGGATCATCATGATTTTTGGTATGTAGGTAGTATGAGGTCTTAGGAGTGTCATAGGCTACTTTTAATCCTGAAATAACACGAGCAAACTCACGGGCGTCCACTAGTACACAATATGTACGTGTTTTTAATTGATATTTGGAATTATGCAAGAAGGATAATATCGTAAAGGTTGTTCCTTCCTTACTGATAAGCTTGTAATCAACACATACACAATAAAGTGAAGAATAATGTAGAATTAATGTACTTACTTTCACTTACATTGTTACAATAAAAAAACTAAACTTCTGACAACATACGTTATCCGGTTATCGTATTAAATGTACAGAAAACTGTCGCCAAAGCCGAAAACGGCTAGGATGATTATTATTATTTTCTTACAATAAATTAAATTGAAATTGTAGGTATTCTGGTGAAACAAATTATGATCAATAAATACATTTTAAGTTTTCAACAATCTAGATTTATTAACAAGCAACTGAAAACACATCATACCTGTTTTTTCAGTTGTTTGTTCTTTGCTATTCTTAAGATTTACTCTTTTGTTTGGTTCTATAAGTAGGAAGGTTATATTATGTGATAGATTATATGTGAAAGTTAGGTTCACTGTCTAGGTAATGTACTCACTGTAAGCTATTTTTATTTTTTAAGTGTGAATGTATAACTGTTCGTTACTGTTTGTGAACTAAATAAAAAAAAAAAAAAAAAAAAAAAAAAAAAAAAAAAATAAGTATGTATTTACAAAAGAAAAGTATATAAGTATTATACCCGTTATCTAGTACCCACGACACAAGCGTTTGCTTAGTGTGGGGCTAGATGGCGCTGTGTGTCCGATGTCCCGGAATATTTATTTATTTATTCAATAGTTTTGTTCTATACTGTGTGATATGATGTCTATAACTTACCAGCTATAACCAAGTCCTCAGTATACTTGTAGGACGAGGAGAGTAGTTGCTCGGCATCAAACGGCAGTGGCTCTATGGTGTCTCCACTCAGGCTGTACAGAGTACCTCGGAGAGATGGCACCAGACGGACCCATTTGCCACCCGATGTTAGCTGCAAGTAAGTATAGATTTATTTAATTAAACTAGTATATTGGCTGTAAAGGACAGACTGAAAATTAGTCATAGTCATAAGGAATTGTGGGAAATAGATATTTATTAGACAGTAAGGAACATTTGTTATGTAATTAATTTTACTACTTAACTTTACTTAACTCTTTGTTTAAGAGTAATTAGTTGTTTGTTTAAAAAGAAATAAGTGACAGTTAGTTTCTGACAATGTAGAGTTTTGGTGGGGTTAGTGTGTGAATCAAGGATTTTTTATTTCATCCCTCTCTTTCCCTCGTGTGAATAATAAATGGTGAACAACATGGTGGAAAATTAATTATGGTGTTTCTTTCCCATCCCTAAACACACTTCAGTATCAATATTATAATGACTTACTTACTACAGTTTTCAAAGCATAATAAGCTGTCATACCTCCAAGTTATGTAGATTAGAATTGAGCAATGGTTGTGTTTGTATGGCCCATGCCTGGATCCCATTCTCAGTGGAGAATGCAGTCAGCTTGCCATCTAGGGTGCTTATTATCATCAAGCTGGAAAGGAAACCAATTTACTTAAACCATTTTACCGAAACAAAAGTGTATTTTTATTTGTTCCTGTCATCAGCTTGCAATACAAGATGCCACAATAAAGTTCTAAACAAAGATCCTGATATGTATTTGGTATTGAATTTGGTAAGTTGTTAAATAAATAATAAAGAAAATACATAAGTATGTAATTGTTCTTCAAATTACATACATATTTTCTATTGTCTAGTCTTTGGATGAGATTGATTGAGATTGTTTTAAACTGACAATTCACAATCCAGGTCCATTTCAAATCCAGAGTAAATAGATTTTTCTAGGCAAGTGTGCTTCATCTTAGACTACAGTGATACTTAACATCAGGCAGGCTGCACAAAAAAGCCTATACCTACTATGTTATACTGGTGACTGAAATACAATAACATCATTTATTATTGTTTACATTTATAATAGTATACAATTCATTTTCAACTTGCAAGGCTAAGCTTGGCAACAAATTGTTGCAAATTCAAGATTACCTAATTAAATCAAGAACTTTCTAATCCATAGTTTTTCAGCTATAGGTAGCCTCTAATTCATTGGATAAGCTATCAAGGCCACAGGTTTCAACCTGTCATATAATAATTTTATTAAGGAACATAGGTTCAAAATATTTAACACACTTTAGGAAAATATTAAAAGAGCAGGAGGATAGGAGAATTCATTACAATTTATTATTGTTTAAAAAAAAACTAGGTTCAACCTAAGTTGAGCTCTCTAAATAAACAAGTTGTGACTTGTTTAGATATTAACAATTTAACCTATACATTTATGGATTTTAATAAAAAAGTAAATTCTAGGAATCTGCTGTGACGTAAATGCGTAGAGGCTATTGTTTTGAATCGAGTCCTTGACTATCAATGCAGTGAATGTTGATAGTGTTACAAAATTCAACTTTTATCAACATCACTTCGTTCCTGAATTACTACAGCTAGGTTCCAATAAACGCCGAAATATGTGCATATAACTGTTGTTTACTTACTCATCGCTAACCGGTCCATCTTTCCCATTAGTGGGATTACAGAAAGGCAGTTTCTGCACATTATCATCGGCCCGAAGATAACTTACAAAACATGTAAGCACGAATGCGGCTTTCAAGACTATAACTTTCCAATACCAGTCTGACATTTTATTATTGCTAAATTAAATGTGGACATCTCAGTGTTGTGCACCGGCTGTTTATTGTTATTACGAAACTCGAGGAAAATATTACAAGAAATACGGAGTAAACTTGTTTCTCTCACGAAACTTTACACAAATGTTGCCAATTTTTGGTATTAAAATTAATCTTCTCACAACGTATGACTCATACTCTACCGGATCGGAGATATATAAATAGTTAAGGAAACCTTAAAAAAATTATGGATTTGAGGTGACGCCATAAATTCTTTGAGATTATATTACTATGTACATTAAGTAACTACAATTAAAATAGACTTGATTCTGGAGAATCTATCAATGTAAGTATGGACCGATCAAAATTTGTAAAATACACGACAATCCCATATACTTGCATAGTTTATTTATCATTTTTTGATGAATTTTTTTCACGGATATAATCAAAAACATAAGAATCTTATATTAACTTATTACTCGTGATTTTTTTACATATTCTACAGAGACTTACGCATATTATATACGTTAATGACTTAAGTACACAATACCATTACGGTCATTAAAATAGCTTTGTAAGCTGTATCACCAATAGCTGGTATCACTAACTACGCCACTGAGCAACATCCACGTAAACTGTTGTCAAACCAATGTCAATTGTCATAAAAATAAACAATTCGGCTATGGTTTGTCTATGGCAACCTGACATTGACATTGACACATTGTTGACTTTTGTTCTCTGATCCACTCCACGCTCCTCGCTCGAAAAATAATATTTTTCACTTGTATTTTGCATCCATTTCATTTGCATTTCACGTTTTGGGAAGCACGGGAGTCCATTCCAAGCAAAAGTAATTCCAGATCTACCTTCGCACATACAAATATTGTGCAAGAACTTCAACAACCTTTACCACAATGACTCTGGGCACCTACAACAGGCACCAAGCAGAGAGGAAGAAGTAAGATTTTTCCTACGTATTAGAAAATTTACATTGTTTGTTTTGCTATTACGATACTTATAATTGTGTTTTCTAGGCAAGCAGCGCTGGCAGCTGCCTTCCCGCAGGGCATACGATGCCAGAAGTGTCTCGAGTTTGGCCACTGGAGCTACGAGTGCAAAGGAAAACGCAAGGTGCTGGTGCGACCCTCACGTACTCAAGTCATGAAGAAAAATTTGAAGGCGAAGGAAACGACGAAAAAAGAGAAAGATTCAGGATGCTGCAGGTAAGAATTACATCATTAATGCGCTTACACTGATTTTCGTTAAATTTTTTTGCGATTAGAATATTGTAGGTATGTTATGTTATTATGTTACCTACACATAAAAGGTAAAATCTTTTTTCATGTATACCCTCCTGTTTTTGAAGCAAGCTAATGCCTTCAGAACTCATTATTATTGAAATTTATATTCATTGTGTTCCTATTTAGACATTTCCTTTAAAATTTTACTGTTTTATAGTTAGCTTTTGAAAGTAAACAGGTTAGAAGTGTATCACATTTAAAAAATGTAACTACCTATTAAAAATGGAACTAGGAACATGATATCCCAGATTTTACAAATTGGTTATCATTGCAGCTCAAATGGTTCCTGCAAAATTCCGAAAAAGAAGAAGCGTGTGGAGAAAGAATCTGAATCAGAAGACTCTGACTCTGGCAGTTCATCAGATTCCTCGGACGGGTCAGACTCTTCTGAGAGTGACTCAAGCAGTGGCTCTGACAGTGGTAGCGGCAGTGACAGCGAGAGTGACAGTGACGGTGACTCTGGTTCTGATTCCGGCTCTGATGGTGGAAAAGGGGGCTGCGGATGTGGATCTCGGTGCAAATGTTAAACTGTAAACCACTTGTAAGACGGGATTCTAGCTTATGCCATTTCCTTTATACGAGCCTTTCATTGTTATGTTATTAATGTACTGTCTAAACTTGCTAGTAAACTGAAGTAACTACGACATAAGATTTCTATCCCTTCTGAAAAATAAATGAAGGTAGTTAGAACAAAATTGTAAATCTGCAAACTTCATATCCATGGTAAATTGTAATCATCTCTGAAGATCCTTGCTACACACATATGTAGTACATAGATTTGAGTAGTAATTGAATCTCTTTTGTCTTGGCATAAGCGAGTTCCTTTAGAAATAAGCGGTAAGTATATCTTGTGGGTGTAACTTTATTTCAATGCTGGTCATTGTTATGGGAAAACATTGAATAGAACTAACCAATTTTTTATTACATTTTCTATTCTATGATGAACCTTGTTGATCCCACATTATATTTTGTATAATTTCTTTATTGATTTGCCACTTAACTGATAAGCAAATTGTTTCAATGATTAGTTCAAACAAATAATTCAAAGAGTTGCATTTATTTTTGTGAGTGTTCAGATGTGGTACTTATTTTTAGAGGCTCTCTTTCGATTTTAACCAGAGATTTTAAATTGTTGATATTTGTTTATTGGTAAGATAGGCTTGATTAGTGTTGTATGGTCGGTAGAGATAAGACTTCTTAAATATACTATCAGCATAAAATGTTATAATATTGACAAAGACTTGTTGCCTGTGAAAAAATATGAGAAATGAAAACAAGAGGGTCTCACTACAGTTTGGTTGGTGAGCACATTTGAATTAAATTCTTTAATAATTTCCTTGATCAAAGTTACACTTGTTATCCAGTAATGTGAATAAAACAGGCAGCAAGATTTTGTAGATACTACTGTAAAAAATGACTGTGCTTTGTAAAAATATGCTCTTTGATTTCACCCATATTTTATGTAATTTTACGATAACACTATAAATAAATGTCATAGACTATCTTTAGTATTACTTAACTCTAAGATTGTAAAAATGTTTCATGTAACCTAGTAGTGTGAAATGATTCCATATTAGAAGATACATGTTAGAATTTTGATAAAATATGAAATAAATGGACATATGGAAAATGTGTTGTTTAATTTAATAAAACCTAATATGTATTGTCATTATTTATTATTGAAAAGTATACAAAAATGAAAATGGTAACCTAAGTAGCAATGTCGCCATAACATCTCTTAACTCACCAAATCTACATAAATACCTATTAAGGATTTCAATTAGTAACTTGAATTACTTACAAGTTTTAAGATTAATGATTAGATCAATCTTAACTTTGAAGTCACAAAAATATAATAAATTATTTAAATATTTTGTGCCAGTAAAAGTTATATGATGATACCTATAATAGTCTTCGTTTGTATCTGATTATTTTTAAACTAGCTGGTGCGCGCGACTTCGTCCGCGTGGAATAGTTATTACCATAAAAACGGTTCTAGTGAGTTAACCTCAAAAGATAGTCCTACTGTTGCGGACATTTTGTTAGATCATTTCAAGAGGAATAATTCTTTCATACACATTTTATTGATTTCTTGAACCATTTTCGCAGCGCACGCGACGGAAGCCCTCAAAGATGAATAATTTTCCCCGTTTTTTCCACATTTTCCATTGTTTCTTCACTCCTATTAGTTGCATCGTGATGTTATATAGCCTAAAGCCTTCCTCGATAAATGGTCTAGTCAACAAAAAAAGAATTTTTTAATTCGCACCAGTCGTTCCTGAGCTTAGCGCGTTCAAACAAAACAAACAAACTCTTCAGCTTTATAATATTAGTATAGATATACACTGTATGAGTAGGTACTCCTACAAGGCAAATATTCACTTCATTTGACTTGTGGAAGTTGTTGATACAATTTGTGTCTCTTAATAAGTTACAAATATCACGTATCATGAGATAAATCTGGCTTACTTACTTCCAAAATGATGTATATCTCAGTACATTATATCTACTTAATCCCTATACTAATTTCATGAATAAATAATTTACTATAACTATAACATAATAATGTGGAACATTGGCATAAAACCCAGTTAGTTATATTCTATCATGATTTATTTTTGGAACCAAAATGTCTTATAATTAAACCATAACATACACAAGAAATAAGGTTAACAAACAGATTATTTTATCTCATATTTTGTACTTATTTTAAGGCACTTAAATTTATATTATGATTGAACATATTATATGAGCTTAGATAAGGCGGCAGTCAACAAAATGGTTGATTTATTTTAATATGAAGGAAAATTATCAAATTACATAATATGTATAAAATGTATATACATATAAACATATGTAGGTATGCACAAACACAAAGCTTGTTAAGACTGATTGATGTAATATAACAAGAACATAGAAACACATGAGTTTTGAAGACGAAATTAATGTAATTTTTCACATTTAAACAGACTTTATTAAATGACCACTGAACCACATATTCAGAAATGCCATCCAAAGTTTTCACCAATGAAATTCAAACACTAATCAAAGAGTATGTAAATATTATCCAACCCATAACAAGCATTTGCTTATTGTGGAGCTAGATGGCGCTGTGTGGAACGTCTTGGAATATTTATTTATTTGAAGAAGAGCTGTGAACAAATGATTGACATTTCGTTATCAAACAAAATGTTTCCAAATTTGTGAAAAATCATACCAATCGCGACATACTGTTAGAAGATCGATAATGGGATAGAACAATAGAACAGAACTGAAACATTACACAACTTAACCTAAACTTACACAGAACATTACAAACATGTAACCGAGGTGGGATTTGAACACACAATCACTATAGAATCACGACACAGCCTGTGACTCCGGTAAGGCATGTATAATCACTTTTCTCTTCTGATCGTAGCTGAAATTGTTCATTTTGAATATCCTGCTCTCGTAGAACGGTTTCAGGTCTGTGATGTTGATCTGCCTGGCTCGTTCTGTGAGGTCTCTCTCGGACACCTCGATGGTGGCCTGCGAGTGCTGGTGTAAGCCCCGCATGTAGGCCAGCTGGTCCATGGTTAATTGACGGAGGATGTAATATAGGAGCTCGCTGTGGTCCTTGTTGTACGACAGGTACTTTTGGAATGTCTGCAAGGAAATAATATTTTTGTAAGTGCATACATATATATTTAAATTTTTTTTGCAAGTAAATAAATAAATGTTAATGTGTGTTTGTTGGTATGTTTATTACTTTTTCATGGTACAAGGGAGTGACGTATCATAGTGATTTTTAGTATAGTAATTAATATGGCCCAGAGTGAAATAGGCTACTTTTTACAACAGCAACAAACCCGCTAACTAGTATAAAAATAGTATGAACTTAATAGTGAAATTAGTATTAGAATACTAGAATTTCAGTCCATAATCATCAGCTAACTGTGAGTGAAACTCGAGATAATTTTTGCTTTGAGTTTTATAATCCTGCTTGACCCCGTGCTCGCTGTATCGCCCTGTCTGCCTCGCACTCACCTGTCTCATGGCGCGCATGACGCTGTACTTCTGTGTGTCCACGAAGCTCTCGAGCATGGTGCGTATGGCCATGTTGCCGTCCTGCTTGCCCCCGTGCTCGCTGTATCGCCCTGTCTGCCTCGCACTCACCTGTCTCATGGCGCGCATGACGCTGTACTTCTGTGTGTCCACGAAGCTCTCGAGCATGGTGCGTATCGCCATGTTGCCGTCCTGCTCGCCCCCGTGCTCGCTGTATCGCCCTGTCTGCCTCGCACTCACCTGTCTCATGGCGCGCATGACGCTGTACTTCTGTGTGTCCACGAAGCTCTCGAGCATGGTACGTATCGCCATGTTGACGTCCTCCTCCGCCACCTGCGCGCGCAGGTGCATGCGGGCGTGCGCCTCGCTCATGCGGATCACTGCCAACGTTACAAAATAATAGATGAAAAAAATAAGAAAATATATCATACCTACAGGCAATTTTTTCTAACAACCAAAATTCAGCGCTTCAACATAATAACACAATAACAAAATATATAATAAATATACAAATATATCTAATTCAATAAACAATAAAAAAAACTTCTTAGTAGAATTACTAATACTGACCTGACTCGATGTGTCTGACGGTGATGGGCAAGCTGCCTGTAGCGAGAGACTCCTGCCGGAGTTGGCTGTACATCTTCGCTACCTTGTCTTGGTCCATGTTCTAAAATATACAAACACAATATAGAATCATTTGATGACCATAACTGCCATGTTAAATCTATAAACCAATAAAATAATCATGTCACCTATAAGCATATAAATATATATAAATTCACTATGCGTTTTTAATAACTTTACACACAACATAGGTAATTTAGCAGTTCAAATTTTAAATGATTCGGTTGAACCTGGTTGTTTCTATTTTCTATGTAGGCATAATTTGTGAGAAATATATTTAAAAAACATAAGTATATTAAGTATTGAATGCGTGTCGTCTATTTAATTAATGTCTTACACCATTTCTTTTACACTATGCTTTTTCCTCACCAGCCAAAGGTAGCCTGACCGAGATTGCTATAAGGCCGCCCATTGTGGCACTAGTTTTATTATAATTTGTTCTATGTATCGTGTTTTTTTACTTCTGTGTCAACAATAAAGAGTATATCTATCTTTCCAAAGCTTTACAGGGTTATCTATCTAAACAAATAATAAAGCTGAAGAGGGTCGAAAGTCTGCACATTGAATATATTTAAAAAAAAAATTTCGGAGATACTTCGAATGGATAGCATAATACGTTCTAACAATTTCTGGAAACTTTGACTATTTATCTGTGTCTCTATTTATTTAAACGCCCATAACGCAAAAAAGGCTAAACGGATCATCATGATTTTTGGTATGTAGAGATTATGGGGTCTTATGAGTGTCATATGCTACTCTAATGCTGAAATAATGCGAGCGAAGCGGCGGGCGTCCACTACAATATATTTTCTCAAAGTATCTCTAGAAAAACAATATTCTTACCTGCAGTTTAGGATGCACATTCTCCCTAGAGTATACGATGTATTTCTTGAGCAAGTCCTGCGGCAGCGTGAAGTCCGTATCGACCGCCTCGCCCTCCTCGAGCGCAGCGCCACTCTCCGTCGGGTGGTGGCGGATGTGGGAACTAACCACGAATCTGAAGACATAATACAAGATCTTTTAGATAAGATACTGAATCCGGCGTTATGTACTTTGCGGAATTCTTTTGTATGAGACAATGTATTTTTGTTTCTGTTATGTTTTCGTTTGTACGCCACCGACTTTTTACATGTTTCTTTCTTACCGATCTTTACCAGGGGACTCAAACTTGGAACAAAAACGCGCCACGCTAACAAAATACGTTCGCAGCGGACGTTCGTAACCCACGCGCAAGCCAAATTGATACTTAACGTTTCGATTTACAGTTCCTTACAGTACAGTACATTCATTTACGTCGAACCGAGACAAGATCGGTTCGGACAGGATCATATTGTTAATGAAAGTGTGTCATAGACTGATGATGACATATTAACTTGGCCAAGTGCTTGTCTAACATGGGGTCTGCCTCGTCCCTGACGACGCACAGTACGTCGATCCGAGACAGGATCGGTTTGGACAGGTTCATATTGTCAATGAGAGTGTGTCATAGACTGATGATAATGATGATATACTAACCTGGCCAAGTGCTTGTCCAACATGGGTCTGCCTCGTCTCTGATGACGCACAGTACGTCGAACCGAGACAGGATCGGTTCGGACAGGTTCATATTGTCAATGAAAGTGTGTCATAGACTGATGATGATGATATACTAACTTGGCCAAGTGCTTGTCTAACATGGGGTCTGCCTCGTCCCTGACGACGCACAGTACGTCGAACCGAGACAGGATCGGTTCGGACAGGTTCACGTTTTCAGTGAATGTGAGAGAGGCGTCGTAACGACCGCCGATGGGGTTGGCCGCTGCTATTATCGAACATCTGTGGGACGAATAGTGGGGATAAATAATTATTAAAAATACATTAAATAAAGAGAATGGTGTGTTATAAGAGATATTCTATCAGCCAATGTCATGCAAAAGAGTGATTAGGATTTCTTTTCTTCAAAGAACAGGTAAATCACTATATTTTGAATTTTATATTTTCATAGTATTGTTTTTAAGATATACTTACAACATTTTATGGATTTCATTACTGTTACCTGTACACCACTATAGTGACTTACCTGTAAGCACTACACTGACTGTGACCTGCAGAGTCCTTACCTAGTGTGCAGCGAGGTGACGATGCCAGCCTTGGAGATGGACTGCTGCTCCATGGCTTCGTGGATGGAGGTGCGGTCCTGGTCGTTCATCTTGTCTCACTCTGTTACCTGTACACCACTATAGTGACTTACCTGTAGAGCACTACACTGTGACCTGCAGAGTCCTTACCTAGCGTGCAGCGAAGTGACGATGCCAGCCTTAGAGATGGAGATGGACTGCTGCTCCATGGCCTCGTGGATGGAGGAACGGTCCTGGTCGTTCATCTTGTCTCACTCTGTTACCTGTACACCACTATAGTGACTTACCTGTAGAGCACTACACTGACTGTGACCTGCAGAGTCCTTACCTAGCGTGCAGCAAGGTGACGATGCCAGCCTTGGAGATGGAGATGGACTGCTGCACCATGGCCTCGTGGATGGAGATGCGGTCCTGGTCGTTCATCTTGTCTCACTCTGTTACCTGTACACCACTATAGTGACTTACCTGTAGAGCACTACACTGACTGTGACCTGCAGTCCTTACCTAGCGTGCAGCGAGGTGACGATGCCAGCCTTGGAGATGGAGATGGACTGCTGCTCCATGGCCTCGTGGATGGAGGTGCGGTCCTGGTCGTTCATCTTGTCGAACTCGTCTATGAGGCACACACCGCGGTCTGCCAGGACTAACGCGCCCGCTTCTAGGGTCCAGTCCCTGTGGAATACATTACATTTTTCATCATCCAAATAAAAAAAAAAACAAAATATGTTTGGTTTTTAAGACACTGTTATATTGTGATGAAAAGTAGCGTCAAGCTATTTTTGAAATATATAAATTTACCTAGTCGTTGGATTTCTCCTGACATACGCTGTGAGACCGACCGCGCTCGCGCCTTGACCTGTTGTGAATATCGCTCGAGGTGCTATCTGTAAACAAAAAAACACACACAATTACATCATAAAATATAATGTATAATGTGGATCTGACGAATACAACTTGAAGAGAGGCAGAAAGAGAGAGAGAAGGAGGGATGGAGAGAGAGAGAGAGAGAGAGAGCTATTCAAGTTGTATTCCTTATTACTGAGAACATATTACATTTCAAAGATATTAAACGATGATTTACCTTTTCCGTGTATTTGAGAAACTGGGACTTGGCGGTGCCGGGATCGCCGCAAATAAGCACGTTGATATCTCCTCTCACTTTGTGCTTTTCACCTGAAAAAAGAAACATTTTAGTATTATGTATAACACGCCTATTCGTATGTGTTTTGCTGCTTTCCGTGCTAATCTTAAATAAAGAAGTTATTCCATTAAAAAAAAAAACTTGGCAGAAATCTTATCATTACTTACGAAAGAGCACTCTTTTTTTTAATTAGTAATTTTTTTATGTTTGTTTTACCTTGATGAGGAATTGAATAAGTGTAAGATCCCAAAAATGACATTATAACAACTATTGCTCATAAAATACCACGATTACCATTATTTTCTTAATCTAAATTAAATGGTGAAGCGAGTGTGGCTCAGCGATTCCAGTGGCTGCTTTTCATCCAGACGCACAGTCACACAATGACTAGTATTTTCAAGTTATTTGTGGATCTGCACTCGCTTAACAGTAAAGGAAATCATCGTGAGGAAATCAACATGTTTGAGGACCACAATATCCGAGGACATGTGTCTTCCGTGGAAGAACCTGGGCGCCCACCACAATGTATCTGCACAAGAGAACTCCCCTAATGAATTAATTCTGCGCGGGAGTCACGACTCTCAGTCATGAGGAAATACGACTCAAGAGAGAGATATTAAATGGTACATATAACATAATTTTAAGACTGTGTATGACATCTTTACCTGGATTCTTAGGCTCTCCCCCGAACAGAGCCAGCGCTAGGCCCCTTTTAATGTAATCGTGTCCGTAGATAGAGGGCGCGATGCTCTGCACGATCCTGTCACTGATGCGAGGGTCCTTGGACAGCTTCACGATGTTGGCGACGTCCTCATCTGTGAGGGACTCCACGATATGTTTGCAGTCCTTCACTACTATGTAGTTGGCGATTATGACAGTCGCGAATACTGGGAAGCCCTGGGGAAGACATTGTTAATATTAAAAAAAACCTGCATTCAGCCTATGCACTGTTACAGGGTTCACAGAACGTCACTAGGTATTTTGTTGGATCCTGTTTTGTACACGGTTTTTACAAAAAAAAACCGTGTGTGTGACAGACAACGAAATAAATGGATGCGGCGAAAAACGGGGCTAAAGAATATGGTTGAAGCCATTGCACGAAGAAAAAGAGTTGGGTTGGCCATATAGCTCGTATGGACTGTCAGCGATGGACTCGAAGATTAGTAGAGTGAAGACCATGGGGAGATAGGAGACCACGAGGCCGCCCGCCGCTACGATGGGTAGATAACATACGGAAACACGCGGGTTGTGATTGGATGGTTAAGGCAGAAGATCGTGCATCATGGAAGCAATTGGGAAAGGCCATCCAGGAATGGATGCGAATAGGCTAAAGAAGACGAAGAAGATGCTACGAGCCAGTAAGATGATATAAACTGTATCTTACTTGCTCAGTGTTGAGTGATCCATCGTAGTTGTTAGTATAGATCCCGGTGAGGTCCACCTCGTCCCCGGGCTTGCAGCGGTCGCACAGGTCTGCCAGCAGGATGCAGTCCTTGCTGCGGGGGATCCGGCCCGCGGGGATGCGCCCCGGGGATTCCTGGATGGTCACCTTCTGGTAGTTGCGGTACACTGTCTGCTCCATGTTCACCTGACGATTGTGGGCATTTTGTTAGAAATCGTTTTGCTTCTTTAGTACATTTCAAAATATATTTAGGTTCTCTCTAAGAAACAGATTTCATATAGTGTAAATATACTTCAAAATGTATTGTAAAGCATATTTGCTCAATACAATTTCCCCAATTAATCACGAAAGAGTCATGAAGCTCAATAATGAGATATATGACTTGAGGTGAGAGGTGAAACATAAAAGTAATGTAAAAAATTTGATTGTTATAGAGAAAACTAATTCCTTACACTTGAAATACAAAATAACACTACATCTATTCATTTTACATACAAAAAACTTCTAGTCCACAAACCTTCTAAATTCATTTTCCTGTTATGCAGCATGAAAGATACAACACAATTTATTCACAATTTTTTTGACATACACATAAAGAAACCATCACTAAAACAACATAACACTCACCATAAAAGGCCCCTTGCTCTGACAGTCCGGACACGAGCCCGGCTTCACCTCAGCATTTTGTGACTGAACGAATGGTCCCAGAATATATCCACATCTGTTACAATCATATTTGACCACACATAGCTGCGGCAAGACCCCCGTAGTCGCAGTTATAACTCCCACAGTTCTGACCAGTTGGTTCAAATGGAGCTTCCGGAATGTTCTGAGCTCTTCTATGAGAGGTAGGTCGGAGATTCTCACGTGGATCTCAGAGGTTACTCGCTCGTATGATGGGAAGATCTGGAGGACTATGTCTTTGGCCACCTGTGGAAAAAAAATTGTAATGTAGTTATTGATGTGAATTTTTAAGTGATTTGGAGTTCACAATGTGTTGTAATGAGTTGCATGTTTAATTTGCGTACAGATAACATTAATAACAAAATATGGTTTTCATTACTCATACTCAGAAAGTAGGTCTGAAGTTGCCTGAGGAGCGGGTTGAAAGTAATACTTTTCATCCCTAGGGAGAATCGCTTTCAACTGACAGCTGTCAAATTAACATGTAAAAAGTCTGCGCGCGACTGGCGGCAGCACTTATGCCAAGAATTGGCCTCTGATGCAAATTGCAATCAGAACATTTTAGTTCCAATTTTATCCGCGCGCAGAGTTATCTTGAACTCTACTAACTTCTTTACAAAAACAAAAGAGTTCCTATACCTACATTTAACCAAATAGTTCTTACACCTACATTCAAAGAGGTTCTACGTCACAATACGTATAGCAGAGATTTTGTACCTATAAAATGAGTTCATCTGATTTTAATATAAATTTAACGCCTGATTTTATAAAAGAAGAGGTTAAAGCGGTAGTGGAAAATCATCATACGATTTGAGGTATCTTTGTTTTGACTTGGGTGGTAAAATAAAATTTACTCATATTTTCTTTAGCTAATTCATGTTTTTATTTTTACTTTTTTCGTATTTGTAATGAAAAGCACAGTGTTTACCTCGGGTTAAAGACTTATTTAGTCCCTCGAACTATTGGCGCCCGAACGCACGTCTCGGGACTAAATAAGTTACTTTCACCCCTAGGGTAACAATGTACTATTACATAATCAAATCAAATCAAATCAAATAGTTTTTATTGGTCACAAAATACATACTATGTAAAACGTACCTATTTTATGTGATGTATATGCAAATATGTACATTAAAAAGTATTTGGTACGCGGTGGAATGCCTGACTCCTGCGCTAGGTACCAGAGGTCCTGTGTTGCAAGGAAATCAGAGACACCACCACCCCCACACTTGTAACCATGATACTTTACACATTCTTTATTTATTAGTATTTTACTATTGAGCTTGTAGCGTGTGGATGAAGTATGTAGTGGTGGTGTGTAGTTTCTGGGTGTTGTGTAAGATTGAGTATGTAATGAAATTGTGTATGATTATGTATTTATTATGTGTAGGTGATTGTTGTATTGTATGTCTGGTGAAGTGTGTGTGTGTGTGTGTGTATGTGTGTGTGTGTGTGTGTGTGTATATCTTTGGTGTGATTCTGTCTATTTGGTTCTGGCCATTTAGATAACAATTATTGGATATTATTTGATGACTTCAATTAGCTCCTCTGTTTTGTCATAGTCTAGTGTTTGCAGATATTCATCAATTATTTTATTGCAATCGAATTTTGAAGTGTTTACTATGTCCACTTTTTTGCTGATTTTGTTATAAAGTACCGGTCCCATTTTATTGAAACAATGGGAGCCGAATTTTGTTCTGGATTGTGTAGTAGTCGCTATTTGGTTTTTTCTCCTCCTCGTGGCTACTTCATCGCGCCTTTCTTTCGGTACCAACATGTGTTGTTTTAATATTGTTGCTTTTATGTACAGTTGCCTGACTGTGAGCAGTTTGCATTCCTTGTACAATGCTTCTGTAGAAAATCTGCGTTTTTTGAACTTGATCACCTTGAGTAAAGCCCTTTGGGCAATCTCCAGTTTTTCCAAGTGAGTTTTATCAGCAGATCCCCAAGCAGTAATGCAATAGTTTAGCAGAGACTGCGCAAGAGCAATGTAAATTTTGCTTATGGAGTCGTATGTCATGATGTGTCGTAGTTCCTTGAATGTATATATTAGTTTTCTAACTCGTCCAGCCAACATCTTGATTTGTTCTTTCCAATTAAGGTTTTGGTCGAGAACAATGCCAAGATATCTAATGGTTTTCGTCTGTTTTAGGTTTTCGCATTTGCAATTTACATCACTGTAATTACAGATAGAACTGTGCATTTTTATGTGAAGTTCATTTTTTGGTTGTGTCGAGCTGTTTATTGAGAATGTTATGTATTTGGTCTTAGATATGTTAATACTTAAGAGATTGAGTTTTAGCCAATTGGATACTTGTTCGAGTCCTACATTTGCCTTATTTTGTACTTCATTCCAGTTCTGTCCGTAGAAGAGAATTACAGTATCATCTGCATATGTGGTTATCTTTCCTCCGTTGAGCTCCATTTCACACAGTTGATTTATATATAGCAAAAAGAGAGTCGGTCCCAATATGCTTCCTTGGGGCACTCCGAATTTAATCGTTTGCTCATGACTTAGTTTATTTTCGATTCTTACAACTTGAGATCTATCGGTTAAGTAGCTTTCAAACCACTTCAGCGGAGTGCCACGTATGCCAGTAGCTTCTAGCTTTGCGATTAGGATAGGGATGGAAACGGTGTCAAAAGCTTTTGCTAAATCCAAAAATACCCCCAAAACTTTTTTTTTATTGTCTAATTTATTTTTTATGTTTTCTGTGACTTGCAACACTGCATCTTCCGTACATCGACCGGTTCTGAAACCATATTGATTAGGCGATAGCAGATTTTTGCATTCCAGATACTTTTTGAGGCGTGTATTCATTATTTTTTCTAGTATTTTGGAGAAAACAGGGAGCAGCGATATAGGCCTGTAATTTGTGACACCGTCTTCATCCCCTCCTTTGTGAATTGGGCAAACTAGAGATTTTTTAAAAGCTCTTGGGAAAATTCCATAGTCTAAGCTGTGTTGAAATATTTCAGTGAGAGGTTCCAAAATATATGGCAGTATTTCTCTTAGCAGGGTTACGTTTAACTTATCCCACTAATTATATTATATATCTCTGTGCTATCTGTAGGTAATACACCGAAGGAGCCTGTTTGCGTACTGAGATTAGCTTGTTTTTCTGCTAGTTGCGTTTCTGTTTCACCAAGCACAGCTAGTGTGGAGTTTGCTATATTACGACCAACATTAATAAAGAAATCATTTGCATGGTTGAGTGATTCTTGGTGTGTTGATTTAGCATTCAGGAGTTGTTGTACAGGATTTTCTTTGGTAGTGTGGTTGCATATCTTTTTAATGGTCTCCCAGGTTTTTTTACTGTCTTTTGTGTATTTTAGCAATTCTGTTCTTTCATATGTGCGTTTAACTCTTTTCAGTATTTTTGTGCAAACATTTCTATAGTTTATATATGTATTTTTTAGTGTAGTATTTTCAGGCTGTTTTCTGCTTCTAATGTGGAGTTTGTCTCGCTTTTTAATGCATTTAATCAACCCGGGAGTTATCCACGGTTTGACACTAAATTTAGCCCTGGGGATTGTTATGACATTTGTGTGTTTGGCAATAACTGTAGTGATTATTGACATAAACTTATCGGTGGCTTCTTCCAAATTTTCATAATTAAGAGTCCAAGTTACGTTTTCTAAATCTTTTTTTATTAGGTCATAATTCATCTTAGTTACTTTATTCATTAGTTTTTTATGTGTAGGGCGAGAGGTTCTGACTTGCACTGCAACAGGATTGTGTGAATCACAAAAATGTGATGTGGTATTTGTATAGGTGGTCAAAAAAAGGCGCATTCAACCTTCGTACCTATAAAGTGGCTTAAAGTAGTAAACTCAACATCAGAGTGGTCTACTCTCTTAAGAATTCACTATCACTAGAAGTGAAGTGCCTGGAGGAGAACACTTCAGGTGATAAGGCCACCCTCTCGTTTATATACATATCTATAGCTTAAGTCCTCTTATTATTTTTATTTATATTTGGTGTGCAATAAAGTTGTATTGTATTGTAAGTGATCTCCTACAGGAAAGTATAGACAGAAAGAAATACCAGATGAAAAAAAAAATATGGGACCATTACGGAAACTATCCCACTCGAATAAAAAAATAATTTTCGAAATCGGTTCATAAATGGCGGAGTATTCGCTTTACATACCCACAAAAAAAACTTTCAAAAGACTTGATAACCTCTTTTTCTGGGAAATCGGTTAAAAAGATTATATACATGTACAATACAATATATTAGGGGAAACGTGGGTCGGATGACACGTCAAATTGTAGGTCACAGCTGTGTGTCTAGTACGGCAGTCGTTAAGCCATGTCAGTGGCCCTTAGGGCGGCTTGACAAGCTCTTGACACCAGAGTTGGCCACTCTCATTCGATAAGAAGAAGACAATATGTTATATTTTTACTCGTGTTTGTTTTTCTGTTAAATTTGTCACAATAAATGTTTTCTTTCAATCTTTTTCTTTCTTTCTTTCTTTACAATATATGAGTACCTCGTCAAATATCTGCAGCATCTGGAAGGGTGCCTCGGGCAGGAAGTAGGCCAGCACCTGCTCCCGGCGCGCCAGCACGTCGAACTCCACGTGGAACGAGGCCTGGTTCAGCTCGCACATGCGCCGGATACGCTCCTTGTACACGTACTGGCCCTTGCTGTTCGTGTAGGTGCGCAAGAAGTTCTTGAATCTGGGGGGAGATATATTCAAATTCAAAATCATTTATTGCACGCATGGGTTGCTATGCGGATGGTAAAAACATAAAAATACAGGAACATTCGCCACAAGTTTACCTTTCAATGTGCAACTAAAGTAGGCATACTCACATCATTATTACTACACATATGGTACACAAAACTGATCATTGTAAGTTATTTAAGGAATATATGACACTAAAGAAATGAGAGCAGCCGTTTTTTGACATTTCAAACCGGAAGCGATCCTATCGGCAAATTGGTGAGGTTTGCTTAGTTTGAGAACATTTGGACCTCACGGCACACTAGCGCCTCTAGCGATGATCTTACACGCGGTAGCCCTCATTACATTAGTTACATGCAATCAGCAATATTCTGAGGGCTGTGTTGTGGCAGATTTGTTATTATTTCTTTTGGCATAGTGAGAATTCAAAAATTCAAAAATTCAAAATTATTTATTGTCATATAAAAATGTACACATACAGTATAACTCTAAAACACCGTACTGGACGCCGCGCCGGTGCGTCTGTGTTACGGTGATTAGCTCCTTCCGGGGTCTTATCTTTGGAAAGTATACATTTGAAAATTACTCGTAGATTACATTAAATTAAATATAGTAAAATTACAAACATCAGAAAAGGTCAAATTGTTAAGTATTTAGTCAAATAATTAGTGAATAGAATTAGAATTAATTACTTAGTAGTATAAGTTTGTCTAACATATTTTTTATTTGTAGGATAGGTTTGCGTTTTACTACAAGCCTGGCTGATACACCCTTATAATAAAACTAAATTAAATATACTTACATGTCATACAATGTTAGTGCATTGGGATTCTCTGCCCTTTCACGCTAGGGATCGAGGGCCCTGTGACGTGAGATGGCAGTTTACGCCATATTTATTTTCATAATTGTTAAGATTCAATTTGTATGCTTAAGATGAAGAAGAGTTTGCTTAAGAGGAAGAAGATGAAGAAGCAGATATGTAAGAATAATATAAGTTAACATAAAATAAGGTTAAGGACAAATTGTGTGTAAAGGCACAGAATAAGTAAAGGCTTAGATAATTAGTGAAAAAGAATGCTATTCCAATAGTAATAGACGAATGTTAATTGCGAAATTTTTATAATGAATGCCTGTTATGTTGAATGATTATTTTGGATTATGATTATTTCTTAGAAATTTCATTGTAATGTTATTTTTCCTTTCATTGACTTATAATTCATCAAATCTATACTAATATTATAAAGCTGAAGAGTTTGTTTGTTTGAACGCGCTAATCTCAGGAACTACTGGTGCGAATTGTATATAAATATTATATCCCGTTAACTAGTACCCACGACACAAGCATTTGCTTAGTGTGGGGCTAGATGGCACTGTGTGCAATGTCCAAAAAAAAATAATTGAAAATTAATTTTGTGTTGAATAGACCATTCATCGAGGAAGGCTTTAGGCTATATAACATCACGCTGCAACTAATAGGAGCGAAGAAACAATTGAAAGTGAGGAAAAAACGGGGAAAATTATTCATCTTTGAGGGCTTCCGTTGCGTGCGCAGCGAAAACGGTTCAAGTCGTGGGTAACAGCTATAATTTATAAAGCTGAAGAGGTTTGCAAAAATAAATATGATGCCCAAAATAACTATTCCACGCGGACGAAGTCGCAGGCGCAGCTAGTTATCAATAAAATGTTTATCTGTTTATCTGTTAGAATAATGTAGTTCAAGCGTACCTATTAGCAATCTCGGTGCGGGGCCCCAGCATGGAGACCCACTCCTTGGTGGTGTATCCCTTGGTGTCCTCCAAGTTCTCTATACTCTCGATCCCCTCCTGCAGCTCCTCGTCAGCCCCCATGGCGGCTTTCTCGGCGGCGCGGCGGCGCTTGGCGCGCGGCGCGGCGCCTCCCTCCTCGTCAGACTCGTCTAGAATAATATTATTACTATAAATTCACATGGAAATAGATAGATAGATTACAGTTCCCGTAAGGCATGATTTAATCTAGTTGCCTAGACGAGGCGGCCAACAAGACGCGTGCTGACTCATCATTAGGAGGACTCCTAATGATGGAACCCGCAGTGTTCCGACACATGACGACCTAATTTTGACATAATTATTGATGTAAGTGCTAGCCGGTTATTACAATTAAATGCTTTATTGGACACACAATAAAATAAAACACAAACAAACAAGAGAACATTTAAATCACTAAAGAGAAAATAATTATAACATTACAAAGAAAATGATTTAAAGTAATCTGAAAAATAAATAGCCTTTTTATTGATTTTTTTCATAGAGTATTTTCTGGTACTCTTTATTATTTTTAAATTGGGCTTAAAATTCATGAGTATAATATACATATATTGTTGTTTCATACCATATCAACTGATTTAAATCATGATAATCAGTATTCTTTTGCCCTAAATAAGCAAGTAGTGCTACCATTGTCTATTTGTAATTTTTACTGAACATACCTACTCAAGTGGTTATGGTCATACTTTGGATGGGTGGCCAAAAAGTGGTTTTACATGTTAAATTGAAAACAGGACCCCGCTGTTTGTCTACAGTAATTATAAGCCGCATGAACATTCAACACCAATAGATGAGTACACTCAAACAAAGGAGAAAGCTAACCTATTTTAAATAAAAAAATCTCTCTTTCTCTTGAGTCATATTTCCTAATGACTGAGGGTTGTGACTCCCCCGCAGAATTAATTAGTTGGAGAAGTTCTCAGCAGCTGCATCATGGTGGGCGCCCAGGTCCTTCCACGAAAGTCCTCAAACATGTCAGTTTCCTTTCCTTCACTGTTAAGCGAGTGCAAAAAAATTAAAAATTAATAATCATACCATAAATCAGGTCTCTGTCATCCCTTCTCATGCGGCCCTCGTCCCGGTCTCTCCTCCGCAGCTCCTGCTCCGCCGCCACTCGCTCCTGGATGTCCATGGCATCATAGTCCTCATCATCCAGGTCCTCATTGTCATAGCGGTCAAGACCAGGCATGGGGCGATAGTCACTGTAAACAGAGTTTTAGTAAAAACATTGTTTCAAATATAAAGCTGAAGAGGGTCAAAAATCTGTATTTAGAAGATATTAGAGAAAAAATGCTTGGGTATATTTTAAATCGATAATAAAACATGTTTAAGATGTTTTTATATTTTTTTTCTGTTTAACTGTTACTCTGTGTATCTGTTTATTTAAACACTCATTACACAAAAACGGCTGAATGTATCATCATGATTTTTGGTATGTAGGTAGTATGAGATCTTAGGAGTGCCATTGGCTTTATTACTTATTTTAAGGCTTTATCTTGAAATAATGTGTGTGAAGCCCCGGGCATCCAATAGTAAGTAAATATTTCATTAAAATATGGTATTGAGGTTTTAGAACAGGATTTTTTTTTACAATGGATGAAACAAGTATGTATTACATATACCATATCTTTGAATGCTGCTTCATACATTATGAGATATATAAATAAATCACAAAACAATTTATACCTACTCTAGCTCAGATGCACATTATGCTTATTACGCAGGAGAAGCTTATTTAGATATCAGAAGTATCAACGGTCCCACTGACATTAAGAAACAAAATGTTTGTGTGTGTATGTTTGGAATTTCTTCCAACAGTTCCTCAAACCTATTTGATGAAATTTGGTATGTAGGTAGATAAGTTCAAATCAATCAACACAGGCAACTTTAAGCCTAACTTAAAGCAGATAACCATAATAACGTATGGACTTATAATATTCCACTCACGCCTCCATATTGTCATTGAATAGCTCCTCTCCATCGCCTTCTTCCTCTTCAGGGTTGTTTTCTCCCAGAATGTCGCCTTCATCTTCAAAGGGCTCGTACTCTCGGGCCGGTGACGTCATCCGGGACCTGGCCCCGTCGCGGTCAGACGGCGTGTCTGGGACTGGGGAACTCTGCAACATCACAATATGTTAGAGAAACCTAGATTGGAGGTTATGTTATGTTTACTATGTTCTTATAAGTTTTAATGCTTTCTTCGCGCCTTAGACATAGAGCGAATAGAATGTTAGATGTGTGTAACAAGAAAACTATGATTTTGGCTAAGATTTATAGCACAAATTATAAGATTTGGAGAGACCGGAAGATGGTCATGGTTTATTGATGATTATGTGTGTAGCTGAATTGAATATAGAACACTTACCATGTTTGCCGGTTAGTTTTTATTTGTTAAAACAATTTGGAATGTTGTTTTGCAAAATCTACACTAAAAAACGGATAAACAATAAAAACAAATCTAGAAAGCGTTGCACAAAACAAGAAAACAACTTTGACAATTTTATGAAGTTGTCAAAAAAAAAACGCGCGAAATTTTCTTCAATGACGTGCTATCAGATGATTTGTTGTCACTGTCACTATACGAATTTCATAACCTCAAAATTCATATCTGTTTTCCTAATTTCGTAATGTAAAATAGCAATTTCTTCACTAGTTCTTAGATAAAATGGCAAAGTACATAGCACAAATTATTGTTTTGGGTGCTCAAGTGGTCGGTAGAGCGTTCACGAGAGCTCTGAGGCAAGAAATAGCTGCGTCTCAGGAGGCTGCTAAGCGAGCTGGTGGTGGCCCTGAAGGTGCAAGAAGAGCAGCAGCTAATGCTTCAACTGGACTCACTCTTGAAGAGGCGATGCAAATTCTCAATATAGAAAAACTAGAATCGGAAGCCATAAAGAAAAATTATGAGCATCTTTTCAACTCCAACGAAAAAGCTAAAGGTGGCTCATTCTATTTACAATCCAAAATAGTAAGAGCCAAAGAACGAATAGACACCGAATTCAAGGAACAACAGACGAAACAAGCAAGCAAACCGAAAGACACGTCGTGAGACTAGCATACTGTGATTTAGTTCCATTATCTTTAATTGTAGATACCTACTTTATAATTTAGTTAAACTTCGAATTTGTAAAATGTGTTTATTACGTAGAAAATGCATACACAATAGTGACTAGCACACATCAGTCTTCATAATATACAACATTGTATAAGCTTACATTAAAAGTAACTAAAAATTTGTAAAAAATAAACTATAAATTCTTGCTACAATTCAAGCTGATTAAAAAATAAACACAAATCATTATTTGTTGAATTTCAAGTGTTTTCTTACCTAGTACTGTAAACACATTGATGCATTGAGATCCTAGCTGATACAAAGTTAGCTTCTTATTTCTAAATTCCAATATATTTTTCTACTTTATAAAAATGGTAGATTTCCTATTCATTTCTTATTTTTACAAATAAATCTTTTCATTATAGAAAATCTATCCACAAGATATGTAAAAACTTACATCTAAACATGTATTACAAGTAAAGTCATATAAATTTGACTAAAGCAGTTGACTAGAATATGTTAGTACAATGTGCGTTCTCAGTTTGAGCAAAAAATATACAGATTATATGTTTGTATATAGATACCAAGCAACTATAATCATATAGAACTATAGTCCTAAAATCCCAGCTCAATCTTGTGTTGTTCCCTTCCTGATTGAATACATTAGGCTTCCTGTAATCATTGATGAGATTCCATTCTTAACTTATCTTATATATTAGGCTTATTTTAACATGGCAAGTCGATCATCAAGTATGTAGCTTGACAACTGCAATAAAATTAAAATTAAACATTCTGACTGTGTGGATATATTACTGGCAGTTGGTCACAAGTGTACCTTTCTCTCATACATTGTGTTATCTAACAACACGTTAATAGTTTGTATCATAATTTCTATTCTGCCAAAAATCTGTCAAACTTGTACCATAAAAATAAGCCTTTGCTATATCTATGGCAAGATTATTAAGTGGACTTAACATCCATCAGTATGACTACTTCGTAAGGACTGCATTCGGACATGCCAATGGTATTGCAAAGCCAACCATAGAAGCCCTTCTCAAAGTCACACACATCTTTCCACCAGTTAGCACCGCTGAATGTAAGCTGCACAATGCCAGCATACAAGCCAAGACCAACTGTAAATATAATTATCAAAAATGGGTACAAAAGTATCACAACTGGAGCCAGGAAGATCTTTTTAAAGCATGACATGTCTTCAGTTATATGTGTGAAGACATTATACCAAGCCATGGTGCCTGTATAGAAGGAATATGCTCCAGAAATCAAGGCCACAAATGGGATACAAAGAAGGCTGAATAGAAAGATGTGTGGTCCATTGTAGAGTGAGCATTTGGAGATATCCATCTTGTTGTATTCCTCAGCTACAATGGCAGCTTCAATGATCTCCAGCTCTTCCCGTGAAATGTTGAGCTTGACATCAACATTCTGACCCTTTTTCTTGCCCCTCTTGATAGTACCAGTCATAGTCAAGTAACCATCTTTTGAGTTGTCATTCAAAGTGCTGTCAACTGAAATTGACTCCTCAGAATCAACTCTTAGAGCTGTTATTTCTGTGTCAGTGTTATCAGACTCCAGTATACCGGTAACAATGTTGACTTTCTTCTTCCTTCTGGCGCTGTTCTTCAAGCTATCAGAGAGATTTCCCATTTCAAAACTGTTTTCAGACTGTGTTTGAGACAGGCTGTTTGGTGTAGCTGATGCACTTTCATTGTTCTCAATGTTGAGAACTTTGCAACTTTTATGCAATTCGTTTTCTGTGTCTCGTAGATCACCGTGGCTTGAACAAGCATCAGAAGAGTTCTCATAAATTGGAGATAAGTCTATTATCTCGCGGCTGTTGTTTGAGATGGCCTGGTAACCATTCTTCACAACATGATGTTTGTCAGAATCCTCTGCATTGGCATCATTCATGTCCTCATCATCCTGGATAATGGGCAAGTTAATTTTCATATTATTCTTCAACTCTTCTACAGATGCATGGATGGTGCCGTTCGTTTCGTGTTCTGTTACTGGTGACAGTCCATTCATGTATTTGACTGGAATCTCATCAGCTGCACCCTGAAAATTTATAAGTCTAGGTAAAAACTAAATAGGCGATTTTTAGTCATTCTGAAAGGTTTAAATCTCGTTTATTGATCTAAGTGTTTAATAGTGGTTTATATTTCACATTTGTATAAAATTGGACGATGGTTCACACAAAAACTGCATACAAAGTGCACTTACTTGCACAGTTATGATATGGTCTACATGGCCGGTAATCGATGCTTGTTTTTTACCGTTACGCTTCTTCGGCAGTATAAACATTGGCGGCTCTACTTTAGCCATAGCTCTGTGTATAATTGTATACGCAGAAAATAGTACTTTTAATACAGAAAATGGATAATAAATAAGATTATGCCGCACAATAAAAACAACAAAGGGCATCGACTTCCATTAGTAACCGAATAAATGTAGAATGTCACTTGTTTAATTTTATTGTAAGAAAGAAAGAAATGGTTATATGAGAATTCTAAACGAGAGAAAGAGAGATTCTATAAAATCAATAAGAAATGAATAGCCTTTTTGATTTTGTTGAATTAATTTCCATTTATAGGGATACCTCATGATTTTATAATTTTGATCGATTTTTATTCGAATAATTTGCAAAAATAATTTGTCAAATTTGAACAGATGTCAACGTCAGAAACAGTTTTTTTCTTCTAATAAATGTTCAAATCCAAAGAATACTATACTACTACCCTTTGTTCAAATCTGTTCAATTCCCAATATAAATAAACATAATAAAATCTTATAATTTACGTGCTTTAAAGATAATTTGTTATCGAAAACATGTTAAAGGTAGGTATTGTCATTGAAACTTGGTACAAATTCCTTACCGACTTCCACATAACTTGAATGTAAACATAACCTAACATAACCTCTTCCAGGGAATGGTTAGTTTGGTTACCGGAGGAGCCTCAGGGCTCGGGAAGGCCACAGTAGAGCGGCTGGTCAAGAATGGAGGGAAAGTAGTTATACTAGACATCCAGGGCACGAGGGCCCAGGAGGTGGCTCAGAAACTTGGACAAAATGTTATCAGCACTAAGGGTTGTGTAAGTAACTTAGTTCTTGGTTAATAGTGTTTTAATATTACTGATGAAGTATTAAGATCGAAGTAGGTGATACTTGTTGTAATTTAGGCCAGCGTAGCCTTATCAATTTACCTTCGAGAATTAAGTAATAGCTGAGCCCTACAGAACATGAATGATCATGAGCTTTAGGCTTTTGCTTAGTACCTATATTTCAAACGATATTTTTTTTAGTAAGTCATACAACTCTAAATATTATAAAGGTCAAGTCTGTGTTTTGGTTTGTTAATTTTTCATGCTCAAACAGCTGAAATGATGTGGATGTAATCAATTAAATAAAACAAATTATATTGCTATAAGTACCTACATTTTTATAGTCATAAATAAATATAATAGATCCTGGCTTACATAAGCTTAACACAGGTTTGAAATAAAATATTAGGAACATCTCTTTTAAATTTCAGATATCTTCAGAAGCAGATGTGACAAAAGCCCTAGATATAGCCAAGGACAAGTTTGGCAGATTGGACACATTAGTGAACTGTGCCGGCCAGTCCTTCACACATCAAGTTTATAATTTCAACAAGGACCGGTCGTGTGATTTAGAGCACTTTCAAACACTAGTCAATGTGAGTATTGTTTGTAAGTAATTGCAACTGCTGTAATTTTGTAATTTTTATACAAAACATTCTGTTTTTCGATGTCTCATTATAACTAGTGATGTAAAACCAAGAGGCACTGTTAGACATAGATAAAAAAAGTCTACATGTTAATTCAGGGTCAAATCTATCTCCTTACCTTATTTTTTTGCTATATGTGAGCCTATCAAGTGTAAAAAAACATAGTCTACTCTTCTGCTTGCAATAGGTGGTCAATATTAATAAATAATTTTACAAACTATTTCCAGATAAACACAGTAGGCACATTCAACACAATACGTCTCGCTGCCGGCGTCATTGGCGCTAACAAACCTGACAGCAATGGCCAGAGAGGTGTCATCGTCAACACTGCATCCACTGCGGCATATGACGGAGACATCGGGCAAGCAGCATATGCAGCTTCTACTGCAGCTATCATAGGGATGACACTGCCTATAGCGAGGGATTTAGCTTCAAGAGGGATTAGAGTTGTTACCATAGCCCCAGGTACATATACAGATATTCTTCTTCATTGTTTTACCTTCGGTATCTTGAATGATGATCAGTTTAATTCTACCATCAAATCAAATCACTGCTATTGTTGGTGATGGAGAAGCAAGTAGCATATGCAGCTTCCACTGCAGCCATCATAGGGATGACACTATCTATAGCGAAGGATTTAGCTTCAACAGTAATTAGAATTGTTACTTGTTTATTTCATTGTCTTACCCTTGGTGTCTAGAATGACAATCAGTTTAATTACAATCACTGTTATTTATAATTTAATGATTACATGGATATAAGTGGCTATCCTGCAGCAAGCTCCTGATGAACATAATATAAATTACAACATAATGCTCAATATTTCAATAGTCATGAACATTATCATAGTAAGTATGTTATTGCTTTTATTTTCCAGGTGTATTCGAGACGCCCCTCGTCACATATTTACCCGAGAAGATGATGGAATTCATAAAGAGGATGACACCGTTCCCATCTCGGCTCGGCAAACCGGAGGAGTTTGCACATTTGGTCACCAGCGTGGTTGAAAACCCCATGTTAAATGGAGAGGTCATACGATTAGATGGGGCACAGAGGTGGTTCCCATTGTAGATAGATTTAGTAAGAAAAGTCACATCATTTGTCATTTCATTACAATCCATTTTTATAGTGTTTTTAGAAACTAATGTTAATATTGATTGTTGAAACACGGTTCATTAGGCGGCGAAAATTATACATACTTTTGTCCTAAAGAAAAAATAAAAAAGGGCCTACTCTGGTTGAGTCTTTAAACCGACCCAAAAGCCTCTAACATGGCATAACAACTGCAGTACATACAGCCGGGACCTACAATTTTGTTCGCACTTAAGAAGGACTTGTGCAAGAATGAGATGAGACGAGACGGATGGAATGATTTTCGCCGCATTTGATTTCTCGTCACATATTCAGATATTACGTTTAATGTAAGTACTGGGTTATATTAGATATTTATCAAAATTACAATAAAAATGGTTAAAAAATAACTTTAATATAGAAAAATTCTGATTTCGGATATTTGTAACAGCTTATTGAATTATTAGTCCATTCCCAGTACATGGTTAATTTTCTGACTGTTATATTGTGGTAAAAGAAAAACTGTAACATTAGCGACAAAGATTGAATCTAGATCAAAATCCTAAATTATTTGTGTTTGGGATTATAAATAAATAAATAAATATTTCAGGACATATCACACAGCGCCATCTAAAGTCCCATACTAAGCTTACGCTTGATTGGACTTATGATAAAATATTAAGAATAAAGTTGTTACAATAAAATTTAAGCTTAGTACCAGTTTGTACTCATATATTTATTAAAAGTTGTAAGTAACGAATAAACAATTCCAGTTCCTATCATTTATTCGATGGTTGAAGATATTGGTTTAATGAATGTGTGCTATGAAAGCTGTGTAAAATATTGCTGTATGCTAGAATTTTGTGTACCTACAATTATATTTTAAGTCTGTTAATTACATTGTAGATGTTACATATCTGGAGCAATTTTATTTTGACCTTAAAAGTACTTTGTACCAATATATGAATCACTAGCGAAAATGCTAATTGAAAGAGGTATGGATTTTGTGAATTCCTTCTCATTACAATTCTATGGTCGTACGTGGCATAGGCACTGAACATATAATATGACATAGGCTTAGACGATGAAAAGTACATACTCTCTCTACGAGACGGCGGGTGGGTAGCTCCGTTTCATTTCAACAAGAAAGAGATATAGTATTGAGTTATTATAAGTAACAGAAAAGGACAAAGCTATACTATTTCCGTCTCTTAGAGCGTGCCAGCTTCTTCAAGGCCAGCGACATAAGTAGCTCAACAAACTTTGACAGTTATTTCGTCTTTGTAAAATTGTGAAGTTTATTTTGGCATTCTTCTGCATCATTTTTAAATATATTTGCTTGCATTGATTGTTTTAAAGCAGAGATAAACCTATAAAACAATAGTTTAGAGTTTAGTTTTTTTGTCTCATGTGTGGCCACGCTACCCGATCCTCTATAGCTTTTTCTTACTCTAAGGACATAGGTATGTTGAGGGAAAGAGAGGGATGAAATAAAAAATCCTTGGGTATAAGCGCAAAACATCGTAGTCCGTAGTCCGATCTGAACACGAGGCGTATACCTGCGCAGAAGGAAAAAATGGGTATCAGCGGAGCTCCCCTAGCGGGGTATATGCCACGTGACCGTCCTTGACAAATCACAGCGTAAAAGCGTTTTTTCGTTCTCTGTGTGTGGTTGTCACGTTCGCTAGCTCCACCCACCGAGTACAGTCACGCGCGATATTTTTGTTATAATAACTGTTTGTTAAGTGTTGTTAAGTGTTTTGTTGAATTTTCATTTCGTGTTATTTTGTTATTGTTTCTTATTACTGTTTTTGTTATTTGTAAAAGTGGCAGCAATCTTTGCACCATAAAGATTAAAATAATATTTCTTGTTAAATTGTTATGTTAATCATATATTTTTTTATTTATAATAATAATATATTTAGTAATAATATTTCCAAAAGTATGTACTTACCCAATCCTTTAATTAAAATTCGGGTAAAAATATAAAATTCGTACATACTATTGTAGCACTTGACTGTACATGCGCGGGCCGCTATGATGCAACTTCAGATCGGACTAGAAGATTTGCGCTAACTATATGTTTCTCAGTTTTTTGATTGGTGACCTTGACAGGACCAATTTTGTAAAAATCTGATAAGTACCTACTACAGTACCTACCTATCTTCAGAGAAAAAATTAAAATCAATTTTATCGTCCACAGGATTGATCGTCAAAGATTTTATCTAAAGGCTTGTTCACACGCAGCGGAGTAAGGTGGCGAGTTAACTTGCGTCACGGAGTGTGTTAAGTTCATAACACGTGTGAACAGCAAACGCAAGTTAAGTAGCAACTTGTCAAATAAGTACATTAGAATAGACCGCGGTTCTATTTTAAGGCTAGTTCAAGTGATAAGTTGCCCCTCCCTCGCGTCTCCTTCACCCCGTCACTTAACTTGCCAGTGTTTAGACCGTGTGGACAGATGAAATTATAGTTTAACTAAGCACTTACCTTAGAAGTGACCACTGTGTTTTTTTATTGTTTTCGCTTCGGCATTCTTGTGTTGTTTTGTTTGCAGTTTGAGACACTGATTTTCATATACCTACCTAGTCTGTGCTGATTAAAAATGAAGTGGAATGAAAACACAATTTATGCATTTGTGCAGAAATTTATAAAGCACGAACGTCTATATAATTCTTTGAATAATATATTCAAAGACATAAGTCGAAAAACTCTCATGATAAAAATAAATCTGCAAGTGTTACATATGATGTATGTTAGGTACTTTTTCTTTGGCTGCTCACAACTTAACTTATCCCCGTGTGGGCGCTACTTACTATATCAACTTATTAATTAGAACATGATGCAAGTTAACTCGTTACTGTACTTCGCTGCGTGTGAACAGGCCTTAAGGCTTTCCACTTCTGTGGCTTTACTAACTTTGACTGTTCTCATCCATATAGGTTTACCATGTTATGGCAGTAAAAAGGTTTTCTATGATAAAAAAAAAAAACAAAAACTTATCATAGGTACTAGAAAGTAAAAGTAGCACAATTACTGTCTTAAATTCTTTATTGATCTAAAAACATTATATAGGTAAAAGACAAAAGGTTTAATTTTTTTGTTAAAAGGGTTATTTTCCATAATTATTTTACTCTTTGGGTATTTCTTTGGTTTATCTGTGCGGGCTGTGCTATATTCCATGGGCCGTCGACCCGAGTATTATTATTATATACCACATTATAGCGGTCGGCACATAACTCTAGCGGTGGCCGACACGTGGAGGGGATTGCTGCGCATGTGTACTGTCGCGCACACAATACATTATATTATGTAACTATTATTTTGGACTCCAATATCTTTTTGTTAAATAGAATTATGCAAAATAAATAAAAAATAAATTTTAATCAAAAACTCAAATTTACAGTGTTGCTGTCCGAATGACTGAGTAAAGTATTTGTAGCTTCGTCAATCTCACTTTTGATTTGTTTCATAGAAGCAATGAGGCTTTTTCCGGGAGCCAATTAAAAAAAAAATAGTTTAAAATAGGTTCAATAGATGTCGCTGTATACTGTGAAAATACACCAAAGAGCAAGTAAAATTTATGGTTTTTGTTGTCATTTCGTTGATGGTTGACATTTTTTTGACAACTAGTGTGGCGTGTCGTCATATCACTCACATTGCTCTTGAATCTCAATCTCGGTGCACTGTTTTCATCATGTAAATTGATTACCAGAATAAATTAATTTTACCAAAAACTTGTCTCACTCATACTGAATATAAATAAAATTGCATTGTATAGTTTATGTAATATACCGTTTCACGTACTATTAAGAACTCGCTTGTACAGTTGTTAACATACAAGTACAACGCCACCTGTTGGGCATTTTTTACACCATTTTTTATTTTTTAATTCAGCTGTCAGAAAAATCCTTTTTAATTCGTTACATTCCTTTTTTAAATAACAGTTCACGTCATAAACCATTTTCCTTGCCTGTCTTTTCAAAACAGTATTTGTTTTAGGCATATTCACTTTAGTCACAAACAAACTTAAATTTAACAAACTAAAAACAACAAAAATTACCAGCAATAACAATAAAATTAATAACGCGATTGTACCACGGGATGTGCGCGGGGTGTCGTATGTACGCGGGGAACGGAAAGCGACTGGAGAGCCAATCAGCGCTCCGCACGCTTGCCCATCATTCCGCTAGCCCCCCTCAGGTACCTTATTTTGTACTTCTGCGCAATAACGGTACGGTAGGGTACGGAACCCAAAAAAAAAAGGAGTTGCAACGTTTCTAGATACTATCAGTGTCACTGTCAGTCTTGCACATCTAACTTCATGGTCTTGCAATAAGTCTGGCAAAATTGCGGCAATGCCGCAGAAGTCATTTAAAAACTTGAAATTGATACCTTTTTTTTTTTTTTTTTTTTTTATTAATGGACTCTGCGGCACCGCCGCAATTTCGGAAATTGATACCTAACCTTACCTAACTCTACTTCGAGCATCAATCAGACGTCAAAACGTCAAAGTAACTATGATGTTGAAATGTTGATATTTTCGTATTTTTTGAAATGGTGATTGGGTGATTATGATATTCATTCGTTTTATTGTTTGCTGATATGTTTCAATTATAAAAAGTAAACTTTATCACCTTAAAAACAATTATGTGGATCTTCGGCTACGGCTCTTTAGTATGGAAAGTGGACTTTGTATACGAGTACAAAGTTATTGGACATATTAAAGGTTACCTGCGGAGGTTTTATCAGCACAGCATCGACCACAGAGGAGTTCCAGCGAAGGTTTGGATGATAGTATTTCAGATTCAGATCTGGAGTTCTTATACTTGTATTTTTATGTGATTCAGATTCAGCATTCTTGTGCACTTGTCATGTGCAAAGCAAAAGTCTGGTTTTATTATATTTATTAACTTTATATAGTTACTTACCTATTTATTTTATATTAATATACACAATGTCACCCCACTTTGCCACCATGTTAATCCATGATACATATTTCTATACACCCAATTTCATCAAAATTAAGTAGTATGAAATACTAGCTGGTGCGCGCGACTTCGTCCGCGTGGAATAGTTATTACCATAAAAACGGTTCTAGTGAGTTAACCTTAAAAGATAGACATATACTGTTGCGGACATTTTGTTAGATCATTTCAAGAGGAATAATTCTTTCATACACATTTCTTTGATAGCTTGAACCGTTTTCGCAGCGCACGCAACGGAAGCCCTCAAAGATAAATAATTTTCCCCGGTTTTCCCACATTTTCTATTGTTTCTTCGCTTCTTTTAGTTGCAGCGTGATGTTATATAGCCTAAAGCCTTCCTCGATAAATGGTCTATTCAACACAAAAAGATTTTTTCAATTTGCACCAGTAGTTCCTGAGATTAGCGCGTATAATATTAGTATAGATATGTATAGAAAGAAAGAAATGAAAATCTATTATAAGAGTGAGATTTCACTATCTAAGTTAAATCATATGAGTGTTAGAGATTTTATGCCTTGAGTATACACAATATACAGTGCAGTATATAGCACTTGAAAATACATATAATTTTTTTAATTTATTTCTCTAGCCAGGCAGAGTAGTGACACTAGTACCCAGTGAAGAGTTATCAAGCGAAGTGTGGGGAGTTGCTTACAAAATAAGAGCAGAAGATGAAGAGCAAGTCACCAAGCACCTAGACTATAGAGAAAAGAATGGTTACTGCAAGAAAACAGTTACATTTTTCCCCGTGGACACTAGTAGACAACCATTTGAGCTGACATTGTATGTGGCGACAGAGGAAAATGAATCTTATGCTGGTTGGTATAAAGAATATCTTCATCTCTAGATAACCATAACATTAAATTTTGTTGTTTGATTTCGTAATTTTCATCAATATCATTTAGTATGTTTTTTTTTAAATCAATCATTTAGAGGAAATTTAAAGCATAATTTATTACTTATCAATTAATATGTATTATATTTATAAGTCTTACTATACATCAGTTTGTATGAAAATAAGATACTTATAATTTTAATTTGACTGACAGCCAACCATGATTATCATTATAATCTATTTATATGCTTCTGTGTGTCTGTTACATGAAATATTAGTGCTATAGTACAGCAGTTGTTAGAGCATGTTAACTTACTTTACTTACTCAAGGTACATACATCATTTTCTTCTTATCAAATGAGAGTGGTCAACACTGGTGTCGAGAGTTTATCAATCTGCCCTAAAGGCCTCTGTCATGGCTTAACAACTGCCATACCAGAGAAACAGCTGGGACCTACAATTTATTCAATTTAACGTGTCATCAGACCCATGGCAGCACCCAAAATGGAGTGCCCCTTTTCGGTCATTCATCCATCAGGGTACATGTCTTCACTACAAACTAGTTTAAGTATATGTTTTGTTGAATAATTTAATGCTGAACTTTGGACTTGAAACTTGAACTTTGGAAGGTCTAGAATAGAGTGGTTTGTAAACTCTCAACAGTACAGTAAGCCACTCTAATGTGTTAGTAGAACCACCATTCCACATTAGCACATTGGTTGCAAACAAGAATTACAACAGAGCAAGTGCTAATAATCCCCTAATATAGAACTACTTTGTTACTACTACTGGTTAACACTTGGGCTTTAACATGCCTCTGTTTGAAGTTCTTGCTTTATACATAGAAATTATGTAGGTATATGCAGGTTTGTTTGTAGTATTTGAAATAAGGAAAATAAGGCAAGCTAGTATTTTAGTTATGTACATTACATGTAGATGAATGTACTCAGTAATTGAGCATCTCATATTTAAGTGATTTCAAAAAAGGAGAGAGTTCTCATGTCTACATTTTTTTTCTTTGTATATGTTCCAAATTATGGAGTGTATGAAAAACACATGCTTTTTATGGGCAGCCAACACGTAAATGGTCTAAAAGTTGGGTGTTTCCTAACCTGGCACACCCTTCTGTAACACTTTTTTTTTTACAAGTAATGGGTTTGCACTTGACTGTATTTCGCCTGATGGTAAGCAACTTTTATAGTGTGAACTGCGAAATTGTGTAACTCCCTGCCTGACTCCGTGTTCCCCGCGGAATATAACCTTGCCTCGGGTGCCATCTTCATATAGAAGTTTGGAGCTCAATTGGCAAAATATTCTGCGATCCCATGCTGCTTGTTTTAGTTGCGGATAGCTTAGTTTTAATAAATATCTATATACAAAACTCAAAGGTGACTGCCTGACTGACTGACTGACTGATATAGTGATCTATCAACGCCCAGCTCAAACCACTAAGGATTGGGCTGAAATTTGGAGTGAAGGTAGATGTTGTGACATAGGCATCCGCTAAAAAAGGATTTTTGGAAATGCTAATTTTAAAGGCATGAAATAGGGGATACAAGTTTTACTTCTTAATGCGAGCGAAGCCGCGAGCACCCACTAGTGTAAGTATATAGTTTTGCTTAAAACTGTTCCAGGTCCCTCTTCAATAGAAGATATTGCCGCCCAAGTGGTGTCGTGCCGCGGTCCCAGCGGTACTAACAAGGAGTATGTATACAACCTGGCCGCAGCCATGCGTCAGATGGCGCCACACGTGAAGGACCAACACCTGTTTGATCTGGAAGCAGCTGTTAGACATCTGGACCCGGACTTGAAAAGTTGAGGGTAGGGAGTTAATTGTAGTTTAGTTAGCTAAATAAAAATTTAAAGGACTTTATTGAGTTTAAGTTAGTCAAGGAAACTTAAAGTTACATAATGATACTTGGATATTTATCTAGTTAATTAAAGCAGAAAATTCTAATTGTGTTATTTTTGTTTGACTATTTGAGTAGTTGAAGAAATAGAAGAGAAGAGAAAATTATTACCTGACTATTGCAAATTCGCGCGCGTTACTTCGGAATAAAAAGTACTTAGCATATATTATGTCATTTCCAGGCCCTCATACTACCTCCATACCAAAAATCATGATGATTCGTTTTGCCATATTGGCTTGATGCACTTACAAATAAACGAGGAAACAGAAAAAGATTGTAAAAGCTATTGAAATGTGATCTGTTACCAATTTTGATTATACATAAACATTTTTTTTATATATCCTATATTATATTCAGGCTTTTGTTCAAACCTCTTTAGCTTCATTTTTTTTTTCGATTCTAATGTCTTAGTATTCGAAAAGGGCTTCAATAAATGTAAAATAAACACAGATAATAATTACATGTCTACACAAAATTATACACATTTGCTGCCTTATTTATTATCTATCATGTTTCGTCGATATCTCTAAGATTAGATCTTTAGATAAAACTGTGCAAAGCAATTGCATGTGATATTTTATATTATGAAGTAAACTGTACATTTTGTAATACTACTATGAAATGTATGTAACTCAACGAAATATAAGTGATCCCGGGACATTTTAAACAGCGCCATCTAGCCCCATACTAAGCAAACGTTTGTTATGGGTGCTAGATAACTGGATTTATAAATAAATTTAAAGTAATGTTTTTATTAATATTTTAATTTGAATAATTTCATTTTTTTATAAGGAGAGACATAGTTCTAGATCTACCAATATCTGGTGTTAAGAGTTCTCGAACCGCCCTAGGGGCTTTTCCATATTTTTAAGTGACTAAATGTGATATTTACTCCAGGCGCTTGCATACGTCAAACAAAAAGCCTTTGCTGTTATCTGACTTCCAGAATAGTCTTATAAATAGTAATGATGAAGAATTTAGAATTATATTAAACTAGTGGGTGCTCGCGGCATCGCTCGCATTTAGAAGTAAAACTTGCATCCCCTATTTCTCCCTTTTAGAAGTGGCATTTCGAAAATCCTTTCTTAGCGAATAGTACCTATGTCATAACATCTCCCTGCATGCTTAATTTCAGCCCGATCCGTCCACTGGTTTGGGTTGTGCGTTGATAGATCATTATGTCCACGATATAGAGAAAACAATTATCTGTTCTGTGCTGTGACTATGTCAGTCAGTCAGTCATTTTTCGATTATCCCTAGTCACTAAAAATGTAAGTATGGAATTGATTTACCTCCCTCCTTGCGTCGCTTATTACTGAGGGTCGGACTCCTCCGGAATTGATCCTTAGTGGACATTTTCTTGTACAAATGCATCGCGGTGAGCGCCCAGGTCCATCCACAGGAGACGCATGTTCTCAAATTTTGTAGTCCTCAAACATATCGGTGGTAACAAGATGTAGTGATATACTTAGATACTTATGTATTTTATTTAATACTTATATGTATACATATATATAATATTCCGGGACATTGCACACAGCGCCATCTAGATGCACACACACTAAGCAAACGCTTGTGTCGTGGGTACTAGATAACGGATATAATACTTATTTCTTTTCTCTTCGTAAATACATATGTGTTGTATGTACATATATGTGTATGTAATGGTAATTTCAGGGACCGCGTCATTTAACAATAAAACCTTGAATAGAATTACAGCATCTTGCAATGTAACTACTTATCTGCATAATTATATCTGACTCACTATCAATTAATACCAATTTATCAAGCTAAATTCGACTCTATGCCTATTGTTTTACGACTCACAGTGGCTCAATATGTTTTTGTGTTTTTTAAAGATTTCGAGCAATAAAACCTCGATTGCAGTGTATTTTTGTGTTGATGATTCATTTCACGATTTCTATTGTATTTTCAAGGATAGATTTTTTACACAGTTTTGGATTACGCGATCACCAAAGTTTAGCAACTGCTAGCACTAAGGGTCAGCGCACTCAGTGCCGAGATAGGTGAGCAAAAAGTGGGATTCAGACCTGGGCGCTACCGTGGGGCGGAGGACACGTCATAGACCGATAAAGAGGATAGATAAATAAAAATAAATATTCCGCGACAATGCACACATTGCCATCTAGCCCCATACTAAGCAAACGCTTGTGTCGTGGGTACTAGATAACGGATATTATAATACTCATATACTTTACTTTGGTATTTATCAGCCTATTCCTACTGTACTTTGGATAACAGTAATGATTTGATCGCTATAAGTTTAGTAGATCTATAAAATTCAATAAAATCTATAGCTACTATTTAATTCGTATTATAGTTTTGTGGTTGTGTCGGTTAGAAATAGGTAGGTACTTTAATTGGTCAATTAAGTATATCACTGTTACCACAGACAATCAAGGAGGCTTTCGATAGTTGACTTTCATTTTTTATTGCATTCTATCATATCTTGTTAGATGTAACAGTTTTGTGACTCATATTGATTTATGTCATTTTTGTGATAGGCTCACACTTGACTACAACTGGCCTGATGTTAAGCAACGTTATTATCTACGATCTAGCGCTTGCCTAGAAGAAACCGGGTTACTCTCAACTTGAAGACCGATAAATTATAGGTCAAGGGGAATAAAGATTCGGACAAGGAGTTCCACAGTTTGGCTGTTCGCACGATGAAAGTCGAAGCAGAACGCTTGGTGGGAGTCTTTGGAGCCTCAACTGTCATGCATCATCATCGGGTGCCATTTTAATATAGAAGTTTGGAGGTCAATTGGCAAAATTTTATGCGCTCTAATTTTTTAAAGATTTGTTTTAATGTCATTATGTCTAATATACTCCAGCTTGACGTGCTTCATATGAAAATCGGGTCAGGCGTTATTTAACTATTATTATATTTCCATACATAAAATCCAATCCTGCCCTAGTTATTTCAAACAAAAGCTAATTTTTATTACATGTAAGCAAGTAACATAATGTGTCTTTTTATCTCATTTTTTTAACACGGGATTGGCCATCGGTTTACATCAGGCTGCCTGATGTTAAGTACCACTGTAATCTAAGATTTCTTTCAGAGACTTGACAACTATTCAAAATGTTTAGCTAATTAATTGAAAATTTAATTTATATTAATCATTATAGGGCCATTTGTTCCTCTTTCACACTGCAAAAGAGGCAACGGGTCTTCTCATTATTTGGTATTAATGTAGTATCTGGTCTCGAAAGTGACATGAGCTATTTTTACCCCGATACAAAGCGAGCCAAGCCGCGGGTATCCACTTGGTTTTATAAATAAGACAGTACGTTATTATGTTTGTTTATATTTGTTGTTTATGTAACTAAATAAGTATGTACATTTCAAAAATACTTGATCTGATTATGTCTGCTATATAACAGGCATATGTATGCGATTTGGTCCGTTTCCAACAAAATGAGTTTTGTATACTAAAGTTAATAGATACATATACATAGTTAAAATGATGTCTATATCAATACATAATGAAGCTGAAGAGGGTCAAAAGTCTGACCATAGAGTATATTAAAAAAAAATGTTTGGAGATAGGTACTTAAAATTGATAACAGGACACGTTTCAGCAGTTTTTAGATTTTTTGTCTGTTTAGTTAATTTAAACGCTCATCAGGCAAAAACGGCAGAACGGATCATCATGATTTTTGGTATGTAGGTACCTAGGTATCAGGAGTGTCATAGGCTAATATTTATCCTGAAATAATGCGAGCGAAGCCGCGGGCGTTCACTAGTAATATAATAATTAACGAAATATGTAGAGTGTGACTTTTCTAGGCCACTTTTATGTACTCTGTGCCTTTGCACCCAAACATTACGTATGAATAATTAAATAGATTTGGCCCTGAAATAAGAAAACATGGTGAATGCAAGATTCATCTTACATTCCTGTTTTCTTATTTTACAGATAGTTTTTAGTTTGTGCATGTAGTTTTTATTTACCTACATTTTTTTTAACTGAAACGGGTTTGCACTTGGCCATAGTTTGTCTGATGGTAAGCCGTTGCTTACCATCAGACTTACTTATAGATGACTGTTCTGCCGCGGGAAACAGAAAGTAAATAATATGTTTGTATATGTGCATATACGTACTTTAATTACCTATACAAAGGCACGCAAAGGTGAAATCAATGTGTATATAATATGTTATGTTTCTACCAATGTTTAATGTGTTTTATGTATCTAATTGAGTATTTATTTACTTTGAACGCCCGCGGCTTCGCTCGCATTATTTCGGGATAAAAAGTAGCCAATGACACTTCCGGGTCCTCATACATACCTATGTAATAAGTATGTATAATAAGTATGTATTTACAAAAGAAAAGTATATATGTATTATATCCGTTATCTAGTACCCATGATACAAGCGTAAGCTTAGTATGGGGCTAGATGGCGCTGTGTGATATGTCCTGAAATATTTATATTTATTTATATATTATTTATATATGTATAGATACTACCACCTTAAAATGGAAAAACTGTCACAAAGAGCTTACCGGCATTACCGGTGTGATTTGGCAGATTCATTTGAAGGCCAGGTCCATTTTAGTATGAAACTATGTACTGTTTTGTGATTTAAAACTATTGTACATAACTACATAATTTCCTATAAATACATATTTGTATAATTTGTCATGTGATATTTATGATAATTAATATAACATTTGGATTTGTTATTAGGGAAACGCACAATTTTACTTATATATTTTGTTCACAATATATTCTGTTGCATTAAAATTAATTGTTGTTTCAATACGAATAAAAGCCGAGTATTATGTAAAAAATAACATTTATTTAAATTTTCTGCAAGATATTTGGTTTTTGTCCCTCTAGCGACATTATCCTGTAGGTACGTTATTTACTCGTACATTCAATACGTTCAATTTATATAAAATGGAATATTTATATATAAGGAATTTCCTTTACCAGATAGTTAATTAGTTAAAACAAATGCTATACATTATGACCATAAATATATTTTAAATCATTATACAGAGTTATTAGAAATCAATGCATTATCTTTTTGGTCTAAAGATAGCATTTTCCTTTAACCAATGAAAGGAATATTCATACAATTATTGGCAGAAATTTTCACAGTGAATTAATTTTGTGAATATGTTTTTTTTATAAGCCATCTTCGTAGGTATTTGGTATGTTGCCAGTAACTCTGTATAAAAAGGCACTGAGGAAACTCTACTTATAAATAAAATTGATAACATTAAATATAGCTATAATATAAATTTACAAAAGGCATTCTGGAAATTTCCTTCCTAACATTATGGTAATAAAAAAAAGGAATACCTACTATGTCTGGCAAGAAATATAGCAAGTTTAATAAAAAAAAATATTAGTCAAACAAATGATAATATGTATAAAATCATTTAGAAAAACAGTCATATACGTACATGCGATATTAAAAAGTCGAACCATACTTTACCTAATAATAAATAGGTATTCCATACGCACATTTCTTAGATTTTTTTATAAGTATTGTTATTATAATCCCATGAATTGCATTACAGATTCCTCAGATGTAAAATTAAGCACAACCTCTTTTGTCATTGTATTTGTTTTTTTGCTTGGCGAGTTCGTTTTACTTTGTAAAATCTCTGTACCAAGTACGTCAATAAAATATAATGATTTTAAAATAATATATAACTTCAGCAATGCATTTCACAAGGACCATAATAGCGACCCTGTCGTGCTATTTTCCTTGCCAGGCAATACAACCCGCGGTATAGCAATAGAGCACCAATATCATTTATAGTTCATCATAATTCTGTAACTTCACTTAGAATTCAGTGATAGGGAGTGTCACATGGCACTTACTTTATCAGCTAGCGATAACCCAACCAATGCATTAAGATAAAACATACGAAAGAACTGGCCTTAATTACCTATTCTCATAAATAATACTAACAAAAATATATCGTATCCGTCGCCACTCGTAGGCACCACATATCTGTTATCTATAGATTGCGCGTGACGCGAGCACCTTAACAACCTGGTATCTTTGGCAGGATCGCAACTGCATTGCTGTCATCCTCTGCAATATGTTACTTGGTTTTATTGCGGCCCAGCAGCTTGTCTAGGAAACTGCGCTTTCTTTTCACTTTCTTGCCTTTCGAATGGTTCTCGAGGTCCTCACCTTCGTGGGTCATTTTCTCGATGAGGGCTGGTATGGTGAGGTCCACCACATGGTCGTGGTCCACTTGCGGCTTGGTCCCCTCGAGCTCCGGCACGTCGTCCCGAGTCTCATCGAGCTCCGCGAGAGCTCGCTTGTATTCCTCTTCGTCGCTCCTCTCTAGACTCTCAGGACCGTTCCGCATCTCGGGTCCGTTGGCTTCTACTTTCTCGTTCTCTTTCATTTCGAATACGTCGTCGTCTCCCTGTTTATCGGGTCGTCTCTGTTCGTTTTGTTCGAGGCCATCGGCGCTCGATTTCGGGACGGAAGCGATAACCCGGGGGCCTCGCGGCTTAGTCGGCGGCAACGTCCAATCGATAGGCTTGCGTTGCGGCGAATAACGCTTCACGAGCTCCTCGAACAACTTCTGATGGTCCACTTTGGTCGTTTCATTGTTGTTATTGTTCGGCAAGCTCTGGTGTCTCGTCTTCTCGGGGTCTTCGTTTTCTTTACCGTCGAGCTCTGATTCTCCCAAATCTAGTCGGACCTTGCGCGTGGGCGTCGGCGTCGAGTAAGGCTCGGCGAAGGGGAACTTGTACAGGTTGGGGCTCTCTATCTTGTAGGTGAGTACGGGCGAGGTGGGCGTCATAGTCTTGGCGGGCAGCGAGGCGCGCGTGCCGGCGCGCTGGAAGGGCGAGGCGGCGCCGGGCTCGTGCAGGTTGGACGTCATGAAGTCGCGCCGCATCTTGGATAGGCGGCGCGTGCGCTCCGTCATGGAGCGGCGGTAGTCGACGTCGTCACTCTGGTTGGCCTCCGAGTAGAAGTTGTCGGAGTACTTGCGCGGCCGGAAGTCGGCCTGCTCCTCTGAGCGTGACTCGCGCATGCTGGAGTAGGCGGGCGCGTTGCGCTTGAAGTTGGCGGTGGTCTTGGCTCGGTTGGAGGTGAGGACCGGCTCCACGTCGGGCGCGGGCGCCAGCGCGGTGGGCGAGGCGGGCGGCAGGAACACGGTGTCGTGCTGGTCGAACACCTCGCGCCGCGCGCTGAACTGCTCGGTGCCGATGATCTCTCGCGACTTCACGCTCATCGTGGGCGATGTAGCCGTCATTTCCGTCCGATAACAGACCACAACACAATGTTATTGATACTATTTTCCTGTAAACACTGTATTTCTATTTCGGTCGAGCGCACATTATGAGTCGAGGAGTAGCATCGCGGCGCGAGTACAATAGCGGAGGTACACGGCGAGCCGTTCGCGATATGCGACTGATCAATAGCACCGGCGATAAGATAGGAGCGGAGTCGAGCGAGCAGAGCCGCCTCCCGCGCCACTTCAGCCGCCTCTTTATCTTTCAGTCGAACCGGTTGAGTAAATAGAAGCGACTGAACACAATCGCGTCCGTAATTAATAGCGCACCGAGTGAAAGCGCCGCACTCCGCTACCGCCTCATTATATAATGGATATGAATACAAATGTCCCAAATACGTAGCCCATTGTCGGGTTCACACGGAATGCTAATTCCGTAATCGCGTCAATATTTACACGAGGCTACTCCGGCGCGAGGAGCGCTGCCACACCGCGGCGCGACGACGCGGCTTTTACACAAACAACGAGATATTGTGAAAACGTGTAAGCCGCGATGGGCCGAGATAGCGACTGGCCGTCCGCCGCTATTATAAATAGTGGCGCGTCGTGTTAAAGTTGAAAACTGCATGATTTTCATATCCGAGGTGGATATTTTGTGCTCAATGAACCGTTAGTCGAATCGGCGGCGAATAGAGCTAGCTCCGTAGCTTCTCAGCGCGATGCAAGTGATTATATCTGTGATTGCAGCCGGGATGTGTCGACACGCGACCGATGTTCACGTACCTCGCTCGCACACACTCATTGCAACTAATTAGCATAATTATATTTGGACTCCTAATGCCGAGTTTAACAACCATTAAAGGGTTTCTGGAATTGGAACGGCAAATGTTTAATTAAAATTATTGAAACGTTAAACAAGCTATTACAATTGAAAATGTTTGTTTTGAGTTCAAATTCCTGCCTTATGTAATTAGATTCTTTGGAAATTCCAATTTTTAATTAGTATATTGTAGATAAGGTATTACATACCTAACAGAACGAGGTAAATTTTAACTTGTGGTAAGGAGGTACCTACACTCCTTTAGGTGAGCGCCTTACATCAGACTGCAACTGCATAAGGCTGTCTAGCCTGCATACAGTCGAACACAAACCTTTATTTCTTAAATTAAATAGCATATAATTATACAATGTATGTACCTACTTACATTATATGCATTTATAAACAAACTGTCAGACCGGACTACAATTAAAATAATGTCAAGGTATTTTCCAGCTCTACATTTAGTTCTTAGTCATACTTTAGTCACAGCTTTACAAGTACTAGTCCACTTTGTGATATAAATACTTAGTCATTATTCACAGGTACCAAAGAAGGAAAATTGGAGACAAAATTAAAATTTATGCCATAACTATACCTAGTTACTATAATGTATGTATATTGTCGACGGCTATTTCGTACATAATTTTAATTAGTAGGAATACCTATACTTAATATATGTGGTTATATATTGACATAATAAGTACATATATTGACATACAATTTATCGCAATAGTTACTTATATAGAATGATCATGTTTTATATGAAAAAGGGAATAAATGGCTATTGGAATATGTGGTTAGTTAAAAATCTATAATTTGTACTGTATTATGGCCCTGTTGCCATGTCGTTCATGTGAGAGTTGTATACTCTAGTGTCAAGCGGTTTCAAACCACTCCAAAGCAAGCGTCTTCTACGATAGTCCTTTACCGTCTTATTACAAAACGCGGCTCAAATATTAGTCCAGGACTTTGAAAATAAAAAGTGGGTTCTTGTTATTGTCTTGTAAAATGTCAACAAAAAAATTGAATTATGATTTAACATTGGTACATTTTGACAGTTTGATAATTATGACAGTAGACAGACAATTTTCGAACAACTAAAACGGACTTGGTTTAGACTTATTATTTAAACCACGTTTTGTTATACGACCCATGATCAACTAACTTATATTTAGAGATGAAGTAATACCAACCATTTATAGTAAAATGTGAGAACAACACGATGACTTAATATCTCAAGTCTAGAGTCTATAATTCAACTCCCACATAACTTTACAATACCTACATTGTTAAAAATTTGGTGATTTGCTTCGCTTTTGGCCACGGAATCCGTACGAAATTCATTTATTCATATGCTGATTTTGTTGTTTTGCGCATGTGAATAAAGTTCTATGTAGAATAAATAATCCGGGGTTTTGGACTTTCATCATGTATTTTATTTTTCATTATTTCTATTTTCAATTAGTGGGTGACATATAGTGATATAGGTATATAACCTATGCTTTGAACGACCGACCAGCTGGTTAAATGACTCCAGTGTATTAAATAAAAACTCGTAGGTAGGTAAATCTAATAGATATAATATTCTTGGGAAGGAAAAACATTGTAAATTTACTGATCCTTCAAGAATCTCGTAAATTTATACAACATAGGCAATTTTCCTTAATATTTCCACCGAGCGATCACTCGGGTGCTAAAGCTGCGGCTAATTTTAAACCAGTACCTAGGTATAAAAAAATTTTCAATGCATTATCTATATTTTTAAAGGGAAATAAATTACCCACAATAGGCTCTTTGACAATGCGAAAAATAAAGTGTCAATTGCTGACATCAGTATACATTATGAGTGTAAAAGTGGTTATTTATTACCGTTAGTTAAAAATAATAATTAATATATTAAAAAATCCATAAATTAAAATGCTTATTTTTAAACGCTTGTCACGTGACACAAAACGCTCCTGATTGGTCGAGTTTATAATGACGTCAAAAGCTTGTAAACATTGTATGCCTACATGTGTATTATTATATTTTGAAACATATTTCATTATTTTGTGTGATTTGTTTGCGAAATTTTACAAATTCCATCAAGAACTTTTACCATGGACCACGTTTTTGTAAAAACAGACAGCAGAAACCTGCCCCAAGTAGACGCAATCATGGTCGGATTATATTTCAAAAATAATTACTATTTTTAGGCTTCGCTTAGCTTGCTTAGCTAAAAAATTTAAAAACAGCAAAGTAAGTAATAACACCTAAATGGTAACTTAAATTATATCATAAGGAAGTGAAATGATGATGAACTTCTTGCTAAAACCCTTTTTGTACTGATAGTAATTAACCATGTCATTTTCCATCTGTAAAAAACAAACAAGTTAGTCTGGAACCTTTAGTGCAATGCTTATTGAAATCATAAGACTGTATGTAGCTACAATTTTTAAATAATATTATGGAAAACAGCGAAATAGAAATGAATAGAAATGTTCGAAGTGATTTGAGAGAGACATTCTGCAAACAACATATAAGTACATATTATAACCTCAAATCCATAACAAAAGATTAACATTCTAAGTGTAATAAAGCATTTAAAAAGTAAATACAGTCGAACCTCTATAAGTCGAACATCAAAGGAGACGCCAAAAAATTCGAGTTATAGAGTTTTCAACTTATGGAGGATTTCGACTTAGGCGGATTTTGATTCGACATAAAGAGTATGAGGTTTATTCTTATAAATTTTGAGTTAGAGAGGTAAAATAAATAAAAATTCAACTTGCAGAGGTGACAAACATATTTTTATTTATTATAAATCAACATTATTTCAAATCATTTTAAAATAAAAAATATGGCATTAAAAAAAGTCAGTAATTTTTTTTTGCTTTAGATAATTTGGTTGTTGTCTATCTATAGCATTGTCTAATCTATAAAGAGCAGAAAATTCTTCTTCTTCAGAGTTACTGGTTTGCTCTATAAAATTACGTAAGGTATTCAATGCGGTTCGCGCCTCTTTGATGGAAACCCATGGAGCGCATGTACTATTCACGTCTTCTATGTCATCTAAATCATTAGTATCGGTTTTCTGAGCTACTGAATCGATAATTTCGTCATCAGATAATGTCCCAGCAGTCATAACTCCATCATCGCACGAAACAAAGTCCTCAAAGGATATTCCTGATTCAGATACCACTGCGTTCCATTCTGCAGGAGGTGAAATAGAAATATCTTCGGCTGCGACACTGCTCAAACCATTTAAGTAAGCACTCCTCCAAGCCCGGATATTCTGCAATTCGTCGTCTTTTGCAGGACAAACTTTGACCGTTTTGTATTTTTCTCATGATGTCTGATTCATTTTTTATTATTGTTGAAAGAGTACTCATTGGCAGGCCAAATTGTTCAGCAACATCTTTCTTTTTTTGACACCTCTTCACAGCTTCGAGCACTTCTAATTTTTCAGCAAGACTCAAAGTTTTTAGTTTACGTTTCACAGCACTCATGTTAACTGTTGTACTAATTGATGTGTATTGCAGTAGAACCAAACTACTTCTGACAGTATTTAAGTCGAAAACAAATGACTTGCTTAGCTAAATTTCAAAGGAAATCAAAATTGAACACCTGACACCAAGCAAGCAAACACGTGTTTACGTGAGTCATAAATTTATTATCGTATACTCCTAAAATGTTTTCTAAGAAACAATAGTGTACTCACATTGTCGGCAAGTTCTTAAAGTCGGTAACTTATTTTTGTTCGAACAATAGAGGTAATAAATTCCAAATGATCAAGTTGTAAAGGTTGTAAAATAAAACGTTGCTATGTTCGAGATACAGAGGTCAAATTTAATTTTACGAGTTATAGAGTGAAAATATGTACCAAAATGGCTTGGAGGGACTCGGTGATTATTTCGACTAACAGAGGGTCAAGATTTCAAGTAATGGAGGTTTTGGTGTTTGAAGGGAAGGGAACAAAACATTTTTTCGAGATTTGGAGGTTTTTGACTTATCGAGGTTCGACTTAACGAGTTTCTACTGTATTACGTTTACTTACATCGAAATAGTCTTCACAGAAGAAAATATTTGTACTATTCGCTATGTCATTGTTATCCCTCCGAGAAAGTTGCAGCCACTTTCGGCGCACTTGGACATTCTTTGGAACACTTAGAAATAGTTTGTTCGAAGTTTTTATTGACGTATTTGTACATTTTGGAACTGCACACCATTTGTAGCTTATTTTGTAGCGCATAAATCACCAAATCCAATCGCACTTTCGTTATTTGTTTGCAATATTGTATGTGGATGATATGTGCCACAGATCTCAATACAGGCTAGTGACTTCACCGATTCCATTGCACCGCCATATTGTCAAAGTAGCGTTTTAGCGGACTATTTAAATATAGAATTTTTAATTTGATATTTTTTCGAAAATATGTACTTACCAGAATTTAAAAATACAATTTAGACTGGGTTTCTTAACCCCTAAATAAAAATATTAAATGGATTTTAAAACCAGTCAAAGAGCGTATTACTGTACAAGTATTTAGTACATATTTATTGCGCATCACTTGCAATTACATGTACTTAAAGCTAAGTTACTCTTCTTCTATGCAATCTAACTGCATTATACATATGTATGTATACGTAATAAGCAGACATGTGTGTGTGTTCGTGTGACTTTTACTTTCTTTTCTATTTCGTCATAAAAATGCCATCTAATGCGGTAACTTGCATCATCTCGTGACAACAAGAAAGTTTTATCCGTTGCAAAGTTTCGCTATACCTACCTACATATTACCTTATCTATTTAATACTAGTGAACGCTCGCGGCTTCGCTCGCATTATTTTGGAACAAAAAGTAGACATTTCACCTAAAACTACCCACATACTAAAAATCATGATGATTCGCGATCAGTGAAGGTGTAAAAACATACAAACGCGTGCACAAACTTTCACTTTTACAATGTGAGTAGTGAGAACTAGAGATACTCCCTACAATAACATATCTACGTTTGCTGTAGGGAGTATATCTTCTATCAATTTAAACAATAGCAATCATGCACTCGTAACTATTTCTCACGCCGCATCAGATAAGTCCATAGCAAACTAGGTGACGCCCTATTTCCGTCTAATGAATTGCTCCATTTATCCGTGGGCTTCGTCTATTTATATCCCTTTTATTTTTCGGAATCTAACCCAGATGTTTGCGCTCTTCCCTTCGTTACCGATATCCGCAAGAGCAAGGAAGAGGTTTTCTTTGAGAGATTAGGATATTATTTTCTTGTTTTCTTTTTGAAACCGTTGTTGTAGCTTAATCAAAAGTAGACAATGGGCCTACAGTTTTACGTATCCTAAATCTTCTAATCTAAATTAACTGCTGATCAAATAGTTAAAATAATACCAATTTTCTTACCAATTTACAAAACTTGGTGTTTAAAATATTCTGCATGCTCTCATCGACTGGCGTCATAAATTCCAACACAACTGTGTCAATATAAAGTCAACTGCTTTTTATACGAATTTTTAGTAGTAAACGCCCGCGGCTTCGGTACCATTTATATCGCAATAAATATAGCTACTATATCAATCACAGGACCTCATACTACTTACAATACCTGCTTGGTACATACCAAAAATCATAAAGATCCGTTCAGCCGTTTTTGTACGTTGCGCAACTAAGTGCAGGCAGACCAACAGATAAACAGACAAAAATTCTATAAACTGCTGAAATGTGTTCTGTTATCGATTTAAGCAAAATTACTTGCCAAAAATAAATTAAAATAATGAAACCGAACCAAACTTTTTTCTCGAAATCTATGTACAGATTTTTTTTCCTCTTAAGCTTTATAATATGTAAGGAGTATAATTCATTTATTATATACCTTCCATGTCCGTGGAAGGACCTGGGCGCCCACCACGATGTATCTGCCCCAGAGAAATCTCCCAAAGATTTAGTTCAGCTGGGGAGTCACGACACTCAGTCATACGAGGAAATACGACTCAGGAGAGCGAGATTATAATTATGTAGATAGATTTAGACATTTAGCATACAAATCGCCTGAATGTCTGGTGGAGTAGGTCGCAGTCGATCGGACCAGTGTCAGTGTGGGCGACCTGACGATTGCTATGTACGTAACACATCTGACGGCATTGTTATTTTAGGTTTGTATTTTCAATTCTTGTTTCAGATTGAGGGCCATTTTTGGCATGTGTATCCTACATGGTACATAGATACATTACTATGGTACCGCCTGCTTTTGCAATTGCATTTGTTTAGTAAAGGGCTAGCTATTAAGCCATATCAGAAGCCCTTAGAGTGGCTTGATCAACTCTCGACACCAGAGTTGGCCACTCTCATTCGATAAGAAGAAGAAGAAGGGCTAGACGACGTTGTGCGGCCCCAATGTATGTAGTGTAGTGTGAGATTCGGTACTTCAAATATGTATTGTCAAATTCGGTTCACCTGTGCAATGGTCTCTACTATCTATCTATCTATCTAAATATATAAAACTCAAAGGTGACTGATTGACTGACTGACTGATATAGTGATCTATCAACGCACAGCCCAAACCACTGGACGGATCGGGCTGAAATTTGGTATGCAGGTAGATGTTATGACGTAGGCATCCGCTAAGAAAGGATTTTTGGAAAAGCCGCAATTAAAGGGGTGAAATAGGAGATGCAAGTTTTACTTCTTAATGTGAGCGAAGCCGCGAGCATCCACTAGTTAAATATAAACCTTACTTACTACCCATGTGAATTGCGATCTCGGTATATTTATTTGTATACAGGAAGATTATGAACCTTGTAGGTATGCCTGTCAGTAATATCATTCATATAGCTTAACATTGATCTACGTTAAATATAAATGCAACACTTCAATAAACGATTTTATATACATCATACTCTATATCATACATAGGTACATATAACATACACATGCATACAAGTGACGAGTACGTTGCACTTCCAAGAACTCATAAAGCGGGAATATTGTTTAAAATAATGTCCTACCTGGCCTATATTGTATTTATAGTTGCCACTCGGTCCAGCGAGTTATCTAACTATGTGTCGACAACATAGCAAATACAGGGTTACTGGCGACAAATAGGTGAACTTTTATATACGCAGCTAGCTTGATAGGCACTTTTGCACCGGGAACGATTAAGGGCGGGTTACTTAGTTACAGTTGACATGTTATTTTGATTTATTATTTATTTAATTATGTTTTAATTGTGTTTTATTAAATAAAAATGCTTACTTCTATATCAATTTAAAGATAATAATCGATTTCATTCATCACATTACACATGCGCATGACACAAATTATAAAAGAAAAGAGTGTGAGTGTTTATGTTTGTTCCGTTTTCTCTAATGATGGAGATAGTTTAGATCCTGTTGTATCTGATTGGCTATATTTTTGTCTCCCGGTAACACCCTGGGCCATCACTTGTACTTAAATAAATATTTTTAATCTAGGTACATATTTTGTTTCTTGCGGAACTCTGTAGGCATATTTGTGTTGAAAAAGCACCAACCGTGAAAGTATCAATTGGTCCGATTTTTCCTAAAATGTTCTTAATTTTCATAACTTTCTTTTGCTCATCCATCGTTAATAAGCGTACCTATTAAATGACTAGGCTTTTCCATAACGACTAAACCTGTATAGATATCCATCTACCTACTTTACCTACGACATACCTAACACATAGACAAGTGAATTTATTTCCCCTTTGTCTTCACCTTTAGACTGATTGCATTGTATAAAGTAGTTCACTAAGTAATTAGGTTTACAAGCGTGACTTTCCAGGTAGCACTCCAATTTGTGAGGACGACTCAGATCGATATGTTACGTCTTAGTAAGTGGCTACTTCGGGTAATTGGTTTAAGTACTTAATTTGTATTAACGAAGCTGAAAATTGGTCGCCGGACAAAGTAGCTTGATTAATACCTACTTTTATGTAAATAGGTTAGTTTTATCTTGTGTGAAAATTAAATATGCTGTAGGACGAGATGTATGGTCGGTCACAGGCTTAAAGAATAAAGAAGAATAAACTACATTTATGGAGACACGAAACAACACGAGAAACAGAACACAATAAAATAGAAATATAATATATATAATATTGTGACACGAAACATGTAAGTACTTATTTCTACAATAAGTACATGTTTCGTGTCACAATATTATTGATTGTTTGTTTGCAATTAGAATCGACGCTTTTGGGAATTGGCGGAAAAATCACCTTCGTACATAATTACCATGGCATTCACAAAGTTCGTCAGCCCAAAAAATATTTTGGGAAGTAAAAAAGAACTAAGAAGTAGGTATTATTATACCTATGTGCGGTACCCAGTGCCTATGTATCTAATTTACTTTGTATTTTTTAAACAATTCAATCATTCAGAAAAACATTAACTCAAACTAGTTTATAGTTGACATAATGTACACTGTAAGCTGAGCTAGCGTAGCTGATTTAATTAGCTACATCCATAATTACTAAATTTGTTCATAATAATTCCTGAATCCACCATGGTCTATAGGGAAGTCATAAATACATACCATACCATAAGCCATAAGTGCCAAGTCGATCACCACTCATTCCATCGCTGACGAAACTCCCCAAAATGTATCAGTAAGTTGTTGTAGATGTTCACACATATTCGAGAAATAAGAACGAGCCTATGAATAATTGACACCATAGAATTGTAAATCCATACAAATATTGCGGTAAAAATGTTTCCACGTTTCATCTTTCTCCCACACACCACTCGCACACAAAAATTTGTTGGTGATTGGTTACGATGCCGGTATTAGCCGAATGCTTGATCGCAATTGGTCGCTAATGAGCCATCAGATCAACTCAACCGTGGTGGTGGCGGTGGTTGACCATCTATAAGAATGTATGTAAAAACAATTATGACAAGAAATCATAGTGTTACATGATGATAATAATTATTTATTTGTTTTGTAATATTTATGATTTTAATAAATATTTCTTTCTTTCTTTCTTATGGTATTTATTTTATTTTTGTATTGTACAACGATCAAAAAATGCTATTACTCACTAGATGAATTCCTACAAGATGATTCCATTTAAAGAACCTAATTTAAGTAATTACTGATCTCATAGAGAATAATTATAATGTAAGTAGGTATGCAACAAAATTATGAATAATGTATGTAAGAATATTTAATTGCAATATAATGTTATAGACAGCAGATCTCATAGATGTTTATCATAAAACTACATAATGTGCCTTATAATTATATATTTTTTCTTAAGGATATTATTAAGTATTTAGCCATGTAACTAAATTAGTATAAGAAAAATAGTGTTTAAGTACCTAGATATTGTAAGAAATGTGCTATGCCCTAAACTTCTAACAAGCAACAGGGTCACACAATTCAATACATTTTTTAGTATTAGTTCTAAAATGTAATTTTGTATGGTGTACAGCATAAATAAATAAATTCGCTATAAGCGGTTCTGATTATGAGAATAATCTCTTGTTTCTTTGGTTCAGTTACATTTCTATTGTATCAATCATTCGCAGGAGCGATCCGAATGATCTCATATACAATTTGCATTCGTATTTGGGGTTTGGCCTTAGAATAGTCCAATGGCCGATGTTTGACCATGGACGCCTACTATGTATGACTGTGTCATAATAAAGTTGGAAATAAGTATGTTTGTATGTTTATTTGCTTAAGTATATTTTTCAGCACGAAATAAATAATAGCAATACTCCACTTACAACGAATCACTACTACTTCTTCTTCTTATCGAATGAGAGAGGCTAACTCTGATATCGAGAGTTTATCAAGCCAACCTAAGGGCCTCTGACATGGCTTAACGACTGCCGTACCAGACAAACAGCCGGGACCTACAATTTAACGTGTCATCCGACCCACGGAAGCGCCCAAAATGGAATGCCACTTTTCACAACACCCATCAGGGTACATGTCAGTCTAAGCTCAAAAATTTAACTTATACTGCAAGTAAAGCCACAGGCTACAACCAGTCACAATAGCCCATTACAGTTTAGTTTCATGGTCTGTTATTGCATTGCATTTTTTGTGAGTACTGCGTGCGTGACTATTGTATGACTAATGAGTAATGATGGACGAATTCTACAAGTTTATGTCCTATATCTAAGTACGAGTATATATCTATACATATAATAAAGCTGAAAAGGGTCAATAATCTGAACATAGAAGATACTAGAAAAAAATTAGAAATAAAATTTAAATCCAGAACAGTACACGTTTCAGCAGTTTTTATTATTTTTGTCTGTTTATCTGTGTATTTGTTTGTCTTTTTATTTAAACGCTCATCACACAAAAACGGCTGAACGGATTATCATAAGTTTTGGTATGTAGGTAGTATGAAGTCTTAGGAGAGACAGGCTACTTTTTATCCAGAAATAGTGCAAGCGAAGCCGCGGTCGTCCACAAGGTAGGTAGTCTGTATCTTTGTAAGTATACAGATACATATATACTAGATAGGAAAATTCCTCGATATCATGTAGAAACTAAAAATAAATTTGCCCCACTAAAGTCATCGGCAATGAACTTTTCGTATGGACCAGCTGCATTTTTTTATTTTTATTTTCAAAAATTGATGCTTTTGTCATGTACCGAAGCCGCCCTTAAAATGTTATAAATCTGTTATCACTGTTACAAGTACATACATTGTTGCATTTTTAAGCATTCACATTTCTTGTCTTTGCATTGATAAATGTGTTGGTATAAATGACTGATTAAAAGGTTAAAAACAAAAAAAGATAAAAAAACAAAAAAAGATAAACGACAAAAATAAAAAAAGATACCTGTTAGTGAGAATAAATTACCTACTAGAAGAGAGACCTATGCCCTGCAGTGGGTAATAACGGGCTGATCATAATGATGATATTACAGTTATCTACTAAAGAATCCCACCATTTCAAATTAGGTATTTTTGAATAGGAAGTGACAAGCCACACTATCATTTTGTGGTTAGTCATTGAACTGACATAATCACTGAACTTCTAGGTCATCTTTTATGCTATACAAATGGACGATGTACGTAAGTATGTACTTACAAAAATACCTACGCAAAGTACAAAGAATGATGTTAGCTTTCGAAGCAAGAATAAATGAAGAAGAACACGAATAAATGACTTTCTTATAGCCTACGCACATTTTTAATCGGATATATAAAAGATTGGATATCTATCTACTTACGCATATAATAAAGCTGAAGACGGTCGAAAGTCTGAACATTGAAGATATTTAAAAAAATGGTTTGGAGAGGCTTCGAATTGATAGAGAAATGTTGTCTGTCTCTCTGTGTGTCTGTTTATTTAAACGCTCATCACGCAAAAACGGCTGAACGAATCATCATGTTCTTTGGTATGTGGTCTTCGGAGTGTCATAGGCTAATATTTATCCTGAAATAATGCGAGCGAAGCCGCGGGCGTCAACTACTATATAATATTTGTACACATAAAAATATTTACCTACTACAGTAAATAACGTTCTGTATTTATACGGACTGTAAATAATTAAAAAATAATCATAGCTTATGGAAAAAATGAAAATATTTCCTTGACACACATGCTAAGAATGGCAATATTTTACGAGTTTGCAATCCAGATGGGTGCACATAAACATTTGTTACATCAAGACATTGTCTGACGGTTCAGAACGTAACTACGTAGATTAAATAGGTGCTTTGATCATACATAATATAAACTTGAAAAAATTACATATATTATACAAAATAAGTACCTAAATACTTACTTATTTGGAAATCAGCGAAATTCCGTCCACATAAATCGAATCTGCATCTTTCATATAAGTATGCTATTCTTAGTACGAATTTAACTCTTAGAAAATAAAAAGTAAAGTGTATTATGTATTCTGTGGTAAAGTAAGAAAGTAACCACCAAGTAGGTATATCTATTTAATACGTCTTCAGTACCTACCTCTAAGTATACTACAAAAACAAGCCCAATATCATTGCGTCAATCATCATCATACAAAACAGCAATATCAACCTTAATTTTATCTCATCACAGTCTAATTTCGCAAAGCACGGAGCTATCAGCTGCAACTGCACCTTACTGCTATCATTGATAACACACCAGATGGTGCACTTGCCCTTTTTATTCACTAATGACACAGTTAACAAGTTGGTCTGAAGGTCGACTACTTTATAGTAAGGACCAATGATTATATAGTTATTATATAGTACATAATGTAGGTACTTCTTTGCTACGGCATGAAAATAATTATATTATATAGGTAGGTACTTAATTTGCCATAATAATGAATTTCCGCAAAAATAAAGTCTGCACAGTCAATTAAGTAAGTTCGAATGGGAGTGACTAACTCTGGTGGTCAAGGCGGACTTTGATAAACATTCGGGACCTACAATGTTAAGTGTCATGAGGCCCACGGACGCACCCAAATGGACTCACTCTTTGGTCATCCATCAAAGGACTGACCGCATCGACAACTGCTTAACATTGATAATAGCATGCGACTACTTCCCCTAGCAGAGCTACAGTCAATTGATGTACCTACTATGAAATATATGTGATTCAATGTGACATATAAATTTTAATTCACAGAAGTTATGACGTCGGAGTTTTTTATTTAAATAATGGCAAAAAGGCAGACGGCCCGCCTGATGGTAAGCAGTTACCGTTGCCTATGGACACTTGCAACGTCAAAGATGTTACAGCACTTTGCCAAGTCTTATTATTTATTTCTCTTCACAGATTCTCGGGACTTACGCCCGGTATTTTTAAGGCTCAGTGGGGCCGTAGCCAACACTGAGAGGCCTTTTACAATATTACAAGTCTTATTATTATTAAAATACGATATACTTAAGTATTTCGATAGCAATATGATTATGCTAGGAAGTTATCCAATGCCTAAATAGGATGCGGTTCGCTTGTAAATTCGAGCACGTAACTAAATGAATATCCGGTTGTGAAAAAACAGTTCGAATGTTTGAAGCATAAGTCCAAACCGAATATCTGTTTGTGAATGTAAAATAGAACTGTTAATTTTACAATAGACGAGCAATCATTCTAGTATTTGATTCGGTAGTGTAGTGTGTTTGGGTTTTATAAAATGGTTAGATACACTAGCTAGAGGATGTCGGTTCGCTCGCGTTGTTTCGGGATAAAAATAGCTAAAACCGAATATACCGAGAATATGTCAACTCTCGAGAACCTATACGAAAAATACGGTTGCTTTGATTTACTGTTTAAAAATGTTCCCTCCAGAAATGCGTGGACATCTATATCTCAAAAAGTGCTGAATCTATTTTGATGAAACTTTCACCGTTCTCTATATTAATATATGCTTAATCTAAAACAAAAGTAATGATGATATCACTTATAGTTTCTTTACCTACTAAAATGTTATTCAATACTATCTTTATCACAAAAGTACCTACATTCAAATCAAATTAATAACCTCCTTTTTAAAAAATCTGTTAAAAACTAGTAATATATTTGACAACAAGAAAACAGTTACAATTTTTACCTTTTATTTCCTTTTATGCGACTAGTTATCGAGAAATTATAAGCAAGTTAAGATACGGCCGGCCTTTCTTATCAGTCTCGCAATAATTGATAAATAATAATAATTTTATAGCATATCGACAAGCTAAGGTTATGCAACTAATCAGTATAATATTTCAAGGAGATCAAAATCTAGAAATTTCTAGGGAATATTCCGGGACATTGCACACAGCGCCATCTAGTCCCATAACAAGCAAATGCTATAATGAAATTAAAGTACCTATACCTACCTTGGAGGTATTGTTTTACCTTCAGTTTATCATCGTCTGCAGCCTTCCTTGACCTAATACTGGGCATAGGCCTCTCTTTAAGTTATGCACCGATCTTGAGCAAATTTCATGCATAGAAGCCTCGCGACTTACCTTGAATAACTATAATATTTTTCATTCAATTCGATTTAGTGGATAGTTCTATAAAATAGAAACCCCGAAAGTACGATAAATTTAATGCAAACCAAAATTAGGAAGTAAATTGCTCACAGAGATAAAAATAAAAGATAAAAGTATCATTACGATAGTTTAATTCATTACAACATCAAGTTAATTATTTTCTCGTTTTGTCTCGTATCAACTTAGAATATAATTGCTAACATAATTTAAACATACAATTAAATAAACCTTATAATATACTTGTGACATATCACATTAAATAGAGAGATACATTATGTATAACACAACACAAAAGGGGGCTACCGTTTTTTATATTTGAGACCGTATGCTACAGCAGCGCCTCTGGCGGCAAATTAGTGAAGTTTACTGGATTTTCATATTTGATCCCACTTCACTAGATATTAAGGAATAACAATATTTTAAACCAATTAAATAAAATTTGATAAATTAATTAAAACGCGGTGAGCCCCACTGAGATAAATAGCCATATATTTAGCATGGTTACAATGCCAATACTCAATCTGAATCTCGCCGCGATTCAGCGATCAATTCATTCGTTTGTATAAACTTGATTTTTTATATTCGTAATAAACTCCAACAGTGAAAACTTTTTGCTAGCCTCAAAGAGCTAAGTTATTTTTTTTAAGCCATTTATAAGACTATATACAAAGTTTCTTCACTCTATGATCTATGCATACGGAATTATACATATAGGAATGCCAAAAACACTGAAAACATATTGGGCCTTATTACAAAACGTGGTTTAACTATTAGTCCAGGACTTTAAAAATAAAAAGTGGGTTGTTGTTCAAACATCACATACAAACAATCAAAATGTCAACATAAAATTGGAACTTTGATTTAACATTGGTAAATTTTGACAGTTAGATAATTATGACACCAGACAGACAATTTTCGAACAACTAAAACGAACTTGGTCTAGACTTATATTTAAACCACGTTTTGTAAAAAGGCCTATTATTTCCATATCTATGATTTCGTTAGAATTTCCTTCATAGCCAGTTCTATTTTCAGCTGAATACAAGCCACTCTTTCTTGGAATATCTGATTTATTAGATTTAATCTCTTTTGCTCCAATATTGCGTTTTCTTTTATAAGCCTCTGTTTCAATTCTTGATCTTCTGGAGTCATGTTCTCTTTGTTTTCCTTATTTAGTAAACTTTCTTGTTTGTTTTTTAGAGCGACGTGACTTCTCAGTTTGACTATTTCGAACTGTTCCGAATTGATTTTAGCCTGTAGTAATGATTTGAGTTGCAAATATTCCGCGTTTTCTAACTCTAGTCTTAGTATTTTGAGTTCTTTTTCCGTGAATTTGGGCTTTTCTTTGACTGGTTCCGCGGGAGGTATTTCTTGTTCGGGCGTGTGTTTTGCTTCGGATTTGAATTCGAAATTATCTTCAAATTCCGCGTCAAAACTGGGTTCGAATGCTGATTCTATAGAGGGTAGTTTTGAAAAAGTCGGTTCGAAGGTTTCGGGAGGTTTTGTGAATGCTTCTGGAGTCGGAAAAGTTGGTTCGAAAGATTCTGACGCCGGGAATGCTGGCTCGAACGAGTCTTGTTTCGGGAATGTTGGTTCAAACGCTTCTGCTTTCGGGAAACTCGGTTCAAAGGTCTGTTCTTTCGGAAAGGTCGGTTCAAATACTGGTTCAGTTTTCGGGAACGTTGGTTCAAAAGATTCGACTTTGGGTGATTCTTTTTCCTCGCTGGGTGACTTGAGTTCTGTGTCTGTGTGTGTGTCGGTAGTCTGTGAGTTTCTCCGCGAGATGTCGTCGTCCGCCCCCTCTATGGAGGGTTGCTGTTGGGATAGATTCGGCTCGCTCGACTTTTGTACCGAGCGGAGTTTTCTCTGAAAGAAGCAAAGGTAATTTGTTAGTATTATATTTTTATTTGAGAAGAAATACCTAGTAGTCTTTTCCTTAGTTTAGCACTGCCACGCTGCCAAGAGCCCAATACTCACGGTGTTTTTTATAAGGTACGAGTTTAAGCTCCCGAGAGTGACATAAACGACTTTAATTCCGAAACTTTATCTAATTATAAGATTATCCTTATTCTGCGACCGTACTATACTAGTACTATAAGTACTACGTACTTTCAGCTGCGTGACGATCCTCTGCGCCTCCCAGAGCTGGTGGTCACGCGCGGGCGTGATGAATCCTGCGTGCATCTCCGCGTGGATCTGGCTCAGCAGCGACTCCTGCTTGCGGAGCTCGGCGGACAGGCACGCCGCAGACGAGGGGAAGTCGGCGGGGATGGCGGGGAGCGGGGGGATGTATCTGGAGAATATTAATAAGAACATTATTTTTTTTAACTTAAACTGGTTTGCACTTGTCCATAGTTTGCCTGATAGCGAGCAAATATTGTAATGTTTATAATTTTAAATATGTTTTTATGTTTCATGGGATAATAAATGTTTTTTTCATTGAATGGGTTTGCATCATCTAAGCTAATCGTTGCTTGGAGTGGCGTTTTCCTTAAGAGTTTTGGAAGAGTCTAGCGTAAGTGATTTCAACACATTTTTCGTTGTAGCCATATAACCCTGGACAATAAAGTATGTAAAGCATCAAGCTAGGATTATACAGAGTCACAAACGCTCGAAAATAATGCCCGAGCCAAAACTCTGCCCACGCTACTCGTTGAGCAGACTTTTGGATTACCTATCTCTTTTGCACGTTCTCAAAATATGTAAGAGCGAAAGAGACAAGCAGAGTTTTGTTTGCGAACGCTGATGATGTTAGCGTTTGGATACTTTACTGCGCTTTTTAGTTGGAGATTGTGTCTCTGTATAATCCTAGCTTAATGATGTAAAGATGAACACAATCTTTGCATGGGAAAAAAACAAGTTTTGATTGTTTTTTACATAACTTCATTTCTTACCATCAGGCAAACTATGGTTAAGTGCAAAGCTGTTTTAGTTAAAAAAAAAAAGGATAGAGAATCTTTTGCAATTTTCACAATTTTTTGGAAACCAGTTCATGGGTTGTCTTGTCAATGATGCAATTTAACATTTTACTTTCTACAAAGTCCCGATAGTTTCTTTAAATAAGTACTTACTTGGTAAGCGTGACGTTGGGGAACAGTTTCTCCGCCTTAGTGACGAGGTATGTAAGCAGGTTGAGAGACACTCCCAGCGCGGGACCCATGTATGACATTATAATCTGGATGTTTGCGTGGTTCACCTGCAAATACACGGGAAGATTGTTGAAAATAATAAATACTGTTAAAAATAGACACTACTACTTGAGATATATAATTTAGTGTTTGGTATGTTTGTTAAGGTATCTGTTATGTTGTTGTTTGTACGCCACCGACTTTTACATGTTTCTTTACTAGCGATCTTTACTAAGGTTGCCTAGAAGAGATCATTCTACGCGATAAGGCCCAATGTACCTAAGTTAAGTAATATTTCTGTAAATTGTTTTGTATTTTTGATATCTAGTGCACAATAAGGCTATACTGATTGATTGATATTTATATGCTCGTTTTAGATTGTATAAGAGTAATCTTATAAATTGGTGGAATGATATGTGTCTTAATTGGGATTCACATTTCCAGTACAGGTATGCTTCAGTGTCGTTTGTGATATACGGGTGTCGCGTCTGGCGACCTGGTGGTAAAAAACGCTTGACTGACCAGCGTATTGAATAAGAGACTGTCACCTCATAGAAGATTCCATTTATTTGCTTATTGACAAAAGCGTTTTTCTATGTTTCCCTAATCCTTATCTCTTTCATCATCATCATCCACAGCCCTTGGAATCCCACTGCTGGGTATAGGCCTCCCTTTGTATGTGCCACCTGCGTCGATCTTGTGCAGACCTCATCCAGGTTGGACCCTCGACTTTAACGATGTCGTCGACCCATCGCGCGACCGGACGACCCACTCCTCGCCTGCCAGTTCTAGGCCACCACTCTGTAACTGCTTTACTCCATCTGTTGTCAGTTCTCCTAACCACTTATCACTTAATGCTGTTATCAGTTCTCCTAATCTTATCATTTTAACGCTCAGAAATATGGCCATTAAAGTTGCTTCTTTATACTGGCCATGCAATGACAACTAAGTAGTATAATGACCTGTTCGTTAGCAACTACTTGCTCGAAGTGCCTCATGAGCCAGCCGACGAGGCTGAGGTTGCCGCCGGGTAGTTTCCCGACGAGGCACAACATGGCCGCCTCGCGTTGTGGCTCCGAGATGGCGGTGGCTTGCTCGAACTGGCCGTGCAGCTCCTGCGTCAGGATCGACTCCGGGAGTTCGCTGGAATACATGAAAACAAATTTTTTAGAGAGATTTAAGAAAACATTGCTCTTAAAGCTTTTTTATTAGCAAAAAGACTGTAGTATTCTGCACGGCGAGTATCATGCATGCCCATTTGAATTACAGTGACTATGAACATTAATATTGTAGAAGTTTTGGTACTGTATAAAATATGGAAAGTAGATAAGTCACAAAACTATTTTGCCACCGATTTGATTTGGCATAAAATACCAATGATGGCCAAACAAATTTTCTATATTTTTGTCCATCTGTAACCGGATAAATCCGTATGCTCTTGCATAGTTTCGATATTTTCCATATAAAGCTATGTATACGTTTAGTCTTAACGACGCAAATGGCTCATACAAAGGGAGGCTAATGCCCAGCAGTAGGATCCAAGGGCTGTGGATGATGATGATGTTTGATCTACAGACATAAGTATTAGGAACTTACCTAATATAAGCTTTAAGCATAGCACAAGCGACGGGTACGTCCCAGTGGTACGGGAAGGTGGGGCCGCGGTCCGTGAACAGTTTCCTGAGCTGCTGCAACTTGATCTTGTCTGGCTCTGCGCGGTAGATCTGAGGCGATTTCAGACCGTGCGCCTGTGGATATAGAGGTTATATTGGTATTCAATATTATAGAAACATCATAAGGCTATATTATCATATAATAATGCCATAAATATATATTCCGGGATTTTTATTTTATTTTTTGTTTTTAAAGTGATTGGGTTGGTTTTTTAGGCTTTAACATTTAAACGGAATGAGTCGTATCAACACGATTTTTGGTGAGGCGATAGTATAGAGTCTTTTGAAACATAAATAACATCATATTTGTAATATACCTACAAACTAAGTACATTTTATTTAGTTTTTTTCGTACCAATCAAGAATTTGACTACCAAGTCGGCTGATGTGACAACCAAAGATTTATTGTTGCTCCTCCTAGGTACCTCATACGCACTTTGGATGGCACAACACAGGAATAGACCTAGAGTGATATCCAGGGTTTACCTATGGGTATATAGTAATCCACTATGTTCCACCTTAATGTACAACCCTTTCGAAAGCGCAAATAAACGTTTTTATGTTCATTTGTGATCGAGAACGGGGTATAGATAGATAGATATACACTTTATTAAAACATCAGCACAATGCAGAAATTTACATAAAATATCAAATAAAATAAATATAAATATCTTAGTATATTTGCGCGGGAGTGGGACTCAAACAGGCTACCAGAACACATCGCAAAAATGGTTTGTTGTAACATTTGCTCCATTTCGTAACATAGTAGGCCAATATATGTCAGTTATTGCTCTATTCGGTAGGTCGCAGGGCCCAATTAACCTAAGGGTCAAAAGTTATTATGGTCACCCACTAAACTAAACCATCGAGACTGTCGGTCCAATAATGGTAACGGGGATTGGACGAGTAATTGGGTCGGCTTATTTTGCTCATTATTACATCCGGACACAGTTAGCTTGATGCTTTTCGCGCTTGACACGTTGAATCATATGTACACATGCAATAAAAAAAGAAGTTATTGCCTTGACCTATATTTGCTCATAATATTATTGCTCTGATAGCTTAGTTGGTAGTGGCTCTGCCTTTCTAATCTAGGGGTGAGGGTTCGATTCCCACTGTTGAATCTACGTCGGGCGTGTGAATCAAACACCGTACACCCACATAACACAAGTAATTATGAATATTAAAATTTGTTATAACTTGTGTCGAGTCTGGTCGTTTCTATGAACATATAATAAGTATGTTTACAAAAGAAAAGTATATATACATATGTATTATATCCGTTATCTAGTACCCATGATACAAGCGTAAGCTTAGTATGGCGCTGTGTGATATGTCCTGAAATATTTATTTTTTTATTATGTCAATAAATATTTTTGTTTTTTTTTTTTGTATTTATTTCCAAACTGCAGAGCTGAATTCCTGGATGAGTAAATGCATTTCCTCCGCGTGAAAAAAATGCTGAACTAAGCTAGTTATAAGAATCTCGCTCTCGGATCTTGTTTCATTTATTGACCTGCATTTTCATACCACGATCTACAAATACCTATTTTGTACACTTAGAGGTACGGAGACGTTATACCTATGCGTGTGACGAGAGAGGATATGTGTACATATGTTTGTTTCTATAAATTATCTGTAAATCGAATATTTATGCAGTTTTCAGTGATATGGGTTGGTTTGATTGGTGTATGTTTATTGATATCACGACAACTCACTATGGGGCGAGGCAGTAAACATAATGATCGTGTTCAACCAACTCACGTACATACGTTGATGAAAAAAGAAGTATCCTGATTTTTTTAAGGATAATATCCTGAGGTTTTTGACGTTCGTACCTGTAGATAGTCGATGCTGTCTCTGACGAGCAGCGGCAGGCCGGTGTCGTCGTGGCAGCGAGACCGCTCCACCGACTGCGCGAGCGGCACGCCGAATATGGGCAGCGCCACTGGAAGTACACGAACAAATACAAATTAATTTATGCACAAAATATAACTAAACAGCAAACCATCATCTTTCAAATAAGTTTTTTTTTTCAACAGTATATAAACTGTTTATTAACAATAATAATACCTTAAACAAGGAAAGTAAAACTAAACATACTACTTCTAACTACAACATAAAAAGGGGGGGCACTTAGAAAATCTTTAGTAAAAGCCTAAAGGTAGTCTAAGTGCTCCAGCCCACTGCCAGACGGCAGCGTGCCCAGCAAATAAGTACAGTAAACATAGGGTGGTGAGTTGATGACATTAGAAAAACCGCAGGTAGCACCTGGATTCAATCTGCGTAGGACCGGCGTGAGTGGCGTACAAGAAGAGAGGCATATGTTCAGCAGTGGGCGATAACAGGCTGATGATGATAGTAAACATAAATCAAATAATAAAATTACAACATTATCGTAAAACTCGTCCTAATATGGGTCATCATATTTTAAAATTATACTCGCCAATCATATCATATTTATTATATTTACCGCCAATTAAACAAAGTTTGCTATAAACATTTTATAGTATTACAATTGTAAAATACGACATTAGAAGACTGAACAATTTACATTCTTAATTAGAGGAACTATGGGTTTTTCACACGAATTAGGCACTAGGTAAGTAGTAAGGTACATCGTAGGATATTAGTAAACGTTTGGTCCTTGCCACAGGAGATCTTGGGGCTGGCAGCTATTTCTTTTAACGTTCGAGTCGAACTTTTCAAAGAGGAAATGCTGCCAGCATCCTGGGAACACTGCCGCACAGCAACAGTATGGACGGTCTGCTAAGTTTATTGTTTTCCTGTATATTTATGTAAATTTTGTAGATATGTAAATAAATAAGATATGAACCATTGCAGGATTAACAATATATACTACGTACAAGAAATCTTGTTCCACGACTTTTGAGACTTAGTACGTAATATGTCATAAAAAATAATAGTAACAGAAAGAATCAATAGTCGGACACGAAAGAAACTTACCATCAATAGAAAAGCCATTAGCAAATGGATTCATTGTAAACACTTAGTTCCAACTACAAGATTATGACAAGATGACACCACGTGAAATTACACAGATAGGCACAATTCGTACAAGAAACACGTATAACTTTAACAGATTCTTCGAAAAGCAACTGAAGACAAGAAAATGGAAAAGTTCAGAGCAAAGAAAACATAAGAAGAGTAACACAAACTTATTGAAAACACAAATATAAATTAATGAAAAATACTTGTCAAACGCCCGCTTGTTACAAAAGACGATGTATTTGTGTACCTTATCTGCGGCTCGGAAAGAAATTTTGTTTTATTTATTCGCGCACAGATAGCGCTATCTCTGATGGTGTACAATGACAACTCAGGTGTCATGTTTTGCATAACTAGCGCACGAGATAAGCGAATTCTTATGAAACTGGTGGACTCTGGTGTCGGCAGTTTTATACCACCAGGGGAGACGGACAAAGTCTTAACGACTGTTGCTAATGTGTTATACAATTTAACGTGTTGTAAAATATTCTTCTTCTTATCGAATGAGAGTGGCCAACTCTGGTGTCGAGAGTTTAAGCCGCCCTAAGGGCCTCTGACATGGCTTAACGACTGCCGTACTATGACAAACAGCCGGGACTTCAATTTACTGTTTTAGTTTTTTTATTTGTTAAATATGAACTTCGTAGATTGTTATCGACCATCATGTGATAACTGATATAAACTTTGGATTGAACTGATACCGTAGTTGGCTATATTACAAAAAAAGGATTTTCCATTATCTGAAAACATACATCTATAGTTTTCGTTAGTGTGTTTCATGGCATTGTTAATTAGGAAATATTTTACTTAAGAGCATTATAGTATTAGGATGAGGCTGGCTGAAGATCGAAGCCAATGGAATATTTTAAGAGAGGCCTATACCCAGCAGTAGGATGAAACCAGCTATGGTTGATGATGATGAATATAGTTTCATTTGTTTCACTAGGAGCAGTTAAAAAAAAACAAGGCGCCAATAAGGAACTTTAATCTGTTGTTTAAGATGATATTTTCATGTTGAATAAGGTTTCATTAACCTTAGAATTCTGCATTTAAGGAAACGCAAACATTGAGTCATCACCCAACACAATGTAAATATCCAAAATGTCACTGCGGAGGTCACTTTAATGTGCAGATAAGTATTTATTTTATTATATGTCAAAGTATTTCATAGTGATCAAAACAAAGGTCGAAACCTATGTTCCTAGACCTTACGTGACCTTACGTTAGTTAGTACTTTCAAACTAGTTAGTAATTACAAATCAAATCTAATATACTTTATTGTACACCAAAATAAAGAATACAACTCATAGATAGAAAGGTAGAAGGTAGCCAGGGACATTGGGCGACCTTATCACTAAAGTGATCTCTTCCAGACAACCCACTACAACAGACTACTTACAGATACAGATACAGATATTTATTGATAAATTATAGAAATTTACATGTCAAATTAAATATTCATACAATAGTATTATTAATCGTACTAATCAAATTGTGTAGGTATCAATGATACCATCAGCGGTAAACTTGTCATCTAGGTAGTGGCTTATCTTATAGTAAGCTTTATTTACCAAGAATGCTTTTAATTTACATTTGTAAATATTATCGGACGCTGCTTTTTTAATACTTTCAGGCAGGTGGTTATACTACAATATAAGTTAACCCTATTTGAAAGCGAGAGTAAACAGATTCTCACTGGGTAAGTGCCTAAGTACACATATCGTAATCGTAAGGTTGCCTGGAAGAGATCGCTCTACGCGATAAGGCCGTCCAATGTACCTAGGTTAAATGATATTATTGTAAATTGTTTTGTATTTTTTTTTGTTTTCTGGTGTACAATAAAGCTATATTGATTGTTTGATTGATTGTATCAATATTATTTTGGCGGAGTAAAAAGGAAGTTATAAGGAAATTTGGAGCTTCTGAATTATCTAAAAATCGAACACTAGTGTTCGCTTCTAGTGGTGAATACTACTGCTAGCTTAGTAACGCTGTATAACATAAATCAATATAGTAAATATTAACTTACCTCCCAAAGTAAATATCTCCTCAAAAGGCACTCCAGATGTAACCGTCGACGGCACTTTGGTCAACTTCTTATCCTTTTTATCTTTATCTTTTTCCTTTACTTTCTCCTTATCTTTATCCTTGACCTTTTCTTTTTCTTTATCTTTGGTCTTATCCTTCTTTTCATCTTTCAGTTTCTCTTTAGATTCTAGCTTGAATTTAGCTTTTTCCTCTTTCTCCTGAAACAAAGAGGGAAAACTAAAAGACGATTGTAAATTATTTTAGGTTTGTAGACATGGTTAAACGATAATGTTCTAAAAATTTATTGTTTTTATTGCAAAATTGCATTCTACTATCTACTGGTGCCTCCCGCTTTGGATCGTTTCTGGTGCAACGGCTAGCTATTGCCATTGAGCGCGAAAACGCAGCAAGCTTCAAATAGTTTATTGGTCAAAAACTACATATACTCGTATAAAACGTCCCTATTTTATGTGATGTAGGATATGCAAATATATTAAAAAGTATTTGGTTCGCGGTGGAATGACTGACTCCTGCGCTAGGTACCAGAGGTCCTGTGTTGCAAGGAAATCTTAATGGGCATATATATGTGGCAGGCATTTTGTATGATTCCGCCGTTTACTTACGGCGTCGTCAGTTTATAAACGCTTGCTGTTATGTAAAATGCCGAAGGCAAAATGTATAATGCCGTGTCGTTATCTAATATGCCTGAAGATTAGTCACAGGCATTTTGTATGATTCCGCCGTTTACATACGGCGTCGTCAGTTTATAAACGCTTGTCCAAAATCTTGCATCCGTTATAACTTATGATTTTACAAATTTTTACTTTAATCCCGGTATGGGAGTGTTATAAAGTCACTTGTCTGTGACAGGAGGTAAGATTAGGTTCGTTAGGTTGCTTTCTACCACGCACATGCGACGACGAGCGAAGCGAGGAGGAGCCAAGGCATTATACATTTTGCCTTCGGCAATTTACATAACAGCAAGCGTTTATAAACTGACGACACCGTATGTAAACGGCGGAATCATACAAAATGCTTGCGACTTATATAAGCTTAATGGGCACATTTGCACCGGGAACGATTAACGGGTTATTTAGTTAAGTTGACATGTAATTTTGATTTAGGTATTTAAGTGTCTGACATGTGAAATCACTTGATAACATCAAACTTTGACCTAAAAGAAACAGATTTATCTATAAATTTGAACATCAATAAATTATACTTCTAGCTAGGGGAACAGAGAATCCTGCAACCTCCTTCCACGGTTATTCGTGTTATTTCGTCTACGGAAACGCCCATATATAAAATGTGATATAACTAAGAAAAGAGTATTGAATTATGTTTGTACATATTGCGTGTTTGTGACGTAAAGCGACGAAACACGTGTCATTGGTTGAATAAACAAACATACCTCGGTGTTGAGTGGTATGAATATTCAAAACCTGCGAGGTGGTATAATAGCTTGTATTGTTATCTGTATAGTGCAAAAAGTGCATAGCTATTGACAAACGTAATATATAGACATTATTTTGGGTAACTCTTTGCATATACATATTATGTACAATGCTATTATTTAGGAGATTAAAATCAAAATAACGATTAAAAAACCTATGCGTTCCAACGTATAGTATTAGTGAAAATTGCATTTATCTTAACATAATATTTAATAATGATCGAGTGTTATATCGTAGGAAACCTTTTTTTAAAATAGGTAAAGTTACATATTTAAAGTTATGAACTAAGTATAAAGTTAATGGACACTAAAGTGTCAAAAAAGTAAAGTAAAGTGTGTGTGTGTGTTTAACAACATAAAGTCCAAATATGACAACAATCAGCTTATTACTAACCGTGATCCATAGTTACAAGTCAATACAAAAATAAAAGTATTATAATACGAAATATGTATGTACCCACAACTGAATTAAGAATTTCCAAAAAAATTGTATTTAAGTACCTATACTATTCTATGCTTATACCTTCTTTTGATCGAAGGCTAATACGTCAAATTTCTAAATATATAAAACTCAAAGGACTGACTGACTGACTGATATAATGATCTATCAACGCACAGCCCAAACCACTGGACGGATTGGGCTGAAATTTGGTATGAAGGTAGATGTTATGACGTAGGCATCCGCTAAGAAAGGATTTTTGGAAATGCCACCTTTAAAGGGGTGACATAGGGGATGCAAGTTTTACTTCTTAATGCGAGCGAAGCCGCGAGCACCCACTAGTATTTTATAAACCGCGAGAGCACAGCATGACAAAGCTGCTATCATATTCCTATAGGAGCTCTTGGCCTTGACATTTTCATTGGGATTGGTGCCAGGTTTTTTCGCCCCAAGGCACTCGGTCAGTTTTTCGTCTTCCATTTAAACTGCCTACCTATTATTGCCTATTGCGGCTATTGCAGCTGTTGGAATGACCTTTATGGTGCATTGGACTGATGAGTTTCACCACTTCACTAGTCATTAGGTACACTATTGCAGTTGTTTGTGAGGCTGCGAAATAGTTTACAACAGCTGGGTGGGTAATTAAAATTCTCTGATCGGTATCCCATTTGGTAGGTACTGTATTTATAATTTAGATTCCATTTTACAGACTTTTAAACGAGAACCATTTATGTTCGTTGCGTTTTGCCTCGAGGATGTTACGAATTGACTAAACCAATTCTGATAAAGCTTTCTTCGTTAAAATGTACCTAATGAATTAAGAGTTTTTGCTTAAATGAAAAAAAATCGGGCATGGTTATAGTTAATTAGTTACAGTAAAATAAAAACATAAAAAACGTTTCAATATAAGTAACGATAAAGTCTTACTTATTTCGTTTTAGAAGCCAAAGATTGATGCAATTTGATCAATGCTCCCAAATGGGTATGAAATTTAAATATTTATTATAAACTGAGAAGCCTTATTCATAATCTGATGCATATAAGTGGATTACACACGATATCATTCATGCATCATTGAGTTTACCACTTTTCTACTCCATAGACCATAAGTGAGGACTGAATAAATAAGAATGTAATATAAAATAAATAAATAAAACAAAAGACATTTATTTCAGGCTTAATATGTTTGTGCATTTCTTCTTCTTATCACATTAGATGAAAGAATGGCCAATTCTGGTGTCGAGAGTTTATAAGCCGCCCCAAAGGCTTCTTATATGCATGCGTTCACTGCCGCCAGGTGCATAGCATGTATCTTTTAATTTTATTCATAATATATCTTAGTTTTACGCTAATTATCTTTCTCTTAAATTAATATAATCTTTATATATTTTAAAATCAATCTCTCCTTCTTCGAGTCGTATTTCCTCATGTCTGAGGGTCGTGACTCCCCCGCAGAATTAATACGTAAGGGGAGATCTCTTGGGCAATACATCGTAGTGGGCGCCCAGGTCCTTCCACGGAAGACATATTATGTCCTCGGATATTGTTTAAAAACAATTAATGAACTCTCAACCAAATACTCACAGTAAATAGAGCATTCATATTATAGAAACTATCGTAGCTGACCCATTAAAGTTATATGACAAAAAATATCAAATCTTACGAAAATAAATTAATTGATTCAACCCAACTACTCACATTTAAAAAAAAAACAATATAAACAACGTTTATTAGTTACCATGCTTCACATTTTTATAGATTTTTAGGTAAATAGGTAAGTAGGCAATCGCGATTAGGATTAGAGTTGATAACAATATTATCAACATCACATATCGCTTATAACATAACGTTTAACCACGAAAGGTTAATGCTACTTTAGTTTTAGATGAATGAGAAAAAACTAAAATAGGAATAGTTTATTTTAACATCTTTGAATAGAAAAAACGCAAAGATATATTTGGCAAAGAGTTCTCTGTAGTTATAAAGACGTATCGCTTACCATTAAGTGGCTTTTGAACTTGTGAAATGCATTTCACAAAATTATAAGCTACAAAATACTAGTAACTTGAAGCTACCATTAACTATGTTTTTCCCGCATTATAAGTTTCGAGCCATAAATGAGTGTAAAAGATAAAAAAAACCTATACCCATTAAGTATTCACTCTTTGATTCAACTTAGTAAAAATATGTTAGTAAGTAACTAAGATCACATTGTTTACGTTTCACGTCGAAAACAAAACAAGCAACATTGCATTAATTTTCACCACAACACCCTTAGAAACATCTTTTATCTCACTGCACACACACATCGCGATTTAATTGGCAATAAACATGAGAAAAACACGAAAGAAATTCACTATATTTTATGGAATTTTTTTTCAATTTTCCGAAACCAACCTTCGTGAAAACGTTTCGCAGGTGATGCATACTCGTGGCTCTGTGTTCTGTACACAACTGACTGAATAGAATGTCGAGCGTGAATGCTCATTCAAGGTTACACGCCGACATTTCGCTGGGGGCCCAGACTCCTTGTTATGGTGAGAAAATTCCGACATACATATGCCATTTACTATTGAAAATAAAAAAAAAGACTAGGATGGTCGTAGGGACGCGTTATTTCGGGAAAAAGTAGCCAAAGTCATAATCAAGACCCTAGACGATAATAAAACAAAAAAAAAACATGAGGTCGCCGCGTCGCGTCGTCCGCGTAAAACAGATCAATTAAATACATTTTCAAATATAATGTGGTAGTATTTATTTTATTCCTACAAATGTAAGCACGTGATTGTTCATTTACATTGTTTCGTCGCTATGGGCGTGGGTTACGAATGCTGATGGGTCCGCACAGTACGTATAATTTAATGGGTGGTTTGTACAGATGATAGATAGTTAGGTGCCCATAGATAAATTGTCTACGAAGGTTCGCCGACTGAACTAAACGTCATGCTGAACATTTTGTAAGGCTCTGCCGATATAATATTGTATTTGTTTTTCTTTTTATACTTTAATTTACGTTTTCACAAGTAAGTTTAGCTTACTTTTTACGTTTCTGATTAAAGATTTTATTTACACATCCATATATTTTTCAGGAGTTAAGGTGTAAAAGTTTGGATTAACTTATATTTCAGTTGTCTAAATGTGACATGGAAAACAGAATATATAATTAATTATCTAGTCTATAAATGTTTGCGATATTTTTAAATGCACATTCTAAGTATGGCTTAGCTTAATAATAATGTAAACAAACCCTTACAAAATAGCTGAGCGGCGAAATTTATTCTACGGTTCTAGCGAGTTGTTGAAGCGAGAAATTTCAACTCGACGATGTTTGTTTCAGTCGTGAGCAATATTCAAATTACGCAGATTATTTCAAGTGGAGGGTGACTCATTTATAGCTTGTTTGTTTCTATGTAGACGCTAAGCTGAGGTAAGTATGAGAGTGGTGAGCTTTGGTGTCCAGAGTTTTCAAACTGCCACAAGAATCCTTAGATATGGTTTAGAAAGTGCCATATTAGACTAGCCGGCACTGCTGGTACTTACAGTTTAATGTGTTACGAGTATCGTCAACAGAAGCGCCTTGATATAAATGCCACATTATCTTTTTACATGGGTCACCCATCCAAAGTATGACTGTGACAACAATTTTTCAGCTGAATCTAGATACTGTTGCTAAACACGAATGCATAGCGTAATTTGCTGAGCACTGGCGCTTCAATCAACATTAAAGATTGAGCATATAATGCACATAAGTTGAAATTAACTTGCTAAGCTAACAGGTAACTTGGTTTAAACAGCAAGACCATTATAATACAGAGCTGTGAAGTAGTGCACAAGGTTTATGAGCTGCTAAACTGTTCTAAATCATTTGCTTTAAGCTGAATCTGATCCTTTTTACAATGTGTTAAAGTTTACTTTGCAAGATTTGTATTGAAGGTCAGGATTGTGGACATAAACTAAGAGGAAAGGACTCTGTTCTGCATTAATTAACACTTTGTATTACATGAACACCAGTTACAACAATAATTAATATCAAGCTATTTGTACAGATTTTACAGATTATGCATTTCCTAGTTTTGGAGTTTTGCTATACAACAGTTTGCATGGTGTACTTGTACCTTGGAGTTTTTTTTAAGTGACTTTTAAGTCTTTTGTGTCTGGACGAGGCGGCCAACCGGGACACGCGTGCTGACTCGTTCTCCTGATGATGGAAACCTCAGTTTTCCGAAACTTGTCGACCTAATTATTGACGTAAGTGCTAGCTGGTTATTACAACTAAACTTAAGTGACTTTTGATTACATTGACTACATCTTGCCTGGTGTTTAGCATTGTTGTAACCTAGGGAGTAACTTTACCTAGGAAATACTTAATGGACCTTATTACAAAACGTGGTTTAAATATAAGTCTAGACCAAGTCCGTTTTAGTTGTTCTAAAATTGACTGTCTACTGTCATAATTATCAAATTGTCAAAATGTACCAATGATAAATCAAAGTTCCAATTTTTTGTTAACATTTTGATTGCTTGTATGTGATGTTTAAACAACAAGAACCCATTTTTTATTTTCAAAGTCTTGGACTAATATTTAAAATGCGTTTTGTAATAAGACGGATTAAATCTAACTGAAATTATAAAAACATTCAAATTTAAACAGTAATGTAATGAACAAACCTCATATCATTATAAATGTATTATAAGCAAATTGAGTTAGTTTAGTTCCATATTTCAATGTATAGGATAACTAGCTGTGCCTGCGCCTTCGTCATGGTAATATTATTAATATTACCGTGCCTGTCTGTGTGGAATAGTTATTTTGGGCATCATATTTTTTTACAAGCAACCTCTTCAGCTTTATAAATTATAGCTGTTACCCACGACTTGAACCGTTTTCGCAGCACACGCAACGGAAGCTCTCAAGGTGAATAATTTTCCCCGTTTTTTCCACATTTTCCATTGTTTCTTCGCTCCTATTAGTTGCAGTGTGATGTTATATAGCCTAAAGCCTTCCTTGATAAATGGTCTATTCAACACAAAAATATTTTTTTCAATTCGCACCAGTAGTTCCTGAGATTAGCGCGTTCAAAAAAATTCAGCTTTATAATATTAGATATAGATAGTATAGATTAGGATTCAGAGATTAACAGGGGCTACTTTTTTTCTAGAAAAAATACTTATTAACTATCAAGAAATAATCACCTTATCTTTCTCTCTCAACTTATCCCGCTTTTCCTTTTCTTTCTTTTCTCTCTCCCTCTCTTTCTCCCGTTCTCTTTCCTTCTTCTTCTCCTTCTCATTGAGTTCCTTGTGCTTGGTTGTATCTTCTAGCACCTTCTCTTTGTCGCGAGACTTCTCACGCTTCTCCTTGCTTTTTGTTGGGAACTTGAATGATTTTGTCTTTTTGGATTTTGATGGACTTCTGAAAAAAATACAATTATTTAAAAAAAAAAAAACCAAAGTTTGAAACATTGCCCCAAGGTGGCCAGTCTGTCGGTCTTTTATCGAATTCATTTCGGAGAGTGTGCAGTGGAGCTACATGAACTGATTCCCTCAGCTCCTTTCTATAACCGAACAAGCAGAAAGTCTGCAGGTAGGCACTGTTTCATGGTGGAAGTGCCGAACACAGCGCTTTGCCTCTATGTTTATTGTACGGAGGGCTAAGCTTTGGAACACTTTACCAGAAGCCGTGTTTCCTGCAAACTACAATCCAAGGGTCTTCAAATCTAGAGTTAATAGGTATCTTCTAGGTAAGTGTGTTACATCCTAGGCTGCAGCAATGCTTAACATCAGGCAGGCTGAAGTAAAACGTAAACCTATCCGACATAAAAAAAAAATTATTTCTGATATGACTTACAATACAAACAAGAGAGAGTCTGGCGCTGGTGTCGAGAGTTTGCCTAATAGTATATCATTGACTTATAAAATACTTAATTAGTGAGTTAACAAGTCCTTTATTACTCTGAATAATTAAATTTAAAAAAAATATTTAAATTTCAAAGTTTTGTTTGTATATCACACACTGATTAACTTATCACTTGTTGATTCACCATTTGTGGCATTAGATTTAAATTTTTATCTTTTTTTATATTATGATTTATTTTTTATGTGAGTGTCCAATAAAGTATTAATCAATCAGTCACTTGTTGATTTTCTATATTTTTTATCTTTTTTACATACTTTTATAAAAAAAATATACAGCTGTAACATCTTACTTAGTGTCAGTGTCCTCTTCAGGTGAGCTCTCTCCCTCTAGCGCAGCATATCCCCTATCTTTCTTCTCTTTTTTCTCCTTCCGGCGACCTAGCAAGTCCTTCTTACTTGGCTTCTCATGGTCCCCTCCATCACTAACTGTAAAGAAAGTAAAAGTTTTAAAATTAATCTATACACATAAAAAGCAAAGGTGACTGACTGATGATTGACTGACTGATCTATCAACACACCACACAAACCATTGGACCGATCAGGCTGTAATGAAGCAAGCAGATAGTGACTATGATGTAGGCATCCGCTTAGATAGGATTTTGATAAATTCCATTTCCAAGGGGGTGAAATAGGATAAACTCGGAATTAATACATGCTTACAACATGATTAAAGTAAGTTAACCATAATATTAGCCTCATATTATTTCTTGTAACAGAATTTGTAATAGGTACATGTCAGTGAATTTCCTAATTATTTGGTTCTGCTAGATATAGAGCTGAAAAAGAAGTAAAGCAATAAATTAAGATGAGACTGCTACGTTACTCACAGTCGCTTTCATTGCTTTTTCTACCACTTTCTGAAGCGTACAACCCGGGGAAGTCTTTTTCGACATCAGGGCTTTCAAAATCCATGGTTTATGAAAATAAATGCATTGGAATTACAAGGAAACAGCCCTTATTTTATAATTGAAATTTGCAATCAAATCAACAAACGCAAACAATTTTTCTTTTCTTTTTTCACTAGCCAAGGTGACAGTGATATTAGAACAGTATGATTAAGTTTTTTTTAAATCATTAATGGATAACCCATTGGATTTGCCATCTGTGTATCAACCAAAACCATTGATAGTAAGCTGTGCATAAATATTTAGAAAACGTAGCTTCTGGACTAGGTACAACTACAACTCCGTCCGTACGAATTATAGACACTTATTACGAACTTTTTGTATATATTAAAAAAATAAACATGACATTTGTAGACAATCTGCCACCTTGGAACCATCTTTGACATTTGGAATTTTGGATTGGAATTGGAATTTTTGTTTTGAAAGATTTTTGAAGAAACAAATTGAAACAAATCAAATGAAATGGAAAATAAAATCTAAAATTACTTTTATGGATATCTAGAAACAACTAAAAGGATTTGGCTCATGTTTACCTAACTGGTAAAGTATTGGAATGTATATTTCTCATCATCAAAATAGTTTTTAGAGGCGAGAGTCGTGAGCTTAGATTTCACTCACATTCTTTTGCATATTACTCTTGCAATATTTGAATTTATGATTATGTTACGTGTCTTCGAGAATTAGACATGAGAAATACTACTAGTGAGTAGTGGTGTGATCGTTATATAATACTTTTCTCTTAGAATAAAGTCCCAAAGAAAATAAGTAAGTTTTCTCTATGTCTATTCAGTGATAAGCGATATATGGCGTTTTACAACCAATTAAATTAGCCTCCTACTAGCCCATTGACTATAAAAGTATGCACATCGAAATACAATAGCCTATAAACTGAGAGTACTTATTACTTTTGCAGAAACCAATATGTCAACATGTTAACAGCCTTCACTCTCTGCCCTATCTATACATTATTGCACAAGCAAATAGCCTTCACTAACAAATACCTCCAGCCATGCCAGTTACCAAAAGAAAGTAAATAACCTGCTCAATTACTGTTTCATGAGTATTTTTGAGTAAGAAAGTGGTATATTATTAGTTTGTATTGTTTCAGACGTATATTGTATCAAATGTCCTGGTTCACTGACCTCGCGGGCAAGGCTGAGAGCCTTCTCAACAACTTGGACGAGCAGACTGGGGTAGCTCTGAGAGGTCATCATGGAAAAAAAACAAAACATGAAAAAAACTTGTACTCCAACCATCCTAACACTATGTACACATTCCAACCAGAACCAGACAGCTGGCAGAGAAACAAAAGACCAATATCACGAAATGTAAAAAGGCCGCCAATACTAAATGAAACAAAATCATCGTATCAGCAAAATAGAAAAATATCTCCAGCCAGAAATACCCGTTCCTTATTCAAAGATTGTCCGGCGGAACCTTTGGGACCTAAAGTGAAAAAGTCCACATGCTCAAGGCCTAAATCACAACCTTACAGCCTCAATAATTGTCCAAAAACACTTGTTGATGATGAACTGGGCAGTGATTTGACAGATCACATGACTCCAAAACATAGAAGTAAGTAACTTTGTAATGTAATTATTTGAAATCTTTTGAATCTAAATTGTAAGTTGAAAGTTCAGTAAGAAACTGATTTATGTATGACTGCTATAACATAATGTAAAACCACTTTATTTAGATTTTGGTACTTTGAAAATTTAGTGACCTTGTTAAGATAGATATGTGTAGATTTTAATCCTATGAGAATGGTAGATTAATTTATATAGAACATCAGCCTATCTCTCATACATAAATATAATAAGAAAATGAGGCATTTTTTTATCATGGTCTTTGAAACTGTCTACAGGGACCTTTTTGTCTGTGAACCACCAACATAGCACCATACTTACATAATACCATTCAATGCCCATCTCTTTATTTCCTCTCCTCTTAAATTCCCAGGGCACAGTCTCCCAACAGACCTGGACATAGATTTCGAGGGAGACTGTGAGATCCCCATCCGCATGCAAAACCTGGAGGTGGAAAACGCCATGTTGAAGAATGAGCTGAACGTCATGAACCGAGAGGTGGCTCAGATGGTGGACCGGCTGAAGACCGCTGAGGAGGGTAATGACGTAGATAGCTCAGGTACAGTAGTATTGGTAGGTTTAGAGCGGGTGGGAGTTAGTGGTTTACACACTGGTTTTTTTATTTAAAAAAAGAGATACTGTGGAATTTGAGTCTGTATAGTAAATATTCTGGGACATTTTGCATAGTGCCATCTAGCCCCATACTAAGCAGACATTTGTGTCATACGTTCTAGTGTATGGTGTCCATAGTTAACTCATAGCTTTGTTAATTATGATGTGGACTTATTCTGATTATTCTTTGATTATTTTATAGTAAATTGTTATAGTTGGATTCCATTAATGAACAAAATAAACATGAAAATTGAAGAAAAACACATATTAGAATTATTACTGGTGTGAAAAGCACTGTTTCCATATTTGTATTGCTTGTAAATCTTTTACATGTTATCATTAGTTGATGTCATTAAAGTACAACATTAGAAATACAGATACAAACATCATTCTGTTATCCATTTTTTGATATATTTATTCAATCACGCTAAAACAGCTTGAAATAGATTAGAAACTTCTTTTATAGCAAACTATTTGAAACAATAAATATTATTTTTCAGATCTCAGCAAAACAAGGGTCAAACTCCACGACACTGAGATGCATGCAACGAGGTCGGTCCAAGAGAAAGACTCCTTGGACTATCAACTCAAGTTACTGAAGGAGAAAATTGGAGAGATCGCCAAGTTGGAGCAGAACTACCGCGGGGAGAAGCACAGCATGATGACAGAGGTCTCCGCTCTGAAGGATGCTAACAACTACTTGGAGGATAGGTGAGGTTTTATATCATATCATCATCATCTTCAGCCTCAAGTTAAGTTAAACATTGTCATCATACTAAGCCAGTTTTTTACATATATTAGGTCTCTATTGATGGTTCATCAATACAAACACACATAAAATTTAGCATAGGTATGTATTTAGAAGATAATAAATCGGTTGCTCCATACAAATAAAACTCCGCGCAATCCATGACGAAATACACATATGGATAAGCTATTGCTTGGAGTACCTACTTTCAAAAGTGATTTAATAGTATTTTTTGCTATAAGTATAACACAGTCACTCTTCAAACAATTGTAATAATTATTAGTAATACCATATAATAAAATAATAATAAATGTTTTTAGGACATATCACATAGCGCCATCTAGCTCCATACTAAGCTTACGCTTGTATCATGGGTACTAGGTACCGGATACTTTTCTTTCGTAAATACATACTTATTATACATAGAAACCCTAACCAGACTCAACACAAGTTTTTTTTTAAATTTATAATTACTTGTGGCATGCGGGAATCGAACCCCTGGGTCTAGAAGTCAGAGCCACTACCAACTAAGCTAACAGGGCAGTCATATACTGAAGTAATGTCTTTTTTTCCAGAGTAAACGACCTAAAGCAAAAGCTAGACATATCCTCTGTTGAACAGCACCGTTTAGAAACCGAGTACCGGCACGCGCAGTCCGTCATAAAGAACCTGGAAGAAGACCTGGAGAAGTCCAGGGCGGAGAGCCAGAGGTTGGAGAAAGATTGGGACACATACAAGCTGCGCGTGAAGAGTATGCTGTTTGCTAAGGATAACGAGATCAAGGCCATGCAGGATGGGATCAACTTCAGCGCGGAGGCTAAAGTGCTGGTGGAGCAATTGGAGAGTTTGAGGTGGGTATTTGTTTTAGATATTTTATACTTAACCCGCTGGCGTCAGAACCTCGACCGGTTTTTGAAGTGCCTGGCGTGAGGAGGCGGAGACCGTGACACATGGAGGGAGTTGGGGGAGACCTTTGCCCAGGATTGGGACAGTATAGGTTAATAAAAAAAATACTTAACCGTTTATTTCAGTAGCTTCATTTGACAACCAGTTCCATTAAATTTCAACAGGAATGCACTGGAACTGCATTCTGATTTGGGCCACAACATTCGCCAGTACGGGCCGGAGGTTGACGTTTCGGGTGACTGTTGGTCAAATACCTGACTAAAATAAAAAAATATATTTTAGCGTGCCGAAAAATCGTCTGAAGAATAGATAACATGAATAAGCGTTGTCGCCGCTTGGAAGTGTTCATAGACTTCTGTGTCATTTTTTATCAGAAGACGTTTCTCAAAGAGTTTAATGATCTCAAAACAGTTTTTTTTTTATTTCAGGATGGAAAGAGACGAGCTATCCGAAGCGATATGCACCGTGAAGAGTGAGTGCGACGGCATGAAGCTGTGTCTGTCCCAAGTGGAGAGTCGACACACGGCGGCGGAGAGAGTGGTCGCCGCGCTGCGGGACGCACTGAAGGAGGAGCGCAGCGCCAGGAACAGGGCCGAGACACAGTACTACGCTGTTAGTAAGGTGAGAGAGTGGTCGCCGCGCTGCGGAGAGAGTGAAATTTTTCTCTCTTGAGTCGTCATGACTTCGTCATGACTTCCTCATGACTGAGGGTCGTGACTCCCCCGCAGAATTAATTCGTTAGGAGGAGAGCTTTTATGGGCAGATACATCCTGGTGGTCGCCCAGGTCCTTCCACGGAAGACACATGTCCTCGGATATTGTGGTCCTCAAACATGTCGGTTTCCTCACGATGTTTTCCTTCACCGCTAAGCGAGTGCAAATCTACACATAACTTGAAAATCATCGCTGTAGGGCCGGATTCGAACAAGGGTGCGTCTGAACGTAAAAGCAGACACTGGAACTGCTAAGCCACACTCGCTTTTTAGTTAGCATTTCGAAGTTCATCAAAATAGCAATGCATTTTCAAATAAAAACAGTCTGAAGTTTGCTTTTGTATTGCAGGATCAGGCATGCTATAATACAGATATCTCGGGCTGTTTTGAGTTCCATTTTCTCACAAGTAAAATGGCTATTACTCCACTTAAATTTAATATATTATGTTGATATTTGTATGTAACGATGTTACTTGTCCCCAGGAGCTAAAAAACATGCAGACAGACACGGGACAAACGATAGCCAGTCTGAGAACAGCGTTACGAGACAAAGAAGCGGAATTATCTCACGTGCGTGAAGTTAGCTCCTCGCTGCGGTCTTCAGACACCAGCGCCCTGAATGTAGCCGACTATGACGTCACACAAGACGAACAGATTGAAAACGAAAAGATACACTATCTGACTCAAACTTTGGTCCAGAGACAGGCGAAAGTGGATAAGTTGATGTCGGAGAATAATATGCTGAAGATACAGTTGGATAAGTTAGAGGTAAGATAAAATGAGTGCAATTTAAGTGTTCCGACAGAAAATGAAATGAAAAGATACGTTACTTGGTTTAAGACGGGCAAAAGTCGTCAAGCTGGTGAAATAGATAGATTTGAACGAAACTCTGGAGAAATTATAGTGCTTTTCCGCTGCGACTGCTCCTAAGCCGGCTTCAAACAGCAAACTTGTGTTATTTAGGTTTATTTCTCCATATACCACCGCCACACCTCACCTCCTAACAAAGTGACCTCCGTGGCTCTCAAGATCTTACCAACACAGCACCTTGTGTCTTCAAGTTTTGTAGTTCTTCGGCAAGACATTCTCGTCGACACGTGTTTTGCCTCCACGAGGCATCCTCAGGAAGTGTTGACTCCACGAACGTCGGTCCCAAAGACCGACGGAGTCAGCATAATTTCGAAATAAAAATGTTTTTTAAATTTGCTACGTTATTATTTTGTTGAACGCGAAACTCCGCTAACGGGTACTCAATTGTTCATTCAACTTTTTTCAAAACATTTTTTTCATATTTTTTTCCAGTCTAAATGCAAAATGGAGTTGTCCAACCGCGTGCTGGGTCAAACGCAGAGCGTGGTGACCCTGCAGAGCGACGCGAAGGCGCGCAGGACCCACTCTGACAGCTTGATGGTGGTGATGTCACATCGGATAGCAGCCGTCATACGGAGACACCCCGTGCTCAGGATATTTGTCATTATTTATATGGTGAGTGGAGACTAATGGAGATATCTCTCGTGGAAGAAAAAATAAACAAGGGGGTGTTTGGAATAAATCAAAACCATATCTCAAAAATTACTCGTAAGATTTTCATGAAACTAGCGCTGTTACAAACGTAAAACATATCAAATACAATAAAAATAAATAAAATAAAAATAGCCTTTATTTTCCATTGAAGTTATACATGCATAATTTTTAATGTTATAAGTTTTCAATTGGTTATTACTCAAAAAGTCAATTAATTCTCTGTTCTCTCTTTGAGTCGTATTTCCTCATGACTGAGGGTCGTGACTCCCCCGCAGAATTAATTCGTTAGGTGAGTTCTCTTGTGCACATACGTCGTAGTGGGCGCCCAGGTCCTTCCACGGAAGTCACATGTTCTCGGATATTGTGGTCCTCGATCATGTCGGTTTCCTCACGATGTTTTCCTTCACCGCTAAGCGAGTGCAAATCCACACATAACTTGAAAATACAAGTCATTGGTGTAGGGCCGGTTTCGAACCAGGGTGCGTCTGAATGAAAAGCAGACACTGGAACCGCTGAGCCACACTCGCTCATGTTTGGAAGCTCTGGGTAGAATTTAGAAGAAATATGTGGATCATTATACGAAAGTTTTATACAATGTTGACGTTATCATATACGACATCTTTGAGTTTTATAAATTTAGATAATTGTATTGTACTTGCTTGTTTCAGATCTGTCTCCACTTCTGGGTGTTGACAGTGTTACTGACGAGCACTCCGCCGGAGAACTTCGTACAAACATTCTCTACATCATGATAATAAAAACGACACATTCACAACTAAATACTCTTTTGATAATAATTATAATTTAATTAATCTGTCTTACTTATTCACAAGAGTTTACAAGTACATAATTAGTTGATTAATATTTTGTCTCTTTCTTACATTGGTAGGTTTGGATACGAGTAAAAGAGATAAAATGACGATAAACAATTCACTCGATGATTCGAAGTTTAAAGTAAGACGGAAATAGAGTATAAGTGAGACAGTAGAGGCATACGCAAGGAGTTATGTTATGGTTTCTCTTTGCAAATATTATTTGCAAAGGTAATAAATTAAAGTTTTTTTTATTTTTTTTTATTTAGTTCACAAACAGTGACGTACAGCTATACACTCACACTTAAAAAATAAAAATAGCTTACAGTGAGTACATAACCTAGACAGTGAACCTAACTTTCACATAATAATCTATCACATAATATAACCTTCCTAACAATTTATAAGTAATTATTCCATTTTACGGAAAACTGAATTTAAATTATTTGAATTACAGATCATGAAGATATCTTGCCAAGTGAAAAATTGTTAAAACACGGCGAGAAGTCCACAGTTTGGTACAATAAATTGTATATAGTAAAGCCTGGTACGAGTAATTGGAATAATAATCATTTGTAAGATATTAATTAGACAGGTACTTAACAACATTCCAAAAAACATCTTCAAAGTACTTTTTCAAATACTTTGAAGTCAAAATATTAGTTGAAGATTGATCCACGTGAATAGATAAAAATTAAAGTTTTAGTATTCTGTGTTATTAGTTAATCCATTTACAATGAAATTCCAATAATATTTAAGATTATCATTTAAATCGAATATCACCTCTTTCATAAAAAAAACCATTTTATTAATTTGTCAGTGAAAACTTATTCATTTAGTGTATCCATTTGATTCGCAAAAAAAATAATTCGGCCTCATCTAAGCAATTCGATAAGAATCGGGTGTACCTATATAAAATTAATGATTTACCAATGGTTATAATGGTTATTTTCGCTTCAAAATAAGTCAGTTTTTTTTAACTAAAGCGGGTTTGCCCTTGACCACTTGCCTGATGGTAAGCAAAGGCTATGGCCTAAGATGGAGCGTGCTTACCCGATAAGAACCGTGCGTGGGGAACAGACAGTCAGGTAGGGAGTATAAAAACTAAGCTGTATAATTATGATAAAACTAAATGATACTTATATAAATGGCTGAATACGAATCACTAGTCAGCAGTAGGTGTATTAAAAACCCACTGATTTTTATCAAACACGCCCAAAATTTGTTTAAATACATAAAATAAAATTTGTACCTATAGATAGATCGATAGATTAACGCTTTATTGGACACACAAGTAAAATAGAACAACACAAACAAGAGAAAATTTAAATCTTATCCCACAAATGGTGGCCTTATCGCTAAAAGCTTTAAGGTGTCTAAATAAATAATATATATTCTAAATAAAATTACTATATGAGAATGGAAATTATTACGTGATATTGTTTTCTTTATTGACTTTATTTTTGTTTGTTAACGGGATTTCGGGGAAAATATATTTTATATAAATGATCGATTTCTGTATTTTATTCAAAAAAGGAGTCTTGATTCCTTGCCTTACAATAATAGTAATGTCAGACTACCTAATGACTAAATAACTAATAGAAAAAAAACACTTCACATATATTTATTTGATTTGATTAATCGATAATATTTTTTTATTAGATTAATAAGATTTCGTCGCGATTTATTCTTACGAATTACGTGAAACGTGTACACGTTAAGTACAGTTGCATTTTATTACACATTCCACATATACTACGAGTACAGTGCAATGCCCCTTATGTTGTATTTCCTTAGTCTTACTTAAGAGTTTATATTATACTAGTGGGTGCTCGCGGCTTCGCTCGCATTAAGAAGTAAAATTTGGTATTTCACCCCTTTACAAGTGGCATTTCAAAAATCCTTTCTTAGCGAATGCCTACGTCATAACAAATTTCAGCCCAATCCGTCCAGTGGTTTGGGCTGTGCGTTGATAGATCACTATATCAGTCAGTCACATTTGAGTTTTATATTATATACATGTACTTCAGTAGGTATACATGATTCTGCTACACGAAGAAACATCACACAAGCGTCCTACTTTTTAGACAACAGCGGTTATTAACATCAGGCGGACTGTAGACAAACGTAAGCTTATACCTTGTTAAAAATACCTTGGGCTGTCTCCTTATGTTAAATAATAATTTTATGTGGCAATCCATTTTGGGCGCTTCCGTGGGTCGGATGACACGTTAAATTGAAGGTCCCGGCTGTTTGTCTAGTACGGCAGTCCATAAGCCATGTCAGAGGCCCTTAGGGCGGCTTGATAAACTTTGATACCAGAATTGGCCACTCTCATTCGATAAGAAGAAGAAGAACAATAATCCTGGATTGCCCCTGCAGCAAGATGCTAGTACCTAACAAAATAAAAACTACACACAATAATAATTCTAATATCCTTAATAAGTTCTTGGATATAATAATTCATATTCTTTTTCTCTATTTGCATAATAAGGAAAACACACAATATGGTATAACCGGCTTTGGTTGGACAATATCAGCCGAGAAGTTGGAAATATATCTATAAGAATGTAATATAGAGACACAAAGGCAAAGAAATATTAGACTTATTTAACCGACTTCAAAAAATGGAAGTTATCAATTATTGTTTTTTTCGTGATATTATTTTACCAATGTCATTATTTTTTATAGGGTTTTAATTTTAACTTGATTTACATACTAAAATGCTTCTTTTATTTTTACATCTTTTACACATTATCATCAGCCCGTTATCGCCCTCTGCTGAGCATAGGCCTCTCTTCTTGTACGCCACTCATCCCGGTCCTGCGCAGATTGAATCCAGGCATTGGTGGGCGATCTAGACTTTCTTTTACCACAGAATACAGATTACAAGTTTTACACAGATAATCTATACTAATCTATACTAAAATTATAAAGCTGAAGAGTTTGTTTGTTTGAATGCGCTAATCTCAGGAACTACTGGTGCGAATTGAAAAAATATTTTTGTGTTAGATAGACCATTTATCGAGGAAGGCTTTAGGCTATATACCTAACATCACGCTGCAACTAATAGGAGCGAAGAAACAATGGAAAATGTGGAAAAAAACGGGGATAATTATTCATCTTTGAGGGCTTCCGTTGCGTGCGCTGCGAAAAAGGTTCAAGATATCAAAAAGATATGTACCTAGAATTAATGCCCAAAATAACTATTCCACGCGGACGAAGTTGCAAGCACAGCAAGTTCAAATATAATGGAGACAGGACTTGTCTTATATATTCTGTGACAGGATTTTGTTTTCAAAAACATACTTGGCCGATTAGATGGATCATTCCCCCTAGATCAATTGCGCAGATCCATAATGGATACTACTTAGGTATACTGAAATGCCGGTCGACATTGACAAAAAGCAATTGGATCTTATAGCTAACAAGTTTTTTTTTTACAAGGAATGGGTTTGCACTTGACCCTAATTCGCCTGAAGATAGAAGCTATTTAACCTTATTTAGTAACAGATACTTAGTTAAAACTGGATATACGATATTTCAAAGGATATTTCAAATCTAACTACTTGGTATAGGTACCATGTTATATTACAGGTTCAAAATCCCCATTATCTGTATACTTTTCTAGTGGGTAGGGGTACCTATGTAGGTATCTTCTGTATTTGCCAGCTTACAATTCTACGTAAAATGACGTGAGAGGTTTTTATTGCAAAAATTACGTAAATTTTTGCAATAATGTTTTTTATTAGAAAATTGAGAGGTTTTGCTCGTCTATTTCATAAAATTTGGAAATGAGAACCAACCTCCATTTGCTTAGTTTAGTTCGATCATAGAAAAAAAAATGTCTCCCTTGTCCCTTCCAGTATGTTCAATACTGTTTATATTTATATCTCTTGAGGTCACAACGACGCGGGGTAAAAATACCATTTCGCGATGACGAACAAGTATTATCTACGTCTCGAGTACCTCCTCCCTCGGTCATTATCACAAACCGGTCTCATAAGGCCTTTAATCTATAACGTAGTCAACAATCAACGCTCAGTGGAGCTTCGGACGTCGACCAGAACACACGTATCATGAAAAAAGAATAAACTTTAAATAATTAGTACCGAAGCTAGTCTATAGTGCAGTGAGGCCAAATGCCATCAACATAACTAGTTAGCAATAACGTCATTTCGGTTCTGTGATCGCCTTGAACTTACTTTTTTTATTATTGCTGGATTTTCCTCGTTTGCGGCAGAGATGACTCCGAGACTGTTTTGTGTGGTTTTTGTCGGTGAGTTTTGTTTTATTTTATTTAAAACTAGTGGACGCCTGCGGGTTTGCTCGCGTTATTTCGGGGTAAAAAGTATAATATACCTATATGTTATTCTCAGAACGCTATACGAAAAATCACGACGATCCCTCGCTTTATTGCGGCGTGAACGCGAAACAAACGGACCAAAAAACACTATTTAGCTTTTATACATTGAAGGGTATGAATATGAATAATTTTATCCAGGCTTTATTTAAATGAGATATTTTGAGATTGCGTGTAAAGTTTATAAAATTGTATTGACGACATACCATTTCTAGTTCGTATAGATAGATGGGTCATCATCATATTCATTATCTTCTTAACCTTCTCCCTGTTTATGTAATTAGTTGTCTATGTAATGGTACAGAATATTGTATAGTAGGTGAACTTCATTATGTATTGTGTACATAACGTATACAATAGATCAAGGTTCTTATACTTGCCGATTTGAAGTGTTCATAACTTTTGGCATAACTGTCGTAGTCTGTTAGTCCTTGGATGGACAATCATTGACCGTACATAAAGAAAAATTATGTTTACATGTGAGCCCTTCCGTGGACCGGACAACGTTATACATATTGTTGGTCCCGACTGTTCAGAGCACAGCACAGAGTAGTCATGGTAGATCTGTGCAAAGTTTGAAAAGTCTCAACACTAGAGCTTGCCAATCGAACGTTTGCAACATCTAGTTGGCATGTTAATTGTAGGACCTTTCTGTCAAAGGCCATTAGGACAGCTTGATAACTCCATATCGCTGTACTTAATTAAAAGAAGAAAGGATACACACAATTCACATAAATGTAGGTAAATAAGCAGTTTTTAAAACCAGGCAGCTTCTCTGAAACTGGCAGTTGATTTAGATTAATATATAGGTACCTATCACTTTTCATAAGGATAACATCAAATTATTCTTATTTTTCTCGGATGATTTCTTCATTCTAATCTTAAAACAGTCTGCCACCTTTTGATCACGGTGACAGAATCACGCAAAGTAATTTTTGCCTTAGGCCTTACGAGAGCTATAGGTTGCCCTTATCAATAAGTCTTATTATATCTGTGAAACGTATTCTCTTAATTGTACCACTTTAATTTATAGTACACTTGCTTTTGCCCGCGGCTTTGCACCCGTTATTGTACATACAAACCATCCTCTTGAATCATCTATCTATTTAAGAAAACTGCATCAAAATCCGTTGTATAGTTTTAAAGATGTAAGCAAACATACATACATACAGACGCGGGAAGCGACTTTGTTTTATACTATGTAGTGATAAGCAGCTCGATCCTGACCTCACGATTATAATGACAACAGAATCACCTGCCGTCATCCTATTGAACAAATCCGAATTGCTCATTTTATTGTATCGAAGTACCTACCTGATTGTTTTCATTCATTATAATAACTACCTACATTGTTTGGTAAAACTGAGGTTGTACGTTTTTATGTTTTTACCTACCTACTTTTATTTGTTTTGTTGGGTTTTTACACCGAAGCTCTGGGCAGGTTTCAAAGTCGAAAGGATAACTTTAAATTAAAATAATTCTATACCATATAGACATTGTGATTTATAGATTCTATCTACCTATAAAAAACCTGCCAATTTTCACGTAGAGTCCGTACAACATAACTCTGCGCGCAACTGGCAGCAGCACTTATGCTTAGAATTGGCCTCTGATCAAATTGCAATCAGAACATTTTAGTTCTAATTTTATCCGCGCGCAGAGTTATCTTGCTTGAAGTCTAGTAGGTAAGTGTTTAGATAAAATATTGCTAATGATCAGACCAGAAGGAACAAGAATCTAAAGCTGATGTCGACAAGTTAAATAAAAAACCCTTGCAATGATGATCAATACTTAAACTATCAGTACTTAGATTGAATACTCTCGATGCCAGAATTCGCCACTCATATGAATTTAGATTTACAGCAATACTAGTGGGTGCTCGCGGCTTCGCTCGCATTAATAAATAATACTTGCATCCCCTATTTCACCCCTTTAAAAGTGGCATTTCCGAAAATCTTTTCTTAGCGGATGCTTACGTCATAACATCTACCTTCATACCAAATTTAAGCCCAATCCGTCCAGTGATTTGGGCTGTGCGTTGATAGATATCAGTCAGTCAGTCAGTCCTTTGAGTTTTATATATTTAGAAATTTGACGTATTAGCCTTACCATTTGATTCTGCGGGGGAGTTATGACCCTAATTAATACGGAAATGCAACTAAAGGAGGAACTTGAAAAGCGTAGAAGGTACTTCCCCGTAAGGTTGCTAATAACTTAAAGTACTTATCACAGATTTGCTGTTCTGTAGCAATTAGTTAATATGCAGTAACTCATTCATATTTCCTAGATTGCTAAGCTATATAAGTAGAGCTGTTAAACAGCACTATAGGGGCTTCTGACAAAAATTGATCCTGCCAGCAAGTTGCGCCATAGAGATGATTACACAAATAGTTTTCCTTTTTCCTTGTCATTAAAGTCTTGGTTTCTTCGTATTTGATAAGTATTGTTTTATTATGAACTACAGTTTCATAGTTAAAGAGCTACATAGGTAGATATTACTAAGCCTCTGAAGGATATGTAGGTAGGTATTTACTCTCAGATAAATGATTTAGAGAGTTCATAACATCTATATTGGCGGTTCCGTGGGTTGATATGTTCAATTATTGGTCCTAGCTGTTATTTATAGTACGGTAGTCGTTAAACTACATATATATCAGAATAGAAGCTATAAGGAAGGTTGTAAAACTCTCGACACTACAATTTGTCGTCATCGTAAACTTTTCAGTCAATCACAGCGCATAGAGATTGATAGGAAAATGAAACTGATTATTATCGTTCTACAAACCGAGCGTAAGAGTAACATAAGACTGTCTATGTACTTATACATTTGTACATACTCACATCCTATTCCTGGGTACTTCCCTGAGATTTTATACCGGTAGTATACGGCCGGTAGTAGGTACCGGCTATAATAACGTACCAACCGAAGGTACCAACCTATAATAATAATTAAGTAAATAAACATACTACGCAAGCTTAGATAATAATCAGGTGCTTTACCAAGCATGGATTTCCCTAACATTCAAGTATTGGCATTTATTTATACCTTCATCATTTGTTTTAGGATTTCCCAATTAGTTTTTAAAGATCTTGTGTGTAGATCGATCTCATCTAGTATTAATATACCTAGTGTTTGCATACAGTAGGAAATCTATATAGCTTTTTGTATAATTAACAATTATCTTATAAGAATAACTAGTTTCGGCTTTTTAATTAAATTAAAATTCTTTCTAATAACCGTCAATAGAGCTTGATTCTCTGAAAAATTGATAAATGAAACGTAACTAAGTTAAAAAAGTTATTCTACGATATTGTCAACCACCGGCGCCGCGGTTGAGCTCGTGTTTGACTAAAAAATTATGTATTCTGTGACTAAAGCCTCTGTTACACTGTTGCTGTTGCTTTCAATTTTACAGAGGGATGAAATGAAAATCCTTGATTTTACCCTATTACACAACTTTTTCGGTTTACCTCTAAAACTCTTTTCTCTCAATCTACTCGTACTACAGCACTCTTTCGTTTTCTAACCTATTTTCTATTTCGCTTCCAGCCTCATTGCTAGCAGCAGCACATGCTGGCCAGAACAAGATAGACCCCAGCACATTGCTAGACGTGTTTGGTCAGCCTCAGGCATATGATGGGGCCTTCGCAGCATCCAATGTACAGGTATATATTTTAGTTCACCTTTTCAATGATACCACGTAACCATGTACAGCTAATACAAATAGTTTATTGGTCAAAAAACAAATGTAAAAAAAGTACCTATTATTTAGGTAGGATATATGTAGGATATGCAAATCCAATTAGTGTTTTATACGCGGTGGAATGACTGACTCCTGCGCTAGGTACCAGAGGTCCTGTGTTGCAAGGAAGTCAGAGACACCACCACCACCACACTTGTACCGTATTGTAGCTAACTATATAAAAAATATAGTTTTGTAATAAGTATTTCCATACATTGGCTTACAAATTAGTAACTACTCAAAATTATAAATTTTACTATGATTATAAATGTATTACTATGTAAAAATATTGACGAAGCTAATTTTGAAATGTGCTTTTATTAATTAGAGATTGAGAATGTAACGTACCGAATTCCATTATTATTGGTAGATTTATTGATTAGAGATTGAGTACGTAACGTAACATGATTGCGAATGAATAACTTAGCTTACTTATTTCAGGCACAAGCGGTCACTCCGGGGACCCTGGTCGACCCGGACTATTGGGACAGCGAAGATGATTACAAGAACACTGCCATTGACTATGATAAGTTTGACTGGACTATTACTAAGGTAAGATAAGATAGAAAGAGATTTTATTATTTGTATTTTTCTAGAGACTGTATTTATATGCCAATTACTAGTCTTACTTAGCTGGTTGCAAGGTAAAGTCTATCTCTTTGCTTCTTGCTAACAAATAAAAAAAAACAAATATTTTTGGGACATTGCACACAGCGCCCTCTATCCCCGAACTAAGCAAATGTTGAAGTTCGCAAGTGTTATCATAGTTTGCTCCGCCATTATTATACATGTTTGTCTGTTTTATATTGAGCACTAGCGGCTCTGCCCGGCTTCGCACGGTCTAATTTTTCCCGCTTTTCTGTTGAAATTTTTCCTGAATTTTCTTTGCTATAAACCTCACGGAGCCCGAGACCTTTCCAAAGAATGCAAAACCGTGGAAATCGGTTCATGCGTTCTGGAGTTATAGCGTCAGGAAGGAAAACCCGACTTATTTTTATATAGTGAAGATATATACAACAGACAAACATACATAAACTTAACTTTATCATTGCGAATATTATTAATAATTTGCTTATTTTGTTAAATTCTTAGTTTAAGGAAAAGGAGAAATATTTTAGCAGAAACAAGAATGTATAAATAAGTACATAAATGTTACAAAAACGACAACATTTGCGACTAAAATGTAAAAGTTTAATGTTTTATTTTACCCAGTGGGGACAACGACACTATAACCCCAAAAATAAAACTTAAGGAAAATAATACCAAAACGGCAATGTAGTGTTTAATATTCCGGTTTGGTAACCAGTTTCTATGGACTACGTGATTAGATTTTTGAAAAAAAACTAAAGTGTTTTTTTTGCAAATAAATGTCTCGAGTTGGCCATCTTTCCCATGTTTTTGTGAAAGAGGAAATAATCAGACCACCACCAACTGATAGACATATATTTAAATCATTATAAAAGTTTTAGAGTTGTTTGCGAATTAGTTAGACAAAAAAATGCATATTATGAGCAAATTTTTCAAACTCGACTTCTTGGGGTTCTATTTTACAAAAAAAAACCAAGATCCAAAACTCTGATGTCGCAAAAAAGCCGAATACATACGACAAACACAAATGTTTTTTTTTTAATAAAATGGTGTGATTTCTTTAATAGAAATGTTGTTGTTCTTCTTAGCCGTGGCCCCAAGTTCATGGCCTTTTGATCTACCTGATTTGGCAGAATACCGGTTTTTATTCAATATAACATGCATCATAATTTGTTTTTTTCCAGCGTGTAGCAGCATCCTCAGAAGAGAACTTCCTTCTGTCTCCTCTCGGCTTGAAACTAGCTCTGGCCATCCTGACCGAAGCAGCGACAGGTCCCACGCAGGCGGAGCTGTCCTCGGTGCTGGGCTTCGACCTGGACAGGCAACTTGTGAGGAGGAAGTTTGCCAGTATTATTGAGTCTTTGAAGGTGATTGTGCTGTTACAATGATAATGTTTAAGGAAAAATCCAAGACCATGTGTCTTCCGTGAAAGGATCTGGGCATCCACCACGATGTGCTTGCCCAAGAAATTTTTCCCAGTAAGTAAAATCTGCGGGGGAGTCACGACTCTCGGTAAAGAGGAACACGACGCGGGGAGGAGGTTCTGTTGTAATGCGCTTTCAATACAAAGGTTACTGGGAGAGTTTTTATTATCTTGGAGGAGTTTCCTAACATTGAGGGTCGCACATGAATTTTAGCCATCTGGCGTGAACTTTGTCCATCTTCTTTAAGAAGCCGCTTGCTGTGTCGGGCTCGGAGAACATGAGACTCTGCCACCGACTAAAACCTACCATAATGTCCCTTTGTCCCGGCAAGGACGGGTTTCGCGGGCAAGCGAGCAATATTCCTCCAAAATTACATTAAACTATACTTACTGCTATTCTGTGTCTTATGTTATGTTATTACTAATACCAAGAAACTATGGATTTTATTGTCCTAAGTTATACTAAACCTTCTTCTTTTCCAACCACAGAAAGAATCTCCGTAGTATTCCGGATGTATATCCTAAATCTGGGCTAAAACTTTCACCTTTTCTATCCACAGAAAGAATCCCCGGAATACATCCTAAACCTGGGCAGTCGTATCTACGTGGGAGACAGCGCGCAGCCTCGCCAGCGCTTCGCGGCCATTGCACAGGAGTTCTACAAGACAGAGCTGAAGAGCATCAACTTCTACGAACCTACTGTCGCTGCCAAGGAGATTAACGGATGGGTGTCCAATATCACGCATGGAAGAATACCGGATCTGGTTAATGAAGGTAAGAAATTAAGAAAACTTTTAGCATATTTCTTGGATATAATAAATAGGCTCACGCTCGACTACATACTTTAAGCTTTATCTGTTATCTTTACTCTCTTAATTTTTAAACCATATCAGATACTGTTGCGTAATAAGACTGACCAACTGTAATAAAGAAGGAGGTGAAGATTTAAATCTCATGAAACACTCAATTGGTTTCTGTTTTGGACAATTTGGCTCTAGAAGACATATGACGTAGATTTTGTAAACCACAAAATCTATGTCATATGTCTTCTAGAGCCAAATTGTAGGTACTCTACCTCTAAAACTACAATTTTCTCTTTTCCAGACGATGTCCGCAACATGGTAGTTCTGATCCTAAACACCCTCTACTTCAAGGGCAGTTGGCGCCACCAGTTCGCCCCCAACGCAACCAAACCTGGCACTTTCTACACCACACCAACCAAACAGAGCAACCCTATGTTTATGAACGTTAAGGACAACTTCTATTATGCTGAGTCTAAGACTTATGATGCCAAGATACTGAGGATGCCTTACAGGGTAAGCAAATTTCTTTGGGCTATTGCAAATTGAACTTAAATCACAGACGTTTTGTTTTGGGAAATTTTGGCATATTTTTCACTTCTCCCACCAAGCAAAGCAACTCTCTGTTATAATAATGATAATGTAAAGGACAACTTCTACTATGCTTACTTATCATGCCAAGAATTTCTGTTTTTTGCCCTACAGAGTAAGCTATTTGTATTGTTAAATGAATCCCATTCATATGGGGGTATATGTAAAGGGGTTTCGACCAAACGCCAAAATCCGACGCTAAATACTCACTTCAGGTACCATCTTTGGACCAGCATCTAAGACTCCTCCCTTCGCTATCTGACCATATGTATCAATAACCTTATTTCTATATTCCAGGGCAATAAATTCGCCATGTACGTCATAGTGCCCAACACTCTGACCGGTCTCCCGCGCGTGCTTAACGGTCTGAACGACCTCCGCCTCGAGCTCGGCAGTCTGAACGAGCGGATGGTCGACGTCACTCTGCCCAAGTTCAAGTTCGACTACACTTCGCAACTTGATGGGGTGCTAAGAGAGGTAAGTTTTATAAGTTCTAGGATATAATAAATAACTGGTTCTGGCAATATCCAGTCAATTTCTTGACCATTTTGCGAACTATATCATAATGACGATCACCCGTTAAGTTCATCCGACGTTTTTGAACCAAAAACAAAAGTAGTCCTGGAATAAATGAAGTACTGTTATTAGCACCACAGCCTCGGCTCCAGCTTGTTCAGAACCATTTATTATAGGTCTTGACTTGTTGAACTGACTTTGTTTTGCCTAGCAATTGGTTGGCCAATATCTTTCTAGATGATTTGAAAAGCCTAGCTCGTAGCGAAAGAACAATGCTTGTGTAAATTGACGTCACCATATTACTAGCAATAGCAGAAGCGCCTGATCCACTGCACCTACTGATATATCCACAAAAAAAACGTTCTTTCCTCTAATAGTAGTATTAGAGGAAAGAACGTTTTTTTCCTGGGGCAATGGAAGAAAATTTTACTTAAGCCTTCCACCAATTGGATACATCATCAAACTCCAAAGCTCTGAAGTTTTAAAACTTATTAATGTCCATATTTCCAGCTGGGAGTCCGCCAAGCGTTCGAAGACACAGCCTCGTTCCCCGGCATCGCGCGCGGTCAGTTGCTGCACCAGCGTCTCAGGGTGTCGCGCGTGTTGCAACGCTGCGGGATAGAGGTCAATGAACTGGGAAGTATCGCCTACTCCGCTACAGGTGAGCAAATAACTATTCCGTAAAAATACAACATCAACAGTGCTGCCTGCTACAGGCACGTTCGTGAAGTCACTAGATAACAGATATAGTAACTCGTACATATGCTTAGGAAACAGATGGTCTACAGTCCACCTTACCTACAACAAGTCCTCTCTCTTGTGGGTAGCTGTTTACCAAGCATGTGCATGGGACATTATAAAATAGATTGCTGCATGCATCGCAATCGCTTACAAATGGACATAAGTAGTCTGTGGGTTGATTAAATTTGATGTAGACTCCTTATATGGTAGTGGTATGCGTCGAATGTTATGGATTCGCAACAGCTAGCATTAAAATATACATAATGGTCCTGAACTTAAAAAAAAACTTATATAAACTGGTTTTTTAAATTCTAACGTTTGTCTCCAGAAATCTCCCTCGTGAACAAGTTCGGTGAGGAATCAGCGAGCAACTACGAAGTGAACGCGAACCGTCCTTTCCTGTTCTTCATACAAGACGAGCAGACACGTCAGCTTCTCTTCACAGGCAGGGTGTCTGACCCTGGACACGTGGATGGAGCCTTCAAATTCGCGTAGATCATAGATTTTCAAACAAGTAACATACTGTCTTAATATTAAAACTTTCGTGAGACATTTTATCAATATGTAACTATCCGGTTTTCACTCACGTGTAATTGGCGTGTTATTTACGCGTTTCGGGTGTAATGACACCCATCGTCAGAACGCGCATTCTGGGACCGCGGCGGCGAATTACACGTTAGTGAAAACCGTTTTACATATTATTCATAGATATAATTATAGTAAGATAGGTAGGAAGCGATTTAGGAAGAGATTTAACACTTGCTCAGAGATCGAGGACCATACAAATGTGACCATACAAAGTTGTATGAAATACAGTATGAGACATACAAATATATCGTACAACTCACACACATATCACATATCTAAGTATATCTCATACATAGATATAGGTAGTTAGTTAGCTAGACCGCTTGAGAGAGAGGTCTAAACCTGCGTAGAGTTCGATTATCACATAAATATGTTCCATACTACTTATACAACATTTATGATGGGTCCCAATGACATAATTGTGATAGTCCTTCTAACTTGCATGTAGACTGAAGGCCATTCAAATGTCTCATAAATAGATACGGATAAACAGCGGCTCTTTGTTTAAGAAGAGCAAAGGGCAGGGGCGAATATTTCAAAGCAATTCTGCTCTCTATGCTTGAACAGTTTAGTATCTGTAGTAATTTGTATGATCTTTTAAGGTGCATCATTAATAATAAATAATGATAAATAATAAAACAATAAATGTTCCGAGACATTGCACTGCACACAGCGCCATCTAGCCCCACATTAAGCAAACGCAATCAATCTAATTATTAAGTTTCCAATTTCATGAAAATGATTGAATGACACTAAAATAAATAATTATTTCTTTTTATTTATGTACTTGATGGTGTACTATTGAATTTATTTTGACATTTGCATATTCGTAAGGAACCTTGTAAGGAACGAGATTGGAAAGTGCCATTTGTGCTGTAATTTTTCTTGTGATATTTTGTAATACAAGTGAGATTGTCAATTACGATTTTGAATTTTATTTACGTACTCCTTTACTTTAAAGAATATTTTATACTAATCTTATGATCTAGTTTTATAAGTGTATTGCTTTTACATTTTTTAAGTAATGTTGGCAAGATTGTAAAACACTACCGGAAGATGTGATTCCTGCGAACTACAATCCAGGGGACTTTAAATCTAGAGTTAATGGGTATCTTCTAGGTAAGCGTGTCACACCCTAGGCTGCAGCAATGCTTAATTTCTGGCAGGCTGTAGTTAAATGCGAAAATAAATTATGCTTCGTAAAAACAAATGATAAGTAAGAATTACTTTTGAGTTATCGCTAAGCGTAGTGTCGTTTATAGTGCATTAATTGTATTGTTTTTAATCCAATTAAATTTTAGAGATAAGATTTATTTTTATAAAGTAAGTACTGCAACAAAAGCGGTTTTTAACCCGAATAGTATAATCATCATTTTTTTTACACGAAATAGGCTTACTTTTGACTACAGCCTGCCTGATGTTAAGCACCGCTATAGTATAAGATGTAGCACATCATCATCAATAGCATCATCAACCATATTATATACTTCCTAGTATAGAGAGTATAGAGTATGACATTTATTTTTAACTAGCTGCGCCTGCGTCTTCGTCCGCGTGGAATAGTTATTTTGGGCATCATATTTATTTTTGCAAACAATCTCTTCAGCTTTATAAATTATAGCTGTTACCCACGACTTAAACCGTTTTCACAGCGCACGCAACGGAAGCCCTCAAAGATGAATAATTTTCCCCGTTTTTTTCATACTTTCCATTGTTTCTTCGCTCCTATTAGTTGCAGCGTGATGTTATATAGCCTAAAGCCTTTCTCGATAAATGGTCTATTCAACATAAAAAGAATTTTTCAATTCGCACCAGTAGTTCCTGAGATTAGTGCGTTCAAACAAACAAACTCTTCAGCTTTATAATATTAGTATAGCATAGAAGATAAGTATCGCTACAAAAATATACAAATACTTAGGTACTCAGAACTAAAAGCGTTGTTATGTTTTACTAGAATGAGTTGGTTGCTATTGCTACCTTTTTAAAATTAGGTTAATATATTTTAATAGTATATACGAAATATATTTTACTTAATTATAAATGCGTTAATAACCGGCCAGTCTGTAAGGTTTTCCCAAACCACTAATGTAAATATTCATTCAGTACCTAAAAGATGGTGGTGATTGAGGAAAAATAGTAAGACGTCATTTAATTTACTGAGAAGAGAACGGTTAAATATAACTTGGACTAGAGAGAATATAGACATAAAATCATGTACTACTTAGCATAATACGGATCGGAAGCGACACATTTCATATAAGTAATATGACATAAATCGCTTCCGATAAGTATTATGTACTTACCTACATAGTTTTTTGTATGATTTTGTTTCATTCCTCTGTTGTGTATTGATATTCACTAATGTCTTCTTTCTCTTTGTTCTGGGCCAGATCTTTAAGCTTGGGCTCGACCGCGAAATGCTATACAGTTAGTAAATATATTTGTGAAAATTCATTTTTTTTTTTTTTTTACATGATATAGGCTTACGCTTGACTACAACTTGCCTGATGGTAAGCAACGTTATAGTCTACGATGTAGCGCGCTTGCCTAGAAGAAACCGGTTTACTCTCGACTTGAAGACCGACAAATTATAGTTCAAGGGGAATAGAGATTCGGGCAAGGAGTTCCACAGTTGGGCTGTTCGCACGATGAAAGTCGACGCAAAGCGCTTGGTGCGAGTCTTTGGAACCTCAACTGTATAACGGTGCCTCCTTGCCGTACCCCTACTCGTACGATGGTGAAATGGATATATATACGAGTCATAAGACAAGAATGAATTTACTTACAATTATATACTGATACAAGTCACTGTAATTACTATGCACCTAAAATGTTACGTAAAAATATTTCTTTCCTATCAGTTAAATAACTTTTAGCAAGAACCAGACACCAATCTCAGTCGTTGACATTTGTGTTGTCAAACCATGTAGGTATACTTAGGTAGACTTCAATTCACAGCAGTGTTTGCTCTGTTTATATTTCTTTATCCTGTTGTTTTTTTGTCTAAAGCAGTCAGTATTATTCAAGCCAAGAGTCATAACCAGACGTGTTATATCGTACTTTTTAATCGATAACCTTGGTCTTTATTTATAAATTTTTGTTTAATTAAAACAGTGCTTTATTTGCGATCATAATGAAGCGGCTTATATCGATAGGTAAGTACGAGTTTTAAAAAGTCATTATTTATCATAACATACGGTAGTGCCTTAGTAATTTAGTTACCTTAGTTAGTTAGGCAATCGCATGCGATTACCAATGTTAAGCAAAGGTCGACACGGTCAGTCCTTGGATGGGTGACCGAAAAGTGGCATTCCATTTTGGGCGCCTCCGTGGGTCGGATGACACGTTAAATAGTTGGTCCCGGCTGTTTGTCTAGTACGGCAGTCGTTAAGCCATGTCAGAGGCCCTTAGGGCGGTTTGAAAACTCTCGACACCAGAGTTGGCCACTCTCATTCGATAAGAAGAAGAAGTTAGTACCCACTTGCATAAACCATTTCATTTCAGGCAATTTTGCTAAATGCGTTTATGTAATGATATGGATATAGCCCTAAGTGGTATAAGGTTGGGTAACTATACTTATTTAGAAAGATGATGAGATTTTTACGCGGGTTAGTTATAAGACATAAGGATTTAAGCCAAAATAAGCTAAAATAATTGTTATCTCATTATTCTGATCTCGGTTTTAACAAAAAATACTTCAAATAGTAGTCGTATGTTTCTTTGAAGTTATTTGTGTTGAATGCTCAAAAACTGGTTTTGTATTTTAGTAGATAGGTAGGTATTTAAGCTAATGACCGTCATAATATGTATGTATGTACATAGCACAAGTTTATGTACTTAAACTTAAAAGAAACTTATAATTTCCAGCGTTACTACTATGCAGCATACAAACATTAAACGGTCTAGATCAAAACTACGGAAGAAAGCCAAACACACGTCTAACCTTTTTTGACGTCGAACTTCTTCGTGCGAGTGCAGAAGGAAAAAGCGGGAATGTTCTAATATCTCCAGCCAGTATAAAGTCTACTTTAGCATTGGTACTGGCTGGAGCTGAAGGAGAAACCGCGAGGGAGATAGAAAGAGCGCTCAGGCTGTCGAGAGAAGAGGATGTCACTATGCAGCTGAGGTGGTATTTGGACGCTTTGAATGTGAGTTGTATTTTTGTTAATTTGAAAGAAAAGCTGAGAAATAATCATGCTGCCTTATACTCGTATGCTGACCCGAGCATACATTAGGTTTTTCATGTGCTGATTGATTTTACTGTTGTTGAGAAACTTTGCTTCCCAACATCTTTATTCTGTGCCTACATCTAAATTAAACAAAAAAATTAAAACAACATTTTTGATTACGATAAATCAAAAATTTTGTGAGGCTAATCCGCTAGACAAGCAGCGCTATGCAATAAGTGACATACATAAACAAATTAATTTCATGAAAATATTGATAATCGACTTAGGAGCAAAAATTGCATTGAACTATAAGTTGGATCGATTGGCTAATCATTAAGTACCTAGGAGATCAATGATATTATATTATAAGGCAAAGATTGTGAGTGTGTTAGTTCCTTCCCATGAATATCTCTCCATAAAAGCTAAACTATCACCCATCTCAATTTCCAGGCAAACACAACATCATCAGTTCTCGAAAGCGCAAACGGCGTATTTGTTTCCAAAGACCTAAAGCTCAATCCCAGATATGAGGCCATAGTAAGACAGAGGTACCATTCTGAGGTGGTACCGGTGGACTTCCGAGACCCAGTCACTGCGGCGATGGGGATCAATAACTGGGTCAAAGATAAGACCCATGGACTGATACCTTCAGTGGTTGAGTCTAGTAAGTTTTTTAAACTTTGTGGATGTATTTTTTTATAAAAATGGGGCAAAATGGCAGACGGCCCCCTAGTAGTAAGCAGTCACCATCGCCTATGGATTATTATTATCTGCCTTTGTAGATATTTTATTACATACAAATATCTCAAGCTCAATACTAAATATGAGGCCATTGTAAGACAGGGGCACCATTCTGAGGTGGTACCGGCGGACTTTAGAGATCCGTTACTGCAGCCGTGGGATTAATAAATAGGTTCAAGATAAAACCCATCGATTGAATCCTTCGGTTGTGGAGTCTAGAAAGTTTTTGAACTTTGTGGAATGTTTAACTATATTTTTTTTAAACTGTTCAAGATAAAGACAATATATGGTATGCCCCCATCCAACGCCACAGCTTTCTTTTTTACGTGAAGTAAAATATGTGATTTCTAGAAATTCCTCAACCAACATGCTGCAAATTGTAATGGTCCATCGTGATGTAGATAAACCACGATGTAACATACGCAATTATGCACAATGCAAATGTTGTTTGGAAAACACTGCGTAACACTGAAATAGGTATCTTTCCTCTTACCATAGAATGCAGAAATACATATGATCTAAGAATGCTCTGGCTTTGTAAAGGTTCGATTCGGATCATTATTGGTTTGAGATTGAGTGTTTTTCGCTTGAATACCAAAGCTATTTTAAAATCTGCCCCAATAAAATATTTTCTTCTTTCCTTTCTCACTCATGTCTTTCTACATTTCAGTGCACGTAACCCCTCCAAACGAGCTGATCCTGGCCAACGCCCTCTACTTCCGAAGCACCTGGCAGTATGCCTTCAACCCTCGCGACACCAGGAGCGGATGTTTCTTCCTCGCCGGAGAGTGCCGGCAGGCGGCGCTGATGGAGCTGGACACGGAGCTCCACTACGCACACGTGGGAGACCTGGCTGTGCATGCTGTGGAAATGCCTTATGAGGTGAGGAGGTGGAACGATCTGTCTTGAAATATTACGTGTTTGTGCACTTTGGTTTGCTGTTCAGACCGAGCAACGGAGCAAACGATCTAAGAACAATATGTATTTTCTGCGCGTAGACAGTGTAAGATCTTGTAAGGGACTTGGGATACTATCACAATATAAGACAGTACTGTTTTCGTACATTGTAGACGACATTTATGTTTAAGTTTATTTAGGTGTAAGGTGTAAGTTCCTTTATGTGTCATGGAATAATTTTCACGTATAAATGACTAGTTTTAATTTTCGTCACAATCAGTAGCACCAAGGCACATTAGCGAAATTTATGTCTTCCTAAGATAATGTATCATCTAACTACCTGTAGCTACTTAGCATTGAAAGTTTCTTATTCTCCTTGTGCGAGAGGAGTCCGTTCTTAGTACATTTTAACGATGCTTGTATTGTGACCTTATTTATATTGAAATAATAACTTTCTTAAATTTATTTACTATACAAAAAACATCTATTTTATTATATTAAGTATGTGTATTGTGTATTTATATGTGTATATATATGGTATATGTTTATATATAGTGTATATTAGTAAAATTTCTTATTTCCTTTTTGTTGTACACCACATTCTTCTTTTTTTTCTTTTTGCTTATTTCTCTCCAGCCGAAGGTTGCCTGGAAGAGATCGCTTTTAGCGATAAGGCCGCCGCTTGTGTCACTAGTTTAGATACAATTTGTTTTATGTACTGTTTTTTAATATGTGTCAACAATAAAGAGTTAATCTATCTATCTATCTATCTACTATACCATTCCAGGGTAAACGCTACTCCATGATCCTGCTAGTCCCTCTCTACAAGGACGGGCTCCAGTCCCTCCTGAGAGACCTGCCCTACGTGGGCCTGTCCACCATACTGGGCCTGATGAGGCCTACCAACGTCATACTCTCCATGCCCAAGTTCACTGTCAGCTATAACCAGGACCTGGTCGATGCTTTGAGGAAAGTAAGTCTATCATCGAAGATTTTTTTTAAATGATTGAATTGGACCATTTTTACGCTCAGATTCAAAATTCAAAATTATTTATTGATGTAGAAAAATGTACATATATGAAGTGGCGGCTCTAGATACCAAACTAGGCGTTAGCCTGTATCTTGGTACCTAGTCCTTCCCAGTAGAAACATTATTTGTGTACATGTTACATAAAATTGATAATAAAAAATAATTTAGCACAGTCTACAAATTATAAAATTGAATTATTGACAGTGTTAGTATGTATATACTTAGTTAAGTACATAATAGAAAAAAAAATTAAGTTATTTTATTACGACAAAAAATTTCGACAAAAATTTAACTTATTATATAATTATTAGTATTTTGTCTAATGTATACAATATAATAAAATAATACCAGGAAACAGTAGCTCTTGTAAAACAGCTATATTAGCTCATAATTTGCTTTGTAGAAATCCAAGATAAGAATATGATGTGTTTACCAAATTGTGCCAGATCATGTCAGAGTTCACTGTCAGTTAGGATCAGGTCTATACTTTGAAGATGCCTGTACTGGAATGCAAAGGAAAAGGAAAATTTAATGATTTCTTAGCATAATTTAATGATTAGTTTACACCGTTATTTTGTTCCAGACCCACATAACAACACTCTTTACCAACAAAGCCATTCTGACCAACATCTTTGACGACCACCCGTCCCACGTCAATAGCTTCCATCACAAAGTGTTTATGTCAGTTGATGAATCTGGCACAGTCGCTGCAGCTTCTTCTGTTGCCTCTATAGTGCCGTTAATGTTTGATGGATCAGTGCAAGTGAGGGCGGACCGACCCTTCCTCTTCTTCGTGAGAGATAATGAGAGAGATGTCGTGTTATTTGAAGGGAAAATTGAAGAACCGACGCCTTTTGAGGAGAAACCTGTTAATAATGGTAAGAATATTTCATACATTAAAAAGATTGTAACAGTCCTTGTGCAAGTTTTAAGATGGAAAGACTGATGTCATGTCACTCAAGAGGGAGAAAATCTAAAACAGTTAGCTAGGTTGAATTAGGAAAGGTAAGAGAAGAACATTACAACACTTTAAAACAATTAAATATTGCTTTAGATCCTGTATAGATCTTTCCTGCAAGCATCTACAACATTTGTATATAATAATATTTAGATATTAATTATTATAATTAGATATTAATTTTGACTGGCCTGTTAGCTTAGTTGGTAGTGGCTCTGCCTACTAATCTAGGGGTTGCGGGTTCGATTCCCGACTGACACAAGTATTTATGCATTTTAATAATGTATAATTTCTTGTGTTGAGTCTGGTTGTTTGTATGTATAATAAGTATGTATTTACAAAAGAAAAGTATATAAGTATTATATCCGTTATCTAGTACCCACGACACAAGCGTTTGCTTAGTGTGGGGCTAGATGGCGTTGTGTGCAATGTCCCGAAATATTTATTATTATTATTATATTCAGAAAAGTATTTTTTCTCGGAATTTGAAGAATTCCGGTAAGTTAACGAAACATCACGGGCCACGGCCAAGTGAGTTTCGTGTTGTTGATCCTACTCTTGACTAGTGTCATCTTGAAGGAATTTTCTTACAATGCGACACGTGTTTAATATAGCGGCCTTTTGCATTGTAATGTACAGAGTTTTGGACAGATTTAGTAATTGGATAGAGTGATGTAAGTATTTTGGTATCACACCTGTGCTAGAGAGAACCAGCGGCACAATGTATACTTTGTTCATCTTCCAAATTCTTATGATTTCTTCTTTAAGTTCAGTATATTTATGGATTTTATCTGTTATGGTTTTTTGAATATTATGTGTGTTAGGAATGGCTATGTCTATTAAATAAACGCATTTTTCAGTTATTATTATTATTATATTATGTACTCGTATGTATAAATTTGTACATGTAGCTGACGAAGTAACTAAAAACTAAATGTATAGTATTAACGAGTAGCTTTTGCGGAGTGTTTGCTATGCAATTGTATTAGGCGTTCAAGAACGATATTATGATTTTCCTATTTTACAATCAGAAATAGGACCACTAGGTAACGTGAAGCGATACAAACGAACAAGCGAACCACTGTGGCCCAAGGTTGGCCCTCCGAAAGCCTGTACTAGATTTGAACTAGCTTTTTAACGACACTATCGGAACACACCGTGTGGCGCTAAAACCAGATTTTACATTTGAGGGTAGCCAGGCGGTTACCAGATTTTTTTTACCGCTTTTGGAACGACAGCCTAACGTGCTTTTCTTGAAGCACGGGAACCTGACCAGGGACATTTTTTTCGTTCAAACAAATTTTATTTGAACACAAATAAAACATAAAGCGCAAATTATTTATTCTTAACTATGTTAATTGTGCGTATTTGTTACAGATCAAACTCCGATACAGTTTCCTAAGTTAGAACCCGATGCGATACAGTTTCCTACAATAGAGAGAAGAGATCAGATGCATGAGACTCCAACCACCACCACGCAGAAACCAAAGAAATCCAACTCATTTGTAGATAGGATTAAGAACTTCTTTGGCTAAAATAAACATACCATTTTTTAAAGCGAAAGTCTGTATGTTTGTTTGTTCTGCTTTACAACATTGGAGCAACGGACCATCATGATTTTTTTTATGGTGATAGTACAGGGTCCTGAAAGTGATATACGACTATGTACTGTACAGCTTTGCAACAACGGAGCGACAGACCATCGTGATTTTTTGTATGGTGATAGTACACGGTCCTGAGTGACATAAGGCTATTTTTTATCCCGCAATAACGCGAGTTTAGTTTTATATAATAATATAAATCAATGTGTAAATAGACAAATTGATGAGTATGTGTATATTGTGTATGGTTTATGTAGGTTTCATAAATATTACCACATTCGTAATTTGTGTATTCATTTTGAAATATCTTGCCCTACATCTGGATAATTAGAGAATGGGATAACACTTGAAGTGATATTGCGAAATAAAATATAATATGACATACTTTCCTCAATTTAATGTCGTCGTATGAAAATGGTTCACTCTGTCGTCGAGAATTCTCCAACTTGCTTACTCCTAACTTGGATAGATTTTAATACTAGGTACGAGTAATAGACATCCTGTTTATCCTGTAAATACAAAAAAAAAACAACAAATGTTCGTAAATGGTAATCTCACGCAATATCAAGAACATTATGTTTGTCGGTGATCCATCCAAGCACCGATTTTGTTGAAATATTAATGTGACTTCAGACTTTTTATACATTATTAATTTATTTTTTGTAACTTAAGGACACTTTAGTTCTGTAGGTGATACGAATAACTAGTTTTCACACTGCAAAAGTATCAGGCGCTTGATGGTAAATAGGTATATAATTTACAGAGTACGTAACCTGGATTAAATCTGGTACCGACCGGTGGACCGGTACAAAGCCTGGACTGGGGCAAGACCGGGTTACGGGTGCCACCTTGTTAGTAACTGGGACATATTCTGTGACACCACATGATAAAGTTAGTAGTGATGTCATAGTATCGATAAACCTTATAGTAATAGTTATTAAGGTATCGATTTTTTCGTATGAAATTAAGCGTATTGATTTGGTATTGATGGCGATATAAGGAGGTATAGGAAAATCGTCAAAACGGGTTAACCAATAAATAGACATGTAATGTACTTATTTATTAGGTATAACTAAGGCGTGAACCACCCACGCTGATGTTTCTGCTCTAGAGACCTCCCTAATTAATTATTTCTGCGGAAGAGTCATGACCCTCAGAAGTAAGCAATACCGCAATACGAGGATATTGAAGGAGTATTTCTGGGAAACTATGGATACAAACTAGTTGATAATATTTGCATATTACCCTATTGAAGTGAATATAAGTCCATGATTCGTGAATCGTATCGACATGATTCGAAATTAAAGCGGCAACACTAATTAATTTCAATGTAAAACAGGCTGGTATACAAAGTAGGATATTGACACAGAATCAAGGCGATCCATGGCGATCGTGTTTTGATTCGTGCTAAACCGGCATTTTATTTTATTGCCTCGATTGTATAGTTTATTTATGGGCTCAGGACTAATGAGGTAGGTATTCAATTTAATACAAATATGGATACTAAGTTGCAGGCCTTAAATGTATCGCAAAATGATGGTACCAACATGATGCGTTTGTTTATCGTGTTGTTTGTTATATTCAATATAGAACAAACCACGGATCTTTCGTAAGTACATTTGCTTTAATAATTAGTTAGCGGAATACCCTGTGTGATTTACGGCACCCTATACTTTCTACCTCAAGGGTTTTTTTTTACTATAATCCCTCGGTGTGAAATAAGAACCATCAGACCAACAAATAAACACTTATTACCTATACACTATAGATGGTGTAATTACGTTTTGTCCATTATTTCATGACAATTTCGTCATTTCCGTACATTTTACATTGTAAAAAAATGAGATGACATCTGTACCTAATTGACAAAGCATAGTTAGACTCAATGCATATTATTGCTAATATTCTACACTAGTGGACGCCCGCGGTTTCGCTCGCATGATTTTGGGATAAAAAGTAGGTAGCCTATGACACGTCTAAGACCTCATACTACCGATATATAAAAAATAAATAATAGACAAACAGAAAAAAAATCTAACAACTGCTGAAACGTGTTCTGTTATGGATTTAATGTTTACCCAAAAATGTTTTTGCAAATATTTTCTATGTTAAGACTTACGACCCTCTTTAGCTATTTTTTTTTTTTTTTTTTGTATGTTCGTCGATCAATCCACCAACATAAGGAAGTCGGAGATGTTGTCCAACAAACACTGATCACATCAAAAAATTTGAAGCGAAGTTTAGTCTATAAGTAAAGTAGCAGTATATATTAATATAGTGCTTATATAGGTTTGCGTGGGGTAAGGGTTGGGGTATTTTACCTCTTTAGCTATTATGTATAAAAGATATACTCGCAGTCAATGATATTATGCTCGCAGTACATACATACGTATCTACATCTTTTCAATCAATAAGCAGTTTCAAATTAGACAGGTACTTATATCTACTTATCTTTTTAATAGCCAGTAAAAGACACGGAATAACTTACAAGTAAGTTTCAGTACCTACCGACTAGAACCAGCCGACGTTGCAAGTTGCTTGTAGTTGCTATCTGGCGCTTTGTGTTGTCGGTCTTACGTCGAGATGGAAAGATTGCAAGCAAGTCAGCTATTAGACCTTTTACCTGCTTGCTTTGCCGAAGAAGGTTTTTCTTCTGTGTAAGTATGTTTAGGTAAGTATTTATTCTGACGAAATATGGTCAAATGTATGATAATCCTTGTTGAGTTTGTATTGTGTTCTTTCACTCATTTATTTATTTTACGTATTCTTGTACACCGCCTATTTATAATTCTAAATCCTGTCCATCCAAAGGTTGCCTGGAAGAAATCGCCTAAGGCGATAAGGCCGCCCAATGTGCATTAAAATAGTTTTTAAATTTCTTTCATTATGTAATTTTTTGGTGTACTTTAAAGAAATATCTTATCTTATCTTATCCTTCCGATCTTCTGACAATTCCTTGACCTCCTTATACGATGTAACGCCCGCCTTCTCCTTTACTTAGTCCATATATGACCTCCTCGGCCTTCCTCTTTCTCTTCGTGCTTCGTTTTTCTTCAATGATGTTTAATGATAGAAATCCCTTAAGTTAGAAAAGCGTTTTTGGTAGGAGATCCTCCGATGATTAGATTCTGTATAAGAACACTTATTATGTTTTAATAATGAGGAATAGACGATTCAAGGAAGATGTATTTTAGATACCCTTGTTTAAGGCTTTGAGAGTTATTTTATTTGAAGATAAAATAATTAAGATTATTTGGATGCAAAATTAATTTATTTTCAGGTATAAATACTTACATACCTACGTTTATTTATACATTGCTAAATGCAAATGAATGTACCTAAGTAAGTATTTAGAAATTTAGCGTTTTCTTTTAAATATGCGATTCGGGAGCTTATAAGATTACATTTAACTTTTAATTAACAAATGCAGTTATTGATTTCGTGTGAGCTAAACCACGGGATTACGCAGAGATATAAATCACACGGACAATACTAAACGGATAGATGAAGCTTCAATAGAATACTGATAAAATTCTAATTTCAACATTTTGATGATGTTTGATAACTATCTGTCATTGAAAAGATAAATACGGGTAATGACCTACAAAAGTCAAATTAAAAAAAGAATAAATAACCTTTATGCACGACATAATTGTGTACAGTATATGATCACAGAATATAATATGAGTATGTATCAAAACGTTTTGTTTTTACATCGTATAATTGGAAAACCGCAAGTGTATTTAGGTATTCAAATTAGATCCAACAAATTCAATGAAGGAGATAAATAATAATGATTTTACCAATCTGCGTCATATTGTCATAGTTTATAAATATTTGAACACAAAATACGGTAGTATAAAGCTAAGTAAGTGGGCAAACTTATTGTAAAAATAAATATTATAAGGCCTAGGTTGAATCTTGTTCAAATTACAAGTACTTGAGAAAGTCAAAGTTCAGAAGATTTACAAACATACCAAAAGGTTATTTTCTTTTTTTTTCTTTCTTTGGCCATAACTTTGTATTGTGCCAGTTCTCAAGTAAAACAGAGGTTTTATTTATTGGTCCACTCTAGGTCTACCAGACCCTTTATTTATTTAACTTTTTCATTTCATTTCAATAAAAGAAAGATTGAGCCAGTTTTATTTAAATAATAATGTAACCTAGAATTTAACTTTTATAAGTTATAATAAGTTATGTACAAATATTGTTATAGGTACACATAGCAAGTAAAACCGCACCGTAATTTTGTTAAACTTATAGCAAAGCGAAGTGGGCGCCTGCGATACAAGTGTAAACTTAGTGCAGGGCTCACAAGAACACTAACAAACCTTCCTAGGTAAAAAACCGTAACTCTATCTAAGTTTGTAAATATTAGTTTTTAAGGTTTTATGTAATACTTTCAGTTAATAAATAATTTTGTATTGTATTTGTATTGTATTGTAACTTGGTAACGTTGATCTTACCACAATATTTGGAAGCCTTATTCAAATTGAATGGATGTTCCTACTAGCAGCGCCCCGCGGTGTCATTCGCGCTAATTCGGGATAAATAGTAGCCTATGTGTAATCCAGGTAATCCAGAGCCTAATCTACCCACACTATTTTTTTTAAAACCTGTTTAAGTGAAGAAGTAACATACACACTCGCACAAACTTTTACTCCAATAATATTTGTGTAATATGAGTTAAAACAGCCAAACACATGTCGACTTACTGTGAGGTCCAAACAGACAGTACTATTGGTATTAAAGAGAAGCCACCTCCGAGTGTTCCGTAGCTTCTTCAAACATAACTGTTTAATGTCTAGATATAAACCTCTTTGCTTCCGCGCTCGTCATTCTCTAGCCAGTACTGCGCGTGCGCGGCCGTGCGGTTCCCGCGCTTTTTTGACGTTCCTTTTTCTTTTTACCTTTTTTCTCGAATAAAGAGTGTTCATTTTTTAAATTAGTGCATTTGTGTGGCCAGTGTTAAAAAACTGAAGTGTAAGTATGGTTTATAGTGGTTTTTGGTTTGAAGAAAATGTAGGTCATTCTTTGTTATGGTCAATTAACGGACCGGCCTCTATGGCTACGCTTTATCAGTATGAATTAAATCGTTGACGTTTCTAATAGCCTGGGAAATAGGTAAGAACGGTAGTCCGTTAATGGTTATGAATAAGTTTAGCTTTGAACAAAGTAAACTAAAACTAACACAAACTTACTTAAATGGGTTAGAGACGGGAAAGTTAATTATGGACGACAATGTAAAACTATTTACTTATAAATTATAATCAATGAGTGATTAAATCAGTGTTTTGTATTGACACTTTTTCAAAATCAACCAAAAAACCAAGGTTTATTTACCTACGAGAGGACCGATGGTGCCTACCTGATTGAAATTACTGATTCTGGGTCACATAAAAATATATCAAGCCTGATAACTACATACTTATAAGAAAATCTTCTGTCCAAACGCAACATGCTCACAGCGATTTCTTTCGTAGCAAAATGCTTTGTTTTGTATGTGGTATAACCTAAATAAGCGAAGTGTTATAATAAATCTTTTCTTTTCAGATTTCCAAGGAGCATAGGCAACAATCAGAAGAATGCGTCTACTATTATTAGGTAAACTACCGATTTTTATACTATATATTTATATTTTACAGATGGTTTTATTTAGAAAACTAAATATACTTAACATAATATTTCTATTCGTAAATAACACAAATAAGTGTTTAAAAACCTGTCTAAAAACGTTGATGAAAAACTCCATTGTAATATATTTTTTTCTATACGTCATATCCGTAAATTTCTCCTTCAAAACTCAGGGATTTAAATGTATACGGAATGGACGAGCAAGATGTTTTCCTTCACCGATTGTTAAATACATGTCATTGATAGGGCCGGATTCGAACCAGGGTGCGTCTGGATGAAAACAGTCACTAGAACCGCTAAGACACACTCGATTTTATAAAAAAAATACATATGTATTATAAAAAAAAATATACCACTCAAACTTGGTTTCTGAAAAGGTTTCTTAAAGGCTTGAAGATTTTTTCAACCACTTCTAAGTTCGGGGTCACGACAAATAAAACCTGATAAAACTAAATATGCGAGTATACGAGGACAGTCTATTAACGAATATGACCTAACGTCAAGTATGCAATGACATCATGGTGGTTTAATGATTTTATGATAAGCACTTCAACTTGAAGGATTACTGGTGAACACGTAAAGGATATAATAATGAAATAAACTTTTTAAGAAATGATTGAAAATAATGACGACTGGCAAGATTCGCAATGCATTTTTCTGTAAACGCTATGATTATAATTTCCAAGACAGACATAAACTAAAGATAATCATTTATTTACACTTAATAACTAGTTACAAACAAAAATTAATGCTACGTAAATGTAGGTACTTAAACTAGGATACAATATATGACAAACTACATAGACATTAAGCACTGGGTGCACTACACTGCACACTAAGTCGAAACTTGTGTCGTGCAATGTAGGCTCTTTCCATTGATTCATAGAAGAATTTGAAATAAAAACAACAAGTGATACCTATGTACTTGAGTATAGATAATTCTAACAAACAGAGATTAGTATAACTGCACGGCAATTCATTAAAAAACATATGTACCTACCTACTTAGTGTCGCCTAGATATACACATTTATGATTATTTATTTATTATCTAAAACTAATACAAAGAAAAGCACATCTGCACAAAATTCATGACATTACATCGAATTAAGATTTAGATCTAGTCAACATTTTATGTTCCTTCCAAGGTATTATATAAAATATAATTATATAAAAGATAAAATAAACTCAAATAGACCTTCAGAAGTCTTGTGAGAACATTGAGATATATATCTTTCTAAGAATCACATTTACAATCACTTCTTAATTTACTTCCAAATGATTTAAAAAATCAGTCATCAAAAATATCTTTTGTATGTCTTTAGTGTCCAGGAAATTTGCAAAAAACACAACAATTTTCACTATTGTTTCCCAAAACGTAAATAGAATAGAAAAAGTGAGACAATTTAAAAACTTAAATACTTAAATAAAGAAAGAGGCACTCAGTTGTAAAAGCTCATTGTTATTTCAAAGATGTGTATCCGCTAGCATCCGTCCGTTGTAGACGTGATCATATGAATATGAAGAAAGTCGTAACACAGGGTTAAGTAAGTTATGAAGTAATTATGAGGTTTTAGTACTTACATTTGAAATCTATTTTGTGGGACGTTATACAATTTTGAGGTTTTAAAAATATAAAGATATACTAAAGTAATTTATTCAATAATAATAAACAATATATAACACATATATACACTAAACTAAAAAAGAGTATGTAAATTTAACCTAAATTTAAAACATCCACATATGGTATGGAGCCAAGAACGCTGGCTGCATTCCCACGCTGGATTGCTATTAGAAATCCTTTGCGCAAGGAACCAGCCCGCGTTCTTGTCTCTAGTGATGTCATTCAACCTTTTATTTAATTTATAATAGATTGTATGTGTACCTACCTATAAAAATTACATGAACTAAAGTTCACTTGCAAAACGGTCTTAAACACGTTTAGGCAATTTTTTGATGAGTCATTCACATTTAAAGATCCTTGTTCAAGAGGGCGTTAGTTTGAAAAATATTCAGATAAGACTTAGCATAACTGATTCGAGCAGACAGTTACAGTTATATTACTTGATTTAATTTAATTTACGAATTATTTGACTTACGAAAGCGGCTAGATGCTGTGCCTCTGCTCAGATAAATGCTTATATTTACCATAATCTTATTGTATTCCCTATATCCCTAATGCACACAACGCCCCAAGCGGGAAGTCCGTGCAGGACTCATCGACCCGCCCTTAGAATAAGAATAAGATTTTTATTGTTGCTAACTTTTGCAGTACAACAAACTGATTTATCTAGGCGCTTCAACAGATTTTCTATACTAGAAATATATAGTTGGGTATAGTATTTTCTCCGCAGCCGAGGTTACTTTCCCAAGCACGCAAAATGCAGTTACTAGAGAGTTTGTACCGTTACAATATCTATCTGTCTGTCTATCTATCTATCTATCTATCTACCATACTCGTACATATAATAAAACTGAAGAGGAGAGTATTCAAACAAAAATTAAAAATGTTTCTGTTAGATAAGGTGTATTATGCTATTAAAGACTTCTTAACTGACGATTTGTAAGTTACTTAGTATAGTATATTGTTTTAAATGTGTAAAATTTGTTAAAGTTTGCAAAATTGGTTTTATTTACAATAATAAAATATAAAAACAAGAGAAGAAAAACTAAACATACTACTTCTAACTACTACAAAAAGGGGCACTTAGAAAATATTTAGAAAAGCCTAAAGATAATCTTAGTGCTCCAGCCCACTACCAGAGGGCAGCGTGCCCAGCATACTGGCCGCATTACCACGCTGGATGGCAATGCTGATACGTTGAGCCAGAAAAAGGCCAGCATTTTGGTCATGCGTCGCGTCAACCAAGCGCTCCGAGAGGTTTTGGAAAATAGTATGGGCTCCCGGACCCCACGGCCCCAAAGTCTCGACTCCAAAAGGCTCAAATATGTAACCTCGGCCGAGGTTAGCATATTTGCGTCTCTAAAAAAATTGGTTATAAAATATGTATATTTGCATACCTAGTGGGTTGAGTATGGTGTTCTTATATGTAATGAAATGTACCATCTTTTTTACCTGTACTCGGCAAATAAATGCTTTGACTTTGACTTTGAGGGTCAAAAATCTGTATGCATACAATATATTAGAAAAATAATTGTATACATTACATTGATAACAGAACACGTTGCAGAAGTTTTTAGAATTTGTCTGTTTATCTGTTTATGTAAACGCTCAACACGCAAAAACAGCTGATTTAAGTCATCATGATTTTTGGTATGTAGGTACATAGTATGAGGTCTTATGAGTGTCATAGACTACTTTTTATCCCGAAATAATGCTAGCTAAGCCGCGGGCGTCCACTAATCTACTATATTTAATAATAATAATAATCATTTATTTGCACACTATTGCTTACATATTACTTAGGAATAAACATTAGCTCACGAATGATAAGTACTATATTTCCCCCACTAGGTCACCCTGTGTCGGGGGAAATTTGCTCGTCCATCAGTATTTACAGATTGACTTACTTTATACATAAATGTATGTATACATATGTCTTATATCACATTTTGTGTTTACATATGGTATCGGTAAAATTATCGATCTCATAATAGATACGTACACTACATATATAATAACTAGTTGTGCTCGCGACTTCGTCCGCGTGGAATAGTTATTTTGGGTATCATATTTATTTTTACAAACAACCTCTTCAGCTTTATAAATTATAGCTATTACCCACGACTTTCTGAACCATTTTCGCAGCGCACGTAACGGAAAACCCTCAAAGATGAATAATTTTCCCCGTTTTTTCCACATTTTCCGTTGTTTCTTCGCTCCTATTAGTTACAGTTAGGGCATGTAATATCGGATGATGTTTGATTCCGGTACTGAGTTTAGATATTACTGGTTCAATTTCGGAATTCCGGAATCAGTACCGGAATTACAGGATTAAAATAAAACAGTGAATCAGGATTAAAATGTTTTAATAAATGAAATCTTACATGGAAACATGAGAGAATTTTAACTTAGAGATCAATTAAACAGTGTTATTATAAAAATAAATCAACTTTCCAATAATATTTTAGAAAAATCAACACGTTCTCTTTCTCCTATATCTAAAATATAGCTTATTGAATAACTAAATATACATAAGTATCGGATAAAGTTATTATGAATTAACAGTCAACAATAAAAACTAAACAAAGTGTTATCCTCTTTAGAAATCAATATCCTTAAGAAAAAAATAAAAAAAATTATTACATTAAATATTAAATAGCAAAAAACTTGCGCTATCATATTTTTTGCAAATCAGAGATCAATTAAATCACACTTACGAAACTAAAAAGAAATCTCAATGAGATAAAAATCACTTTTTAAAAAACGATCGCTCTTCTTGATAAATGTGTTCGCAAGATTATTAGGGCATCTAGCATTTTGTCTAAGAGCGAGCTTCTTATGCGGTTACAAAAGTACCCGGCACTCGAAAATACTCTTTCGCTCTCAACACTCGTGGGAAGAACACGACTTCCGAGCGAGAACGGCGCGAACTGGTTGGCGACTGGCGCGATGGCGTGGCGAGTTACAAACAAACACAAGCGTCGATGGCGACAAATTCAAATCAAACTTCGCGCGCGGTAACATTTCGCAGTAGTAAAAATAAGCAAATTCTGTTTCTGATTGAGGTTTTTTCCATCAGTAAATTTTTTTTATTAAATCAGTATCGGATTGCGATATTACGATATTGACTTCAATTCCGGAATCGTAATATCGAAATAAAACAGTGCAAAATTTCGGAGTTACGAAATCTCGGAATTCCGGGATCTATGCCCTAGTTACAGTGTGATGTTATATAGCCTAAAGCCTTCCTCGATAAATGGTCTCTTCAACACAAAAAGATTTTTTCAATTCGGACCCGTAGTTCCTGAGTTTAGCGCGTTCAAACAAACAAACATACAAACAAACTCTTCAGCTTTATAATATTAGTATAGATTAGTATAGATATGCAATACCTTTGTATTATCGTTGCAATGGTGCTTGTGTCTGAAAATGGCATCTATGTATATGTAAATAGTTTAATATACTTAATATATTGTCTGCATACAATTTTAAGGATATAAATATCTCATTTATATTCACAATACGTCTCAAGTTTGTCGAGTAGCAATATTCTTCCGTAACGGCAAGAAATTCACGCCAAAATCCGTAAAATTGACGAACAATGTTACTTACTAACAATCTTACAATCTTATTTTACTACTTGTACAAAAATTAAAAAAATATTATGAAAAAGGTATTTTGTTAATAGTTTTTAAAGCATGTCCATTCAATGACGTTAGTGTCAAACAAGTTATATGAAGGTTATGTTGACTCCAAAATCTAGTGTTTTCCTTGAATGTATTTTACAAAACAATACTAATTCACTATGGTATAAAATTATCACCAGAATCGACGCTAATGGAATACTCAAAACAAAAATTGCTAAATTAACACATGTGACTGAACCAATTTCGATAAAGTTATGGATATTTGATAGAAATCTCTGATTAACCCATACACACTCAACTTATTGTTAACAATTGGTTTCAGTTAAAGTATACATATATCTTATGAAACTTAAAGCAATTATCTAAATTAAATCATAAAGAAATTATTATCTAAATTAATTAAGCTGTATTATTTACCATTTATGCACTTTTGCATTTTGTAGTTTTACAAGTTTTTTTTTCTAAAGTTGATGTTAAGATATGTTTTGTTGTCCGTACTTTGTACAATAAGAGGGTAAGGTCAGCACGGTACATTCACCGCTTCGCTTTACTTTACCAAGTTGCATTCTGCAACTACAATGTAGATATACCTACCTATTTATATAATTCTGCATTGAGCGTTTGAAAGAGATGCGTAATTCATTTATAGTATTGCTTGCGTTAATCAGGGACGATAGTAAGAAGTGATTTGTGCGAATCTAATGATTCTTATTATTTTTTTAGGTTTGTGCAAAAAATAAACAAATATTGGACTTTCATTTCCTTTGGTTTAGACACCAGAAATTAAGCAATTTTTCGGTTACAGTCATCAAAATGAAAACGCGTATAGTTTAAACAAAAACTGTTTGAGATTTTCTTATTCTGTGAAACGTCAAGAAGATTCACATAACTTTTTTTCTCATAATATTATATTCTGTCTCATTTATCTTCAACGCGTGTAAAACAAAGGCCCGTAGTGTAGTGCAACTGCAACAATACTGGTGCATTCCAGCGCTTGTAAATAACTGTCCCGAGAAGTGGGCTGAGGCCATACACTATATAAATAAAGACACCTAACTAAATCTGCGATAAAAAATAAATAATTTAAAGGTGCATTACGTTTCTTTCAGATAACAGTGTTACATATTTATGTACTGTGAACGCCCATAGCTTCGTTTGCATTATTTCTGGATAAAAAGTAGCCAATGACACTCCTAAGACCTCATATTACCTACATATCAAAAATCATGATGATCCGTTCAGCCGTTTTTGATAAACAGACAATCAGACAAAAAATCTAAAAACTACTGAAACGTGATCTGTTGTGGATTTAAAGTAAATCGTTAAAATCGTTTAAATCGTTCAAATAAATTTGTTCACATTTTTGACCCTCTTCAGCTTTATTATATTTAAAGATACATCACGTTTAACAACAAATTTCGTGAATCCTCTGCCCTTGTTCTAGTCGTGAGACTGTGTTACAAGGCCAGAGTCTTCTCCCAGATGTGAGACTTAGTTATATTACGTCTAGTATTCGTTTCTAAGTATTACGATAAGTATGTAAATAAAGAAAGGTACTTTACGATATAAAGATTTATAACGGGGTTATGATTATATTGGCATATGTTTGTCGATTTTTTATCATATTGAGTCATATCTAATTTTGTAAGTCGTTGGTTAAAGCAGAATAGCGTGCGGTTTCTTTTCCATCTAGTTGTTTTTGTTCTGTAGGGCATCAGTGCCACAAGGTATGGGTTTGTTCATGCATAAATAGGGCTTGCAAATACTGAGCTTGCTTCTTGGAGATAGTAAATAAAAAACAGAGAAGTATTGGAGATAAATAAGCTTGGAAAGTAACAATAAGGTACAATGGGTCGATCGTGGCTTAGCGGTCAGATGGCTTGTCTTGACTGTGGGAATACACTGGTTCGAATTCAGTTTCTTGTAAATACTATGTTTTTACAATTCCCGCTTGGTAACTGAAAATTCAGGCTTCTTACTTTATTCACAAAAAAGTTAAAAGGGGCTGAATTGCTTCGAGAAAAGGTTGGTTGGCCGTGCCGCTGTTTTGCTCGACTTGGCGGGATAAAACATTTTTGGCAATATTTGATGTTAATAGCTAAGTTAGTCTAGAGAGAAACTAGTTATCTTGTCTCTTTATACATATGTCAGTAGTTCAGGAGTCTAAAACCTCTCTACGTGACATTAACGAAAACAGTATATAATCAAAAGTAATAATATATCTTTTTTGCACACCAACACGAGTTATACGAAGTAAAATATAAACAAATTATAACGTATAAATGTGCGGCCTCATCGCCTTAAGCGATTTCTACCAGGCAACCTTTGGATGGACACGACAAGAAGAGATAAGGTCAGAGGTGTATTATTACAAATTTTAATGTTCTAAAGAATTGAAAATATGAAGATAAAAAGACACGTACACATCCGTTTGTATTACAACGAAAATGACTTGAATCTAAATCTATCTTAATACGAGTATGTAGACAATCATTTACTGATGAATATAAATCCAACTTACTCGATCTTTTAGCACAAAATACAGAATCTAAGAGTAACCTAAGTCACTTTACTATCAAGGTTGTGAATCAAACTATGTGAAACTAAGTAAATATAATCTCTTGCAGTAGATCTGTGTTTACTTAGCTCCGTTGAAGCTGCATAGCTGCAGATATCTGCAGCTCCAATCACACACACTAGCAACGTGAGGTGTAATTACATGGCGGGACTCTTATAGTGGCATTTGTAGGATATTTTACTGTTTTATATATTGCACGGTATATACTTATATATGGTAGTGTATGTATATATGTATGTATAAACGTACATAGATTGACAATTGGGACAAGAATTTATAAGTAGTGATTTTTTAATCTGTTTTTGAGCTAAGCAGACGTAAGTGTTACATAGCCTAGGTTTTAATATCAACTGATGAAATGAATGAACTTAAGAACTAAGAAAATAAACATATTCCGATCAACTTATATCTTAAAACATGATAATCAATTACAAATGTCATAAATTGGCATACAACCTCGAAGCATACAACCATTTCAATTAGATATTATTTTTCAAAAGACATTGGAGCCGAGTTTTGCTGGGGAATAATTTCAAAGTAAGCATCGACTTTTTTCTTTAACAAGGAATGGGTTAAGTAAATACTTTTAAATACTACAGTATATTTACACCGTGTATCTCACCAAAACATAAACATCAGCAAACATCGCGATCCTTTCCCTTGGCCCGATAGTTCAGTGTGTCAGTTGTGTATAAATAAAGGAAACTCCTTGGACAGTTAGGTACGACCGTTACAGACTGACATACATCCTGAACCTGTATTATGGGATGTAGCTTAAGCACTAAGTATTAACTTAGTGATAAGCGAAACACTTTAAGAGAGTATCATTATATAATACTAGCTGTGCCAGCGACTTTGTCCGCATGGAATAGTTATTACCATAAAAACGGTTCTAGTGAGTTAATCTTAAAAGGTAGACATATCATATTAGTTGCAGCGTGATGTTATATAGCCTAAAGCAAAAAATTCAAAATTCCTTTATTGATCCATTTATGGTGTGCGTACATTTGTAGGTATTTACACTATTTATATTTGTATTGCTGTACGTGTTGTACGCTGAGGGTTTTCAGATATATAGATAATAAATGATCTATCTAACACAAAAAGAATTTTTCAATTCGCACCAGTAGTTCCTGAGATTAGCGCTTTCAAACAAACAAACTCTTCAGCTTTAAAATATTAGTATAGATGTATTATATCCGAATACAACAAGCGCTAGCTTAGTTTGGAGCTAAAAGGCACTGTGTGAAATATCTCAAACATAATTATCTTGTGATATTGAAATTTATTACTGACTCACTGACTTTCATTTGGAACTCTTCATCTATTTACTCTTTTTATATTTGTTAACTTTCTTATTTAACTCTTGCCCCCGCGCGTCTCAAAGGGTCATACCTGAAAATCAGCGCTGCAGAGCAATCTGCAGCATTAATGCTGAGGTATGACCTTTTTTGACGCACGGGATACATCAATGTAACGTAATATCACCTTTCTATTCTATCTGTTGTCAACTTTTATATGTATATTGTTGTGTCCTGTGTGTCGAAATAAATGCTTTGAATTTGAATTTGAATTTGAATTTATACGCCTAGAACATTATTAGAATAACAGAATTACATTTACTACGAACGCGTTGAAGTCTTTCTACAGGTTTTCATAAAAAAGTTCAACGCGTTTGTTGTTAATGTGAAGTTGCAATACTAACTATTGTGTATAAAAATAAACAATACGTCTTAAACCAAGCGAAGTCGCAGGCACCGACTAGTTTATGTATTACAAGTTGGTGCTCGCGGCTTCACTCGCATTAAGAAGTAAACTTGCATCCCCTATTTCACCCCTTTAAAAGTGGCATTTCCAAAAATCCTTTCTTAGCGGATGCCTACGTCATAACATTTACCCTTATTCCAAATTTCAGCCCAATCCGTCCAGTGGTTTGGGCTGTGCGTTGATAGATCACTATATCAGCCAGTCAGTCAACCACCTTTGAGTTTTGTATATTTAGATAGTTTTAAGTTTAATCGTCTGAAACCATAAAGTGTCAAACCACTGTCACTAAGTCGAACAGAAGACGATGTGTGTCGTGACCTTGTTGTTAGGCGCCCGGTCACTCGGTCACTTCGTGTTGTTTCACGGACAGGTTTCACACACGACTCTTAGCTTTATTGCTAATTAATCTTGGGACTGTTTATTTACATATGTAAGCTACTTTTATGAATTAAATGCCCTGTGGTTTGATCCATGTCACTTTGCTATATTTACTAATATTATAGAAATCGTAGTTGATACTTTTGTACTTAAGTATATCAACTTTGCCTTTTATAATGCTAGTGCTAGTGCGAATGTTTAGTCCCAAACGGCTTAACTAATGTAATGAAATTTGTATGTGAAATTTATTTGTATTCTGTATCAAGACAGGTAAGGCCATGCGGCGATGCTCTCTCCTAATATAGTTTTATACTTAAGTAGTAGTATGAAGAAGAGACGAGCAGTATTTAAATGGTAGATAGTAGCACAAATTACGACCTGGACATTCACCGCGACGTAATTTTTCCAAAGAACTTTCCTAATGAATCAACTCTGTGGGGGAGTCACTCACCTCGGTAGTGAAGAAATATACTTAGTATAAACACTTCAGGCAGCATTTATACATTAGTTTTAGTTACTTTTCTTTAGATAAGTGATGAATGTCGAGTATATTTTTTTTTTACGTGGGATAGGTTTACATTTGACTACAGCCTGCCTGATGTTAAGCATTGCTGCAGCCTAGGGTGTAACACGTTTACCTAGAAGATACCTATTAACTCTAGATTTGAAAACCCCTGGATTGTAGTTCGCAGGAAACACAGCTTCTGGTAAAGTGTTCCAAAGCTTTGCCGTCCGCCATTTATGGGTTGTATTGCCTCATAGTCATTGTCAAATAACCTATTCATGTAAATTCCAGTGGTATGCCTGAGCGCGGCGTGCAGTGCGCGCTGGGTGCGCCAGGCTCGCAGCCCGCAGACCAGCTTCGTGGGAGACGCCACCAACGAGCTGTCTACTGCTATCTTCCAGGTAGATATACTACGTTGAAACTATAATGAGCCTTAAAATATATACCAACCAACACGTTTTCTCTTAATTTAATGTCAATCGTTTTAACTGTTACAATACAATAAGCATATGTATAAATAATAATACGACTTCGATTAGCTGCACTTTTAACCTGTTTCGAAAGTTGTTTGCAATCTAGACTTGAACCATAAAAGACTCGTTTGTTAATATATAGATAAGTCCTAGTTTCCGAGTCTACTTTCTTTTATAATTAATTAATGTTTTGTCCGGTTATTTTCAGGGTTACATCGATGACAACAAAAACATAGCCTTCTCACCGTTGGGATATTCAGCCATCTTGGCAATTCTAGCCGAAGGAGCCAAGGGTGAAACAAGGGAACAACTTGTATCAGCCTTACATCTTCCAGCAGACCAAGACTTAACTAGAAAAACTTACAGATACATTATGGAAAGACTTAAGAACAAGAACGAATACAAATTCAATCAGCCAGAGTTGAAGAACTTCTTCTACGTTTACAAAAACTACACAATCAATGAAGATTACAAGAAAATTTTGGAAGATTTTTACTTAACTGACGTACGATCTGTCGAGAGATACAACAACGACCACAGTTCTGATGAAGAAGAAACAAATTCTGGAACTGAATACACTATTGACGAATCCAACAAGAAACAGGACGACAGCAAAGTTGACGATATTCCAGAATTAATGCCTCCTAAAGAAACTGAAAAGTTCATCAGCTTTGCCGTAGAAGATACTCCTGAGAAAGTCGACATCTCTCAAATAGAAATCAAGCCAGCCAAAAATATTAAAGAAAAGATTAAGCTAGTCAAAACCTACCCCAAGAAAGAAGAATCCACAGACGAGGAAGAAACTATGGTTGCAGTTGAAGCAAGGAACCACGGCAGAAGTCTCAGATTCTTGCAAGACAAAAATGACATATCATCCAGTATTTCCGTGAATAGCGTTGGCAAAAAATCCGCTTCCAGTTAGTATATTTTTAGTCTTTTTCGATTTATCTTGAATTTTGCCAACAATATAAAATCTTTTGCATTTATTCTTAGAAATGGAATGCTGAATAACGTGTTTTGAAAATCCATTAGACACGATGGTCTCAGGCGCTTGAACTTTGAATTGGGGTTTGTTGCTAAAAAGATATATCAACATTGTAATATGCATATGGACATAGCTAACGGTCGATTTGATCTAATAAGAATGCAAACTACCTCTTTACAAGAAATTATGTTATTACGTTAATTTTCACAGTATTTAAGTTAATGTAAAGAACAATACTAAAAGACTAACATTACATTGTAACACAATTTGAACCAATTTAGGTTTTTACAGCCATATGTACCTGGTATGGTACCTATATTAAAAAAAACTGAATAGCATTCAATCTTTGTAAAGACATATATTTTATGCTAAAACCAACTAATGTTTGATTCCAGGCTCATCCTATGCTTTGTTACTAAAAAATTTATCCATTCTCTTCCAATCCTCACTTCCAGAGTCAGTTTCCAACTCCCTGATGATTATCTTCAACGGGATGTACTTCCGAGGGTCTTGGAAGAAGCCCTTCGATTCTGTGGAGCCTGGCGTGTTCTACAAGTCCAGCACGGAGAAGAAACAGGTGCCTATGATGAAGACCAGTGGCATGTTCAAGACAGCCTACTTGCCAGCGCTTGATAGTGAAGCTATTCAATTGCCGTATGATGTGAGTTGCGCATATTTAGTTACCTTGTTGATTTTCCTTTTAGACATGTTCTTGTTTGATTAATCTAGTCATATTGAATAGCGAGTTTTGATAACGCGTAACCTTTTTTTCATAGTCACTGAACACGAGAACAGCACAGCATTGCACGAGTTGTATCAAAATATTGTTAAGATATAGTTTTAAATTGATTTGCCAATTAATTAATTTCACCAAATCTATCTATCTTATAGTTTTGGATCGCAAAGACTGGTTAGACTAACTTGGACTGCATATTTTTCTTATACACATAGCATTAACTAAAAATCCCTCATGTTATTTCAGGGTGGCCGCTATGCTCTCCTGGTGGTGGTTCCCCGCTCCCGGGACGGCCTCACTCGGCTCGCCGCAGACCTCCCAGCGGCGCCGCTACCGGATATGCAGGACTCACTGAAAGAAGAGAACATCCAGCTCTCCATGCCGTCTTTCTACGTGGAGACTACTACCAAGCCCATCGCTGCTTTGGCTAAGGCATGTATAGATAGATGTAGATAATGCATGAAAATTAACTGGTGTTTTTATTATTAGACTAGCTGTGCCAGCGACTTCGTCCGCGTGGAATAGTTATTATCATAAAAACGGTTCTAGTGAGTTAATCTTAAAAGATATACATATACTGTTGCGGACATTTTGTTAGATCATTTCAAGAGAAATAATTCTTTCATACATATTTGATATCTTGAACCGTTTTCGCAGCGCACGCAACGGAAGCCCTCAAAGATGAATAATTTTCCCCGTTTTTTCCACATTTTCCATTGTTTCTTCGCTCCTAGTAGTTGCAACGTGATGTTATATAGCATAAAGCCTTCCTCGATAAAAGGTCTATTCAACACAAAAATAATTTTTCAACTCGCACCAGTAGTTCCTGAGATTAGCGCGTTCAAACAAACAAACAAACTCTTCAGCTTTATAATATTAGTATAGATTACACTCCCAATACACCTGATGGTAAGCGGTCACTGTGGCTATGGCTATGATAGAAAGTGTAACTGAAACTCGTGCTTAAATTAATTATTACACTTTCTCCTGGAAAATCCTGCATTCATTTCGAGAGGGAGAAATGACAGATGCAAACTAAACATGAAGCAAGCATGAAAATAAAGCGACGGCCAATTTGACTCAATTAGGTATTATTTAGGTTATTATTTAGGTAATTAGGTATTATATTTAGTACAATAATGCGTCATTTGTACTAAATATAATACCTCATACGTGTGTAAATGACCTTTTTTTATCAACCTTATCTGTCCCACTCCTGGACAAAGGTCTCCCCCAACTCCCTCCATGAATCTCGGTCTCGGCCGGCTCACGCCAATCACTCTGAAACTGGTAGAGATCGCGACGCCTGTGGGTCCTGGGCCTTCCTCGACAACGACGCCCCTGAAATTACTACTGTGTCAAAAAAAAACTTAGGAAAGTTCCAAAAAAAATAACCAAAAATGGAGAAGAATCCAAAATGTTCATGATATCTACTGACTTTTCCACGACACAAGCGTTCGCTTAGTGTGGGGCTAGATGGCACTGTGTGCAATGTCCCGGAATATTTATTATTTATTTGTATCATTTTTCCAGTTCGGCGTGAGCAGCATATTCACCCGTGACGCTGAGTTGTCCGGAGTGTCTTCAGACGAGGGTCTGTTCGTGCAGGAGCTGGTGCAGCACGTGGCTGTCAGGGTCGACAACACAGACGCAACTGCCTCGCAGCTCGCAGGTCATTATAAAATTTTGAAACCCACAAATAAAAAAGAATTAAAAATAACAAGTGCCGCAATAGGAATTGTATTAAAATCCTCTTTTCAATGGTTCTAACTCAATTTACCAGATTTATTTAAATATCATTAACAGATACTGTTGGCGACGCGCACCATTGTTTCTTTAGAGTACTACTAGCGCCATCTACTGGCACAGAGCAATAGCGTGTAGTAGATAGATTTTTATGAATAAACGAGAGAAAGCGGGTGCGCGTAACATATTTTGATAATCTGACGTAATATGAAGTAGATCTTGGCTTGCTGTCCGACCGCGCCGATGGCCGGTCGTGTGCTAAATAAATAATCCTGATTTCTCAACATAAAGACTCTTTAGTGGTTGTGCGCGACTAATGTGTGACCACCGCCCGTATTCCTCACATTAGGTATAAACAATAAATCGGTGTTTTTGCATTCCTATCATCTACAGATACATAGAAGATACATGAAGACTATGAACATTGTCTTGTCACGCTATCAAATATCGTAACTCAAGTTTTATCAAATCAGAATTACAATCCAGGGGTCATACCGAGAGTAAATAAGTTTATTTCCAAGCAAACGTATTCCATGTTGGACTATAGTGGTGCTTAGCATCACTTGGTCGACTGTACATTTAAGAAATAGCAGTTTTGTAAACGAAAATTAGAGAGAATAATCCAAACGTAGAATCTTTTACATCCTGAACTCGCAGTCTCATGATTTTTTTTATTCAACAGCTGGCAACATCGTCAAAGAGCAGACCAAGAACCTGCCACTATCTGGAGTCAGCATCAGCAACGCTCGAAGACTGAATGTGGAACATCCTTTCATCTTCTTCATATACGATGTGTTAGACAACCTCGTGGTGGCTGCAGGGAAGGTCGTTGACCCCGAACAACCCGCGCCATTTGAATTTTAATCGTAAACACTTTTTGGTAAATGCTGAATCTTGTGCTACTAGTTCCGTCCTCTTTTGAAGTTTAATTGGTTTTACCTTTTGATATATCAAAAGGTAACAACAACAACTTCTGTTATGAAAGTGGCAAGTATTCGATTTTAAAAATTACGTTACTTGTTGAATGTTAATGTAAATTTAATCTTCGAATCGTCACTCTCAACAGTCTTAACATACATACCTACATTTTTAAAGGTCTTTGTACTTTTGTTACATTAAATTAAACATCTACAATTCAATATTTTGTCCACTAAAACTGAATGTACTTTCATTTTTTACATTATTATTTACTTTAAAAAAACCAGACGCATTTGATTAATAAAAAGTACACAGCTTAGATTGTAATTAGTATATAAGTTATTATTTATGTTATTGTGATATGTTTAAGATTAAATTATTTATTTACATTTTAATTGATGTTTTTATTTGTTTATCATCCTAAATTAAACTAAGTAGATTGATATTACAAACTTGATCAACTTAATCATAAAGTTGCTATATATTTTCTCAAAATATACCTAATTTGTAATATTTCACTGTTTTTAACTTTTATATATTGCGTTTTTTGAAACGTATCGCCACACAAAATGATATTACTCATAAAATGAGGGTAGATATGATTTTATTTACAAATATGTCAATAAAAACTAACTGTTATAGAACTTCAGTCAGTCTTGAGATACAGTCACGCTGGCCGTGACCAATGCTTAAATAAAATTAGTTTTACAAAGTGGAATTTTTAATTGACTGAACTTTTCTTGTGCCAAAATATTGTTGTGAAACGTAAAAGTTTTATGACTCGTGTAAAATGAGTGATAAAGAAAACGTGAGTTATAGAAGTCAGAGTCAGAAACCAGCTACAAGAATACCAGTGCCACAAGAACCGTTGCCACTCCTACCAAATCATTTAGTAACTACAGCTAAAGAAAGAAAACCTCTCAATACGCTGATATCATCAAACAATGTCGCATCATCATCTAGCATTATGCCTGCACAGAAAAAGAAAGAGAAAACTAAAGTCGCGTCCAAAACTATATCCATAAAATGTGACCTCACACACATAACCTTACGTAACAAGAACGAAGTCGACTGGACTCATAACGTTTTTCACGATCCAGACGATTCTTTTGTCCGTAGAATGGTTATACAGAACAACGCTCTACCTGGTCCTAGTAAAGGAAAGAATGAAAACCTGAATAAAACTCTCAGTCGTGACTCCATTCATAACAAGACTTTCTTGATTAAAGATGAAGATGAAGAGGTAGAATTGATTATAAAAGCGGGAATAAAGACTAAGTCAGATTCTATTACCCTGCCAGTTCCAATTATTCATAAAACTGTCAAAAATGTGAAGAAGAGTTTGAAGCGGCCACACAGTCGGGAGCTGCAGGGAATACCGACTCCTAGTCAACAAGCGAGGCAGGAGGAAGGTGGAGTGAAACGCCGGCCGTTGTCGTATCTTGAAGACACTGTCAGAACACCAGATTATTGTGAGTATAATAAAGAATTATAAGTATGTATAGATAGTTCGGTAACATAACTAACACTATAACTATTTTAATTATTGTAATTATTGTATTTAAGGGAAGCGGGCGTACATATTAAAAGACCAAGATTTTGCGTTGGACATACTGGACTACCTTCTTAAGACTGAAAGCAAGGCGCAGGACACCCCCAATGTACCCAAGGAATTGAGGATCCTTGTAGTTAATTGGATTATGAAGATTAATGTAAGTATTTTTTTATATGTAGTAGGTAAATGCAAGAACGATCGCTCAATTATTTGCTTTGTAGTTTTTTATAACACGTTTGACTAATAGCCTGCCTGATGTTAAGCTATACTATTACTATAGTCTAAGATGAAGCACGCTTGCCTAGAAGAAACCTATGTAGGTACTCTAGATTTGATGACCCCTAGGTTATAATTTGACATCTGTCATTTTTCTTACATTTTGTAGTGACATCATTATCACCTTTGGCCTAGTTCCTTCTACTTCGATGATATTCTATGTAGCGTCCGTTAATCTTGGCTTAACAATCCGACACGTGACATAGGCTTTTTTTCACCCGAAACAATGCAAGTGAAATCACGAGCATCCACTAAGTCAAAAAATGTTATTCTCGCTTCAAAATATTTTTAAGGGGATAGGTATTAAAATATTTGGAATTATTAGACCCGAGAATCGAAGAAGCACCTTATAAGTGCAGTGCTAGTTATTGCAGATATCTTACTTAGTCCAGTGATGGGATTGTAAGTCGGATCCTGATGTATTATTGTGTCAACACACCTGACTACATGTCACTGGTTTACTCATTTTGGAACAGGAAAATGATCTTTAAAAGAAACCGGTGAGTCATAAGAATAACAAAGCAAGTGGGAAGTGGAACACATCAATCATGTGATATCCAATTGACATCACAAAAGTGTACAAAAAGAAAAAGTGGGATCTGGGTGTTTCCGTGGTTATTTAACATTCTAGGAACGTAATGAAATTGAAGTCCCATACCTTTATATGTATACCTACTCTATCAAAGGCGACTGCGAATCGATTTGAACACTGGTTACAATAAACGAAGTTAGTACATTGGTGTGTGTCTTGTGTATTAAAAGCTCAGGCATGTTTCATGTTTGGATACAATGTCATTTATGCAGTTATCGCTTCAGATGAACTTATCGCAAAAGAAGTGTCTCAGTGACTTTTTTCATTCAATAAATATACAAATAAAAAAAAGCTAGCTTGACGTTACAAAGTTACATACCTATGGAGGTTATTTATTTCTCCAGGGTCCGAAAGGAAACCCAGCCGTCATCCAAACCGCCTGCTGGTTCCTCGACACGATCCTGTGCAGATCTACCGTTGCTACGATAAAAATCCAGCTGTTGGCTGCTGCTTGTTTCTGGATAGCGCAGAAGCTCCATGACTCCAAGAATCCATTCGCGGCCAGAAAGCTGACTGCATCTGCACAGAACTTCAACGTTGAAAAATTACTTTATACGGAGCGGCAAGTCCTAATCTTCCTGGTATGTATTTGATTTATGTGCTATAGAAAATATGTATAAAAAGCGTGCGGCATATACTTACTATCGAAATCAGTTCATTAATTCATTTACTTATTAAAGAAACTGTATGTTTACATATTTTTAACCAGTATAAGAGTGGTAAATTGGTTAGTGAAGTTAGTAAAAAAAGTCAATGATGCAGAGAGAGTTTTTTTTGTTACATGTGTCTAGTAAATAAATAAATAAATAAATATTTCAGGACATATCACACAGCGCCATCTAGCCCCATACTAAAAAAATAAATATTACAATGTTGAATTGTCTTCTACTAAATTCCGAATAATAATCTGTATCATACAGAACTGAACTGTAATACATCACAACTAGAAAGTACAAGATGGCAGACACGCTTCCACACATCCAGGAAGCTATAGCAGGAATTGTCTATTATATGTAACTATAAATATATGTATTGTTTAATAATAAGTACATAAATCTAGAAATAAGTTATTACATATAGTTTTTATCAAAATATATATCTTTATCTTTTCTTTATCCAGAAATTCCCAACCCAGCCAGTATTGGCTCTGGACTTCATCCCCTACCTGTCCTGGTGGTGCGACGGCTCCCACCCTGGAGACATCGAGGTGGCTGCCATCTTCATCTGCATGTGCGGAGTGCTGATCCGCCGGTCCCTGTGTCAGCAGTACCCGTCAGTTGTTGCTGTGGCTGCCGTGCTGACGGCTCTGAGGCTCTTGAAGAAGACACACTTGATACCGAGGTTGGAGACTAGTAGTGTGTAAGTTTCTTATCTCATGCTGATGAAGCTCTAATTGGCGTTTAATAAACGTCTCATCTTATCTTATATAGTGTGGCTCAGCGGTTCCAGTGTCTGCTTTTTATCCAGACGCACCCTTTAAGTGTGGATTTGCACTCGCTTAACGGTGAAGGATTACATCGTGAGGAATCCCACATGTTTGAGGACCACAATATACGAGGACATGTGTTTTCCATTGAAGAACCTGGGCGCCCACCACGATGTATCTGCCCAAGAGAACATGTAACACCCCTAACGAATTAATTCCGCGGGGGAGTCACGACCCTCAGTCATGAGGAAATACGACTCAATGAGAGAGATAGAAACCTCTTATCCAGCAAACGTCAGCTTAGTTTCACTTTGTTTGTTCTAAGATATCCCAGCAGAAACATTCAGTCATCAGTCAAATTTAAAATAGAACAGCCCTGATACTTCAAAAACGTTAAGCATCATCTACTTCTTATATTGATAATATTTTGTTGCGATATGTTTTAGCGTATTTAAGAATTTTGAAAGTAACAGTCTATGTCTGTGAGCTAGATCTATTCTGCTGACATTTTCCCCTCCAGTCTTACTTAGTTAAGTTACTTAACTAAGTAAGACTTATTAAGATAAGTCTTAGACTATAGTGGTGCTTAACATCAGGCAGGCTATAGTCAAACGTAAGCTTATTTAATGTAAAAAAACAGTCTAATTCTTGTTTCTCAATCTCTTTTAATATATTTTTCCTGTTCTTCTGCAGCTACAAAGCAGCCTCGAACAAGGAGCAGCAGTCCTACTGTACACCGCTCAGCAAAGTACTGTGCCGAGCGGTGATGTCAGCCAGCGCCCTGACAGACAGGACCCTGGTAGAACAGTACGACTTCCCCCCGCTCTACATCGCGCGCAAGATCATAGCAGCCGCCGCCCAACTGCCTGATCTTGTTTCTTAGACATTTAGAAACGGCTTTACTAGTAACTGAAGAAAAAAAATTGCCGGATTTGGTTCACCAATACCACTTACTTGTTCTGCTACGGCTTTTGAAAGTGGACAAACAATTTAATTAATTTCTTCATACGTACTTACACAAACATTGTCGCGGGACGAAATGAGTGTTTTTAACTTTAATTACTTGTGTGAAAAGCGGCACAAATGCAATGTTTTACTGATACTAAATGGTGCCCTTTTAGGCTTTTTTATGTTGGATTCAATTATTTCAGCTCGCATGCTATAATAAATACGAGTATAACATATCTTTAAGTTTATTTTTTATTAATAGATGATAATTAACACTAACAAAACTGGTTTTATTTACAGCCGTGAGCATATTTTTCGCTTATTTATAGGTTAATGTTGAGTAGGTAGGTATATACACAACTATACAATTATATTTCGTTTCTGGTGCAACGGCTATCTATTGCCATCCAGCGCGGAAACGCAGCGAGCTTGATGGGCACATTTGCACGAGGAACGATTAGGGGCGGGTTATTTAGTTAAAAATTCCTCATAGTGCCGTAGATTTATATTTTTGTAAGGTTGTATTATATTCTATACAATAATTTATTTGTGTATGATAAAAGCAACATTTGAAAAGTAGTATATATTTACAAGTCTTAAACATAATATTAAAATATATAATATACCTAAAATAAAATATGAAGTAAAATAAAACAAACAAAAATTAATCAAAGAGCCCACCCCGAATTGCTCCCGGCGCAAAGGTTCCCATTATTATTTCTATACAATTTAATTTAATCACAATACATTATATACAGGCTCTTGGGGCTGATTATAATCTATTGGAATAAGAGTTCGCCATCTTTTTACGAACATCATACCAATATTATAAAAGCTAATGTACCTATGTTTATTGGACTATTTTTGAAACATCGCGTATAAATTTGTTCAAAGATTTTACACATATTTTATTTAAATCTGCACAAAGTTTAGTGAGTAACATAGGCTACGTTACGTAGTACCCCAAACCTAGCCTAGGTAGCACTGGTTTATTTTACATAAATATGTAGATGGCACTTCGTAGTACCCAGATTATTGACTTGGTCTGGGCAACCACAAACAAGCTTTCGTTTTCAACAACCATAATAAAAACTAATAAGAATAAGTAACCTGTTGGGTAAAACCTAGCTTACTACTTCATACCGACCGAACTGGTCAGCTTTACTTATATACATACACATACGGGAAATCCACAACATCGAATGGACTATATTTAAACTTTGTCATATATCACATTTACACTCAAGCAGAACTATATCTTATTTACAAGAAAATAACGCGTATAGTTGAAGCGATCTGGTATGAAATTATGTCGTTTTGTTGTTTTATTTGCCAGTAATCTTATACGTTCGCTGCATTGCTGTGACTATCTCGCGAGGAACAAGATGTTACTACAGATTTTAATATAAATTACACTAAAGTGATAAAAATAAACAATAAATATAACAACATTCACTCCACTAGTGAACTAAATACAGCATTTGTGCAAGTTCTGTGATTGTCAAGACTGATTTTTGCGTATTTGTGGCGTTATAAAGATGGAACGAGTCATGTTTTTCTGTAAGTATTAAGGATTCTCAAAATTTATACAAAAGAGCACACTAAAGGTTACTCAATTAAACGAAGCGAACGTATATTCATACAACATGTTGGTGGCGTTGTTAAATCATGTGTTTTATCATTTTAAATACAAAAAAAAAATACGAAAATTTAAAGCCTATTTATGTGATTGTTTTTAGGGGCCAAGCTTTTTGTACAAATTAAACTTTGAAGGTTTAAGTATATTTAATATGAGTTAAATTAATTAAACATCTGTCCTCTGACATAGGCTACGTTTTATTTATTCAAATTCAAATAATTTATTTTGCAAAACATGGGTAAATTGTATACATATGTTATTTTAAGGTATATAAAGCGCGCCATGTCAAAATTTTTACAATCATCAAAATATAATAAATAGTACAATGCTTAATTACAAGAGTGACCGTGCCGTCATAATTTATCATCGATGTACATTATATTGTGTTCTTGTTTTAACAAAATGTTTATCTCTATCTATTTCTTTCTGCAGGGTTGGCAGTCAGCTGCGTGTTGCTCTTAGCAGAGTCTCAGAACGTCCAAAACTCGAACATACTAAATCCGGACATCATATATTTCTCTGACTCCAGACCAAACAGCGCTAAAGCCGCGAATACTCCAATAGTTACTCCAAACCTTCAGTTGCAACCTCCTTTCAATCAAAACTTGGATCAAATACAAGCCAGCAATGTTGTTGAGACATCAACTAACAACTTGATTCTCCAGAATTCTGTGAACAATTTTAACAATCAGAACCCAGTAATTGGTTTCAACGTTCAACAGCCAGTGTTTGCTCAGAGTGCTCCAAATGTTCAAGATCTGCAACGACCTCAAATAGTGACTGATAAAAGAATGCAAGAGACCGGTCAGAACTTCAACGGACAGTCCAGGGTGCATCTGGATGGAATATCTGGCGCGCTGACCAATTTCAGCATCAATGTTATGAAGGTATGCATTAAAATATTACTTACAAGTAATAGTACATTAAATAAGCGGATTTTTTAACAATGCTATCATTGTATTGGTCCTCAAACACAAACGTAAAGTTCACTCATTGTTGACGCAGCATTTTACAGCATTTTCGGAAGCCAAAAATCAGTGCGTATAGCTCAGCTCAAAATTATTTCTATCAAAAACTGTCCAATGCACACACTCCAAGCTGCAATCTGTTCTGTGTAAAAATAAATAAACAAATAAATAAATCAAATTGCTGATCCTGGGTTTGACGCAGTTTTTAACCATGTCAGAGGTTTTAAGGCAGCTTTAAAACGTTCGAATCCAAAGCTAGTTAAGGTATTTTAATACGCTTACATTATGTACGGGCTATTTTCTTCCAGGCCACTGCCAGGCAAAGCCCAGGCAATGTTGTAGTGTCTCCATACTCCGTCGCGACGGTCCTGGCGCTGCTGCAGCAGGGTGCTTCGCAGCAAACTCTGGCAGAGATCACAGCCGCCCTGCAGATGTCAGCAGATGTGTCTGCTAATACTTACAGGAGTCAGACTCAGAATATATTGGTGAGTTCAGATAAAGCGATATAGTCTATGTAATATATTAAGCTTCTATGTGTAAAAGGCTGTAGTCAAACAAGAATCTTTACAAAGTAAAAATAATAGTAGATCCAAGGTCTTTTTTTTTTTTTTTGACTCAGGAAAACCCTTTAAAGGTACCACTCGACCCCGGGGAGGGCGAGTGGTTATGTGGGAGTCTCCGCCAGAAGGCCGGCATACCCACTAAAAACCTGGGGTGTTCCACCTCTGCATCGCGATCAGGGCCCCGAGAGTGCGATGCATGCGTCCGCAGCCCTGGCGATGCTGGCCCGGAATCAGGCCCCGTCTCGGGGAGCTTTTGCTCGTCCCTCTAATGGACGACGTGTCGGAACACGGGACACGTCGTGCATCCTGTGGGGACTCAGTCCTAAGGGCAACAGGTTCCCCGACCTGCCGCCCGGAGTCCCCTCTATGGAGGTCGGCGGTCGTGCGCCAAGCGCCGCCCTCCAACGCGCCTCCTGCGCAGGGAGTTTGGCTCCGCGAACCTCTCCCGCGCGCGCTCCGCCTCCTCCTTCAGTGCGAGAACTTCTTCGCAGAAGTCTCGCACCGCGTCCCAACCAACGTCGCTCTCGACCATCGCTTTCGCAACGGCCGGGAGCGACAGCCTTCGGGGATCCAAGGTCTGATCTAACCCAATTCTGCCTAAATCAAATTGACCTAGACATACATGAAACTTTTGCCGTTTCAGTATTAAAGCGATGATGTCACTAAAATGTATTTAGTTTATATTTATGTCATTCCAAATGGGTCAAAATATTCCGAATGTAACACCCTATAAGTCACAGAAAGTTCACAGTTAATATGCGCGGGTGTGAGACATCTAAATAAAACAATTTATTTTATGATTACAAACATAAACTATTTTTTTATGCTCGTACCACAGATTAAATAATAGTACTTTAATACTGTTATCTAAACACTATTGCGGTTTTCCTCATTCATTCGTAGTCATCTAACTAATCATTTTGCTACGTGTATCAGAAAATCGTGAAATTCTCTTGGCAAGGTTTTACCAGTAGGTACATTTCTTAGAAAATTTAAGTTCTCAAATACAACACACACAATCCAAATGGCAAATGACTCAAGCTACCCAAAAGCGGAGTAAATGTAAACTGTAGATCATGGTTGCTTTAGGTACCTACCTACAATTAGTTGTTATAACATATCAAACGCGTTTGAGTTACTTTGAGTTGCATCGATATCACAGTTTTCTGATACAAACTTGATCCGTAGAGACGTTTAAGAGAAACAAATACACTTTCACTTTTATAGAGTGGTAATTATGGCTAAATCATAGCATTTTAGTACTTTAATAGCAAGTAAATCAGCTGTCCCATACACAAATTCATTGACAACATTTTATGAATAACCAAGTTTTTTTCGCGACTTTCAATAAAAGATGTCTTTGAAATCTGGTGCTAAAACCGCCCTTAACACGTACCGTGCATCAGAAAAAATAAAAGTTAAATTGTAGGTTCCGGCTGTTTGTCTAGTATCTACGGCAGTCGTTAAAACCACGTCAGAGTCCCTTAGGGCGGTTTGAAAACTTTCGATACCACAGTTGGCTACTCTCATTCGATAAGAAGAAGATCAGATGGCAATCGTAGTGGCAAAGAATGTGTTAAAATATTATACGTTACTTACCAGTAACCATATATACAACTGGTGGACGCCCGCGGCTTTGCTCGCATTATTTAAGTAGATATAAAAAGCACACTCCTAAGACATCTTACTACCTACATACCAACAATCATGATGATCCGTGCAGACGTTTTTGTGTGATAAGCGTTTAAATAAACAGATAAACAATCAAAAATTATAAAAACTGCTGAAACGTTTTATTATCGGTTTAAAGTATATCCAAACATTATTTTGTCTTATATTTTGTACGTTCAGATTTTTGACCCTCTTCTGCTTTACTATACATATGTATAGTTGGTATGATACAATGTTCCAGAGCCGCAACTCCCGCAACATCCTCCGAACAGCCAACAACATCTACGTGGCGGACGCATTCAGCCTCAACCCCCAGTTTAAGACAGTAGCGCAAAAAGACTTCAACAGTGACGTCACGCCGGCGGTGTTCAGTCAGCCGGAGCAGGCAGCCAGGACCATCAACGGATGGGTGGCCGCTAAGACTGATCAGCACATCGATAAACTCGTTTCACCAGGTACGTTTCTAATATATTGTGTAATTTGTATGATACTTTCAGCCCAGTTCCTTTAGTAAAGGTTAGCCGAAAGCTACAAAAACCAACATTGAGTTAAATGTATCCTGCCTCATCATTCATTAGAACCTAAAACTACAAACAGTATGATCTTGATGTGTAACCTACGAGCAAGATTAAATGCACTCATAATACGCTTCCTATATGAAAGATGCTATAATCCACAACAATACAATAATACTCAATTGATAGCAGTGAAACGACACCCATACGTACTTGTATGTACAGGCACTATTATTTGTGTTGTGTGTTGATCTCTTCTTCGCTGAGATCTTATAAATTACTAGTGGGTGCTGGCGGCTTCGCTCGCGTTAAGAAGTAAAACTTGCATCCCGTATTTCACCCTTTTAAAAGTGGCATTTCTAAAAATCCTTTCTTAGCTGATGCCTACGTCATAACATCTACCTTCATACCAAATTTTAGCCCAATCCATCCAGTGGTTTATTTAGATAATACTCATTCTCTGTCCTTACAGACATCCTATCAGCAGACACCCAGATGGTGTTAGTAAACGCCATCTACTTCAAGGGTGTCTGGGCGGTGCCGTTCCGCCACGAAGCGACCAAGTTTGACACCTTCCACGTCCGCAGTAACTTCGTGAAGCAAGTCCCCTTCATGAAGGTCCGAAGGCACTTCAGAGCTGGGATCGATTCAAGGAACGATGCTAAAGTTGTTATTCTTCCTTTTGAGGTAACCATTGAAAAAATCTTAGTAATTGCTTTTTACGCAAGAAGGGCAAATGTTGTGTTATCGAATAACACGATAAATTGTTGAATCAGCGGTTTGCTATAGCGTAGCAGGCGTAAAACTGTGTACGAGCATGGAGTAGTGTGAAAATTCTTGACACCAGAGTTTGCTAATCTCATACTAAAACACATTACTTGTCTATTTTAATTGCAATAGCCTGCTCAAACTAAAGATTTACTTGAATCCGCTATTAAAGCTTCCCATAAGTTCCATTAAGAGTGCCAAACTATGAATAATAAAAGACCCTTTGAAAAACTCTTGCCACCAGAGTTGGTCACTCTAGTTTTATAAACCGATTATGATTAAACTGTTTATTTACACATTTCAGTTCAACGAATACTCCCTGATGCTGATCCTGCCATCACTCCAGTCCACGGTGCAGCGTACCCTCTCATCCCTGAGCACCGACCAGCTCGAGCAGTACTTGAACTACAAGCCTATGGAGGTGGCCCTTCAAGTTCCCAAGTTCACTATCAAAGCAGACACGGATCTCACACCGGTTCTCAAACAGGTTATTGTAATTACTTATGTGTATAGTGCCTGTGTTTGCTGGTGAATATGGATTGACTGATTTGGCTGGTGGTTTTAAAAGAGTATTGCTAAACTACTCGTAAGTATGGCTTTTCACGAATTAAGTTAAATAAAAAGCAAAGTCATCTCTATTTTCTAATTTATACCATACTAGAGGGTGCTCGCGGCTTCGCTCGCATTAAGAAGTAAATCTTGCATCCCCTATTTTACCCCTTCAAAAGCGGCGTTTCCAAAAATCCTTTCTTAGCGGATGCCTACGTCATAACATCTACCTGCATGCCAAATTTCAGCCCGATCCGTCCAGTGGTTTGGGCTGTGCGTTGATAGATCACTATAATCAGTCAGTCAGTCAATCAGTCAGTCAGTCACCTTTGAGTTTTATATATTTAGATTAGTGTTCGAGGAATACAAATATCTCTAGAACTACTGCATCGATTTTGATGAGATTTAGACTTGCATAAGACCTATCTAGGTAGGACCTAGGTGTAATGTGCCTTTTCTAAATCAATAAATATCATGACGATATCACTTCATATTTTTGAGAAGTTGACACAGGTCTATATGAATACACGCCTTAGGACCGCACATGCATGGAAGCTTAAATTAAAGAAAAAACTAACATAAGTACTCGAATAATACCCAAAATCTAACAATATCACATACATATCGAAATAATAGCCTTCTTTTTAGAAGACAGGTTATAACAGCTTATCTAACATTTTACTCTACCTACAAATGAATTTCTGAGCAATGAGATAATGCGTGAGCAATTGTGTATATAACATTCATTCAATCTATTTGACAATCGTTTATCATGCTGTCATTTGGAATGGGGGATTTTTTCCATGCACCTATTTTGATATCTGAGCCTTGCGATTCATGATGCCTATACCTAAATAGATAAATCTAGGGCAGTCCCCGTATCTCTGTCATGTTGATAAATTTCATTGTACCTATCATTCAACTGGACATCATTAGGCTTGGTATTTTCCATAGATAGGAGATGTGCATTGAAGTATTTTCCTGCGTAAAGGGTTTTTTTATTATTATTATTATGGACGTATTAATAGGGAATATGCACAACCTTTTTTTTATTACTTTAATTAAAGCTTTTTAATAGGCAACCAGCACAGTGAAATTATTTTTCAATTAGCTTTAACAATAACGCAGTTATACACGTGTTTAGTTTACGATTAGACAGAGAGAACTAACATGCCATGTGACGTCACAGGGCACTAACGCCATACAAAATACATGGAAAATTAGATGGAATGAAACCTTCAATTGGTCATAACTTCTTTAATTTTCAGTAAATATAAATGGGATTTGCAGAGCTCGTTTAGTATTTTGGTATATTTTTATAGTTTATTTACAAAATTCAAATTTCAGTTCCAAGCATATACCCTATTAGGTTTAATAACTGGACAGTTCCTCGGTTAATCATCTACCTATTTAAAGAAACTTTCATGAGTTTTTTTTTGACATCCACCACATGAAGTGTTAATTTAACGTTTGCTATCGATTTATAGATTTAACAAATAACATATCTATAGACAGATTTGGATACATAGATGATTTTATTTTGTAGGTTCTTTTTAAATACTTTAGTGATTTTATTCTACTGATCTCTTATCTTATATGATCTTAATTTCTCTTTGCAGATGGGCGTCACACAGATCTTCGAGCGGAATTCAGGGCTCGCTGGACTAGGGATGTACCGATCTATCACTCCTCAAGTATCTTCTGCAGTCCATTCAGCTCTGCTATCCATAGATGAGGAAGGCAGCGTGGCAGCCGCCGCTAGTGCCTTTGCAGTGGTAGCTTTGTCTAATGACGAACCTTCTATGTCTATCAAATTGGACAGACCGTTTGTTGCGGTGATATGGGATGAGAGCAATAAGGTGCCGTTGTTTATGGCCAAGATTGAAGATCCTACCTTATAAAGACAAAGTCAAAGTCAAAAGTAAACTTGAAATAGTTTTATTTGTTTGTAATTTGATGAAGACTTCTTTGTTTTGACTTGATAATGTATAGACTAGTGACTGTAACTCAGTATGTACGCAGTTAAATTTATGTTATAGTGTATCGATATTACGAAGTTATTTCGTGAGTGCTAATTAATCCCACACACGACGCATAGTAACAAGATTCTTTTATATTCGAACAGAGAGGGAGAATATGTAGAGGTTAAGTATTTGAATTATACCTAAGTCTGTTTTGGTACCAGTGGACTCTAAAGCCATTTTGGATGTTTTCAGCTCTCTAAGTTTGAACCAGCATATATATATCTATCTATGTAGTATGTCAAATTTACGACACGAGTTTGTATTTGTATGTATTATAGATACATACATTTTTACAGCGTCTTTACATATACATACCTACATATTTAGTTTTTAGTTCGATATGTTAGTTTAAAGTCTCTCAATGTATTATATTTACTTTATATCAGTAAAAGAATAATTAAAACATATTAAAATAATTTATTTTACGTAAAAATACAACTGGCATTATCATAAACCTACCTATTACACTACCTATTAAATATCTTTCTCCTGACTGTTTTTCTTCTTGAATCTCTTAAAGCTATTGATGAAGGGGTCATCAGCGAACGTTCTGAATTCACTGTTGTAGTATGATTCTATTTCTTGTAGCGACTTGCCCTCTGTTTCTGGCATGAAGAAGTATAGGTATATGGTTCCGACGAAGCCGAATGCTGCGTAGATGGCGAAGGCTCCCCACAACTTGAAATGAGTCTCGAGGTCTATGAAGGTTTTAGATCCGAGGAACATGACTATGTAGTTCCAGGCTGCTGCGAAGCCCTGGGCCGATGCACGACTCCTGGAGAAACAAAAAAGGGTTGGGAAATGGCACAACAAATAAGAATACTCAAGACAAAGACTCAAGATTTGAGTATACACACTCGTACAAGAGCACCATTAGGCGCAACGAAAATCACTATTATTGTTAAGCCTGTTTTACTTGTACTTCAATTGCCTAATTTTCATGATAATAACGAGATATAACTAACTAATCGTTTGTCGATTCGTGACAAGCAAGACATTTTAAGTTAGAGATACATACATGTATTTATGAGCCAAAAGATATGCGTGAGCAATTATGTAGGTATTTCAGATGACACTTATCCTATTTGACGATAGTAAATTATATTATGATATAAATGAGGGATTTTTCCCACTCGCACCTATTTTATTATCTGTGCCTTGTGATTCATGCATGATGCCTATACCTAGGTAAATATCTAGGGCAGTTCAGAATGAAACTTACCTAAACGGAAACACTTCTCCCAATATAACCCAGGCGAGGTTAAAGCCAGAGAAGACCGTCAATATGTAGAAATAGACCAACGGCACGACACTCTGTTCTTCTGGGAATGTGTTAGGCTCATACGAGAAGACGGTGTCCGGTAGATGGCGCTTGGCGTAACCACTGAGCAGTGTGCAGGAGATGGCAGTGCCAAGCATGGACACCACGCCGAGCTTACGCTTGCCGCCCACTTTGATGACGACGATAATGATGATGGCGGTTACGAAGGTTATTACGCCTACCATGAGCTGGAAAAGAAATACTTACTTCATAAAAACCTTCTATTCTAAATATATAAAACACAAAGGTGACTGAATGACTGATATAGTGATCTATCAACGCACAGCCCAAACCACTGGACGGATTGGGCTGAAATTTGGAATGAAGTTAGATGTTATGACGTAGGCATCCGCTAAGAAAGGATTTTTGGAAATGCCACTTTTAAAGGGGTGAAATAGGGGATGCAAATTTTACTCCTTAATGCGAGCGAAGCCGCTAGCACCCACTAGTTAATAACGAGTCATGTTACAGATATCTATACTATATTACAGATAGATTCCTACGAAACTTTTTGTTGTCCGTTCAGTCGTGTCGGCGATTGTCAACAACACATATACTTATACGAGCAAATTATGATATGTTAATAAAAAATCAGCTAAGTAAGAGACTGGACACAATTAAAGGAAACTGTAGCATATATTTAATTATTGGCACTTCTATTTGAAACTAGAACAAAAAACTAAGTTTGGTATTTCCAATTAGTCAAGGCCGGGTTAGGCGATATGGTCGCTCAGCGACAAAGCCTCTACTAAATTTAGAAAAAGGCCGGGTTGAATGAAGAAAATGACTTTTTTTTGTTTTTTTTTTCTGCTTTTACATATTCAAGTTTACGTATTTTATTAGTATCCTTAAATTCTGTGAACGAGCGCTCGAGCGCGCCCGAACTGTCTTTTTAATACCATCGTATGTAGATTGCTAGTATTAATGTAGTTGTGTATGTGGTGAGAACCTGTTTCTTTTTATCTACATAAACTTAGGTTTTAAGATAAATTTTATTGCAATGTGTACCAATATGAATAAATGATATGATGACAATTATATTAGGCTACTTACGACAATATTCTTAGGATCGTCAGCCATTCCGAAGGCTCCGCACACGTTCCTCATGTTAGGTCGGATGGGCGTGAGGCCGCTCATCACGTAGAACATGAAGTACATCATCACCAGGGTCAGCGGGCGCAGCGTCTCTTTGCACAGGATGATGATGTTGAACTTAAGGAAGAATCTGGAAAGATGCAACAACTTTAAGAACCGGCTTGATGGCTGGTTACAGAAAACCAAAAAAATCTCTTGTTAACTTGTGATCATTGCACCAGTGGACTGTATTATTTTGAACTTTGTGTGGACTTTACAAAACAATTTTGACACAGTGTGATATGGGCACATCAGCAATTTTCTGCTCGCCAATTAATCCAATAAATAAATAAATATTTGTTCATGTGATTGGTTATTTTTTACATAAAAAACACGTTTGCTGACATCATATATGCTTGACATTATTTTAATACCAAAAATTTACATTGTTTTATCAATAAAACTAGACATTGTACCTTGTAAAATTTTATGAAAGCTCAATGTAATTCAATTTGACGAGATATTGTATTTTGTGTAGCATATCCTATGATATTAGTACTGAATATGTATGTTACAACTTTACAGTATCAACAAAGATTCTTTATATTTTTTTTTCGCGTTAAACACACTTCTTAAAAATAATATACTCTATTTACAATAATAAAATATAAAAACAAGGGAAGAAAAACTAAACATACTACTTCTAACTACTACAAAAAGGGGCACTTAGAAAATCTTTAGAAAAGCCTAAAGATAATCTAAGTGCTCCAGCCCACTACCAGAGGGCAGCGTGCCCAGCATACTGGCCGCATTACCACGCTGGATGGCAATGCTGATACGTTGAGCCAGAAAAAGGCCAGCATTTTGGTCATGCGTCGCGTCAACCAAGCGCTCCGAGAGGTTTTGGAAAATAAAAATTAAAAATGTCTTCAGAAAGTGTGATATGTTTGTATGGAGCAACTGTTTTGTTTGTAAATGATATTTGTAATGTCGCTGGTGTTTTTAGGTATCTCTGTATAAAATCATGGACGCTTTCGAAATTAAGATTCATGACGTGAGATAAGAGTACGTGTTATAGTCAACTAGTGATGCAACAGGTAACAGCAGTCAGATTCTTATCTAGGTATTTATGTTTATTTACTTTCCCAGTAAAAATGCAGTGTCTAATTAATTAACTGTAATCTGAAGCTGCATTTTTTACTGTCTTCAAATCTTACACAGTTTGTACCACATTAACTAAGTTTTGAAGATTCATGTATCTTATTTTACTCAAAAACATACGTTGCTTATTATGCGCTATTTATTGGTAAAACATTAATATTGCAAGCCATCTCACAGTGCAGAATTGCATATAGCATCATCGTTGTTACGTAAATTCAGTCTTAATATGTAATTTTCAAGGGGAACAACCTTTTATAAAAAAACACCCAGTAATTCACGAGAACCTCCGAAAATCCCCCAAAAAGTGTAAACAATTCGTAAATCATAATGCATCATTGGTAAAGATAAAGAACCATGTTTGTTTTGTTCATTAAACCGCAGTAGTTAAACGTTGACCTCGATCAATAACAAACGTATCTTGAACAGATAAACAAAACTTGGAAACGTGAAGTTTCTATACCAATAAACGTGACCGAAACTAAAACTAACTAGGTATATAAAGACTATATACTGTATAGTTATGTAGTGTTGTCAGCTTTGTTTGTAAAGACAAAGAAACATTTCAAAAGAATATCCTTTTAAAACACAGAATACCCATTGTGAAAGATTTAAAAATCTTTAACTTTTTGAGCTGTATTTATAAAGGAAATTCAATTAATCGTTTTTCTTGTATTTTTTTTTTATAATATATAAATATCATTCGTAATTCAATCGTCATGGCAAAAAGTTTGGTATGATTCTAAAAAGAAGGACCCAAGCGACTAGATATTATATTTTTAAAATGACAAAATAGATCAGTGAACTGTCCAACATAAAAAATACTTCGAGATTTGGACATAAAGTTTATCATAGTAAACGGAAGTGTTAGAAAGTAAAAAAAGGGGGGAAAAAACACTCAACTGTGCAATTATTTAAAACCACTGTACATATCGATATTTCACTTAAAATTTCTCAGTTTGATGGCCTATCTTCCCACTTGACATTGGCAGAATTCATGCAAAGCCATATCTTCGCAAAAGCCATAAAAAAATAGATAGTTTTATCAATCCTGTCAAAGTAAATATAGGTACAAGCACAGAATACATAATAAGTACAAGTAGTTACCAATATCTGGTCTTTTTTTGAATATATGTGATTATTTTTATTGACGCGTTTACCTACAAGCATATCTAGCAGGAGGTTCCTAAAGTAATTTTAGTGGAAATTTTATGTAGGCCACTGTAAGGTCATATGTCTATTTAATTTTGTTCTGCACAAGATCGACGCAAATAGCACATACAAAGGGAGGGGCCTATATCCAGCAGTGAGATCCCAAGGGCTGTGAATGATGATGATGATGATCATATAAAAACAGCAATCGAATTACTCTACGGTTCTTACCTTCTTAACGGATGCATCTTATAATGCTCGCACTCCTTCTCCAGCGTGCCAGTCTTCTCACAGATGGCACACAGTTGCAGCTTCCTGGAGTACACGACGAGCTTGTCGAACTCTTCTCGAACGTTCTCCGTGGTGGTCCAGCCGCGGAGGTAGCAGAGCGACTTGAGAGCCTCCTTCTCGCGGCCCTGGACCAGCAGCCAGACTGGGGTCTCTGGGACCTTGGGAGGGAAAGAAAAATAGAAGAAGTCAACATTAAGAGAGCTATAATAAATATAATTGTTGTTGTTGTTTGTGCCCCACCGAATTTTACATGTTTCTTTCCCTTACTAAGGTTGCCTGGCAGAGATCGCTCTACGCGATAAGGCCGCCCAATGTACCTAGTTTAAGTAATATTTCTGTAAATTGTTTCGTATTTTTGTTTTCTGGTGTACAATATAGCAATATTGAATTGATTGATAATGTAAGTTAGTATGAAAGTGGCAAATTCTGATAATAAAAGTTTTTTTTTGCCACGTATGTACCTACACGTATATTTTTATTACATGTTTTAAATTAATTATGAACGCATATTTTTAAGCGTCTCTGATTTGCAGGCAGTTTGCTTTGTTTTATGTTATCTCAGATTGATTCTGAGCAATAAGTGCGAAGAGCGGTACAAGTTTACTCAACTGGATATTTGCTTTTAGCAAACCTAGAGGCGTTAGTTTTATAGATAGATCCCATCATTCCACACTTATCTACTGATTAAAACATCATGCAAGCAATTTATATACACATCACTTGACACACAGGCAAAGATTTGCAAACAATACCACTAACCAAATCAATTTGGTTACTTTAATTTGGTACATAGCAGTACCAGGAGTTTTTGAAGTGTTACTTGGTAAATATACTCCTCGAAGTAAACAGCTAGATCACAAGTTTGTATAACTGACAGTACCGGCAGAGCATTCCATTCTGTTACATTAACTACGTAACTAACATGTACCAAGACAAAAAGACTGATGACAGCAATTTATTGAACAAAGCCTTGGCAGGTCGTGCCTAAAGTTGATTAAACATTGAATGCCGTGAATTCGGGTACTCGTATTAGTACTCTGTATTCTGTGGTATTAGTAACTTAAAGAGGCGCCCGTAGCTCAGCTAGCGGAGGCAATCCCAGGCGAATACCATTGCTAAGCAATGGTCGACGCGGTCAGTCCTTGGATGGGTGACCGAAAAGTGGCATACTATTTTGGGTGCTTCCGTGGGTCGGATGACAAGTCAAGTAACTTAAACTGTACTGTGCCTTGTACCACCTTGTATTGTAATATAACTTGTGACTTAAATCTTGATTAGATAAATAGGTACCTACATTTAGGATTTTAATTGAAATGTAGTAATTTGCAGGACATCAATCTGGATAGAAAAAAAAGATTGCCTCTATGGGATTACCCGCAGCACCAGCAACATGGAACATTTAGGTAGGCTTAGCCACCGTCTCACACAGGGAAAAGTGTCGAACTAGGCAAATAATAAGAAGTAGATAGCAAGTAGACCGATAAGGAGATTGTTCATTTGACAAAATGAAGTAGTAACATAACTCAATAACACCTACCAGCAGCACCAGCAGCATGGAGCATATAGGTATAGCCAAGCAGATGAGAGCAGCGTTCCTCCAATCCACCACCGTGCCTAGGAAGAACATGGCGAGGATACCCATGGAGGTGAACAGCTGGGTCACCGTGCAGAGAGCGCCGCGGACTGAGGGCTCGCTGGAAGAATGGAAAGAAGGGATGTGAACACTATTGTACATTAATTTACTTTATATTCGTTGGTAACTTTCGAGTCAAGGAACAATACAATACAATTTGTGTTAGTCAACTTCTTAAGTGTTATCAGGCGCGATAGATCGTAGATTATAACGTTGCTTAACATCAGGTAAGTTGTAGTCAAGCGTGAGCTTATTCCATGTAAAAAAAAAACTTTTGAGTCATATTGCCACTTCGAAATTGGGACATTCATCTCCGTGTGTGTATGTATGAGTATATTTGGTGGCTTGGCACTTACTAAGAGGGCGTAATTTTTAAACAAGTTTCATGAATCGTGGTAAAATACATATAGTTTTAGTGTATGAAGAAATAGTATTACTATGCATTATCATCATCATTGCCATCTACTAATGTAAGTAATGTAAATGATAATGTAAATACTAAATAATAATATTAATAAGACTTTTTTGAAGGACTGTAGAAGACATAATCATGTTTAAAATATTTTGACAAATATCTTTTGACATTCTAAAATTTATTTTTTACTTGTTCCTAACTGTATTAATGTAAGCAAGATCACTGGAAGGGACTAGCTAACATAGCACGGGTGTGCCCTCACCCAGTATGTTAGGTAGTAATTAAGAATTATTGTTACACTTATTCTGAATAAATGAATTTTGAATTTGAATTTGAATCTACATCTTCGTAAGATTAATTATATTACGTGCGTGGTGTTTGCAACTGGGCTAAATACGCCAATGCAATAACATAGGTACATTTATATCACCTCTTTTTCTATATGTGTGGATTATAAGAGTTTTTTTTTAAATATTATTTAATCGGTCTTGCAGTATAACATAACTGATATTTGTTTGGTTTACCTTGGTGAGTGCATCATAGGATTTGATTACTTATCTTAAAATGTGTAGTAAAACGTGACTTCCGCGGTACATTCCAGATAAAAGATATGAGAATAAAAAAAAATCAATTGATAAAACCAAGAAAATAAAATAGGCAAATGACATTGACCCAAATTTTGTTATCTATGACAGACAAATATTAGGAAATGGTTTGATATTGTGAACGATAAAATCATAGATTAAAATAGTATAATTGTTAAAACTATGTAGTTAGATTGAGTTGATATTGATAAGTTGATAACAATAATATTTGTCAATAATTGATTACTGCTTCTTATCTAATAGAAATATTTCCCAATTGATTTTAAATGCTTTGTTAGATTAACATTCCTAATAGTTACATGGTTTGTTGGTTAATGATGTTATAGGTTAAGCCTAGTATCTAATTGTTAGTAAAAGAATGTACGAGAATAAATTTACAATGTTGTACCTAGATAAGTCTTACGTAATACGCAAACAGCTTGCTTTGCGGATCTGAATTTAGTTTTCAAGTTGCCCTAGAGGCCTCCTAAGATCTACATAAGACCTAAGTTACGAAAGCTAGTAATGATTTCTAATTATTAAAGAATTCAAACTACTAAGAATTATGAAGACCACCAACCAAGAACCAAGAACTAGTGCCAACACTACAGTTTGTCTATTGAACTACTAGAAAAGTTGTCATATTTAAACACACAGTCTTACATAAGTGAGCACCACCTAAATTCGTGTTTTCCTGGTATACATAGAAGTTTTTTTTTGTATATTCTACCAACGTCCCTGGCTATGCCAAGGTCTTATTGTATCTTTTCTATTTGATTATTAAACATAGTAGTTGAAATCCTATAGCAGAAGAATACTAACCTGATTTCCCCCACATAGGAATTAATAGGTGCTTCCATGACTCCAGTGCCCAGCCCCAGCAGTCCATTGGCAATGAATAGCGAGGGCAGGTTCCAAGCGTAGTACATCAGCACCCACGCTACTAAATGGGGGATGTTCACGAGGAAGTTGGCTTTCTTCCTTCCAAAGTAGTCCACGATAGGACCAGATACGATGGCACCGAGCGGCTGCGTTAGGTAGGATATACTTCCTGTAATGAGAGGAAAAAGAGTAATAAATTTAAGATGGTTTAATTGCATGAGATGAAACAAGTGACAGCGTAAAATGGAGTAGTAAAACCTGCTGTGCCTATCCCATATAGTGGGATAAGGTTAAGGGAAAGAAGAAGGTTTAAGTACTTAAGTACCCATGACACTAGCGTTTTATTAGTATGGGGCTAGATGGCGCTGTGTTATGTCCCGGAGTATTTATTTATGGGGTTTGTCCTGATAAAACAGTTTTGGTAAAGGATTTCACAGTCCCAAACATGGGTGTTTCTTTAAAAGCAATATATCTTTCTTTACCAGGAACAGACAAACAGAAAACTGAAATGGCATAGTATTGTCGTATCCCATTAGAAGATATGACGGCACGTGAAGCTATAAAAAGATACATTTGTTTGGTAAGTGAAAACGTGAAACACAGAGAAAACATTTTAATAAGTAGGTATCACCAGAAAACGTATTTTCTATACATATTTATTTGAGTCTTGTCATTTGTGCATTTTGTCATCAAGTAAATATAAATAAATAATATTCATAAAATGAAGTAAAATTTATGTAGCCTTGAAGACTCGAATGATATGTTAATCATCCTCTAGAATACGGTCCATTTATCTTTTATTTCATTACGTTTATGAAGATCAAGAGATTAATTCTACCAACTTACGTTTAATCTCTTATAAGTAAAGTTATCGTGTTTTATAATGCAAGATTCAAGTAAATACATAAACGCTATGTTAATTGACAGTTTGTAATTACACAATCTGGATCATCATAAAGTCTGCCAATCTTTATTATGTAAATTTATTATTAACATTTGCATCAATGATGACATCGCATTTTACAAGATTTTAAAATTGCAAAAAAAAAAAGGAAAGTGAGTTAGGTATGTTGTATTATCTAAAAAAGATTTTGAATGGCCTTATCTAGATGGATTCTGTCTGCATTTTTGGTAAAAACTGTATTGTTCATTTTCAACTCTAATAAGACGTTGCCACTAGCAGTATGTCCTAATAAATACAAACTTTACATCGTAAAAAACTTCCGTCACTAGTTCTTCACAAAAATCCTTACCAAACCAAGTAGGTTCTGTCTCATTGACACAGATTACGTCCCAGATTACACATATAGTAGACTAGTGGGTGCTCGCGGCTTCACTCGCATTAAAAAGTAAAACCAGCATCCCCTATTTCACCCCTTTAAAAGTGGCATTTCTAAAAAATCCTTTCTTAGCGGATGCCTACGTCATAACATCAACCTTTATTCCAAAATTCAACTCAATCCGTCCAGTAGTTTGGACTGTGCGTTAATATTGAGTTGAGTCAGTCAGTCAGTCACCTTTGAGTTTTATATATTTAGATACTTTGATCCTCGATCAACTTTAACAAGTATTCCAATCAATGCTCACCAAACCAAGAAGCCTGTGTCTCGTCCAGCGACAGGCCCTCCGTGGCGTGCAGGAGGTCTGGGAGGGCGATTGTGGCGAAACTGATCGCCATGCCCAGGTCCAGCAGCAGCAGGTTGGGGCACATGCATGCTATCAGCTGGAAGAAATAAATAATAAATAAATAAATACATTAAGAATGAGTATTCATGTACTAGCTGACCCGGCGAACACTGTTCCGCCTTAGAGGCAATAAATAAGCAGATTTTGGATTTTATTCAATTAAAAAAACGGGATAAAAAGTATCCTATGTCCGTCTCCTAGTTCTAAGCTACCTCCCCACCAATTTTCAGCTAAATCGGTCCAGCCGTTCTTGGGTTATAAATGGTGTAACTAACACCACTTTCTTTAAAGAAACTTAATCAGTCTTATTATAAAACCTGGTTTTAATATTAGTCCAGGACTTTGAAAACTAAAAATTGGTTCTTGCTGTTCAAACATCACATACAAACAGTCTACATGTCAACTTCAAGTTGGAACTTTGATATCATTGGTAACATTTTGACAGTTTGACTATAACGAAAGTACATAGACAGTCAAATTTCAAACAACAAAAACGGACTTATTATTTTCAAAGTCCAGGACTAATAGTTAAACTACGTTTTGTAATAAGGCCCATAATTTATATTCTTTTAATACCCTGTCAGGCATTTAGCTACAAGTCCGTCTGTAGTGATATTTTTAGATAGCGCATGACACAAGCGTTTGCTTAGTATGGGGCTAGATGGCGCTGTGTGCAAAGTCTCGAAAATTTATTCATTTATTGGAAGTAGCAACGATCTATGATAGAAGGTGTACAGTGGACAAGACAAACTTAAACAGGATTAGATCAAAACTAGCACCTTACTTATTTATTATTTGTTCATGTATCTTACAATATCCAAAAGTATGATATCAAAGTTTTTTAAAAATCTTTGTTGAGAGTCTAATGACTTCTCAAAATTTTAACTTGTTGTTCATTACGAATTTTCCTCAAAATTCTTCACCTTCTTCATTTATTTCATTGTATCGAGTGCGTAATTAATTTAAAACTTTTTTTACCTATGTACTTAGACACTAATTACTAACTTTAATTACGTTTGTTGAGTAACACACTGCAAATTAAATAAGCATTCAGTGTTGCTACAGAAATATTAGGAATAATGTATCGAACGTATTGTACCTACCTGTTAGTAAATAATAGACATACCTAATCTCATTGTGTTGAAAGGTTTTCACGAATCAATAGTATTTATTAGGTAGTTTCAGTGATTGTCCTGTCTAGGGTTGTTATTATTATCAATATCTAAATTATGGTGGCTCTGGCGCCAGACTTTCATACATATAAATTTGAAAACGATGGAAAAATACCTATATTATATACTAGTGGACGCTCGCGGCATCGCTCGCGTTATTTAATAAAAATATTAATAAACTTATACTACCATACATACTACCTACATACCAAAAATCATGAAGATCCATTTAGCTGTTTTTGCGAGATGAGCGTTTAAATAAACAGACAAAAAAATTAAAAACTGCTTAAACGTGTTCTGTTATCGATTTAAAGTACCTTTAAATAAAAAAAAAACCAAATATCTTCTATGTTTAGATTTTTTACCCCCTTCAGCTATATAACATGTACATATGGTATATGTATATATAGAAGATGAGTTTTGAGTTTTGGATTTTTTAAGGTTATGATGTTTTCATCATCATCATCAGGTCATAAAACTTGTTGCGTGGCATAAGTTACATTCTTTGTAAGTTTATTTTATATAACTTTATCGTATGAGATTAGCTAACTAACATAGAGTATGAATTATAAGATTAGTTAGCCACAGCCATTTCTATCCTAAACACATTCCCGACACAGGTATTGAACCCACGACCTCTCACATAGCTGGCGAATATGCAGCCACTAAACCATCGGTAACAAGTAACTACTGAGCGTAGTAATATCCAATTTCATGACAATGGCAATGTATGTATGTATGTAGGTAAGTACATAATCATTGGTAGGTATGAAACGGTACTTCCGGCCAACACAATGTAACAGCCTTCGCGTTTATACAACCAGATTTTTACGGATTTGTTTTATTATTGAAGGAGATGACTTTATTCTGTTTTTATTATATTTTGTAGCACTCTAAATTAGTGTTTTTTTTGTCAGTTAAAATTTGATTTAAAGATTTTTGTAAAAGGTTTGATTTAAATTCAATAATCACATGTTTGGTTGTTAGCGCGTTTCAGGTATACAGGGTTAGGTACTGACAGTCACACAAAACCTTTTATCTTTTTGAGCTCAGAATACAGGCGTTTTTGGAAAGGAAACACTAACGTTTGTATGGTATACAAAGTTATACATATTATAAGTTTGAAACACATAAAACATAGAAAGTTTGTCAAACCGTAGAAAACAATATAAGTAATCATTATTTTTACAAAATTCATTAATTAGTGTGTCAATACTGATAGCTCATAATGTAAAATTAAAAGTCGCCATCCTGTACCAACCTAATTATTATATAACCGGAGAAATCATAATAAAACCGGAAATTTCTTAATAAGTGAGAGTTTGTAAATATTTGTTTGTATGTAATACCATTCACACTACGATAACTATAACTAAGACAGTTTTAATCACGCTTGAATTTATAAAAAACATAGTTTTATCCCGGATTAACTAAGTTAACAAAGGGTTGTCTAGGAAGACCTGTGCAAAACGGTAATTGGGTGATGATATAAGAAAATTTGAGGGAAATATATGCAAGAGCAGTAGACAAGAACAAGACAGAAATTATTGGCGCTATAGGAGGCTCATGCTCAGCAGTGGGCAGTAAGTTGATAATGACAAACTCTGGCTTGAAATTTTTGGGATTTCAAATTAAGTAAAAAGACCAGTTATGTCGGAAACCATGCCTTTCTTTTTTACTCGTTTACCCTTAATTTTTTTATCTATTTTATTGATTATTTCTTTTAGGCGTAATGTAAGCGTGGGCTTAGAACACTTCTGTATTCTGTGTTAGAACAAGTTTTATCCCTCACATACATATTATACGTGCTCAATTTAAAATGCGTTTATCGTGTCAACCATTGCCGAGATCCTACCACAATCCTTTTCGAAGCATTCTGATTTCCTTTACAATATACAACAATAGTAAAATACAAAACTATCAAAAAACTATTAAAATTATAACCCAGGGGTCTTCCAATCCAGAGTAAATAGGTTTCTCCAAGGCAAACGTGCTACATCTCAGACAACAGTGGTGCTTAACATCAGGCAGGCTCTAGTCCAACGTTGGCCTATTCTATGTAAAAAATACTACTTACTCGTATGTACATAGGTGATATATGCAACAATGTAATATTACATTACTGCTTTGAATTCTTGTGGTAAACCCCTTGATCATTGAAAAGGTTCTACGGAATGACGACATTCTAACATGGTTAAAAAACAATTCAAATGTTGATCTGCGGCAGCTCTCATCTTGTTTTTATATTCGGAAAAAGAGCTTCCTATCAGAGGACCTAATAATATCATCGCAATTTTATATATTTTTAGTACGTATACTATCTATATATCTATACTATCACCATACCGAAAACCACGATGATTCGTGCTGTGTTGCGGCTCGACACAGGAACAATATTTAAAAAAATCAACGAATAAATAATTGCATTTGTAGTAATTGTTTAAAAGAAACTATATTACATATCACAGAAAATTTCAGAAATACGACTATATAGAAACTGTGAATTTATCAACTTAGGTAAAATTAAATATTCTACTTTAGGTATATAATACAATAAAAATATAGATTACGTTGGTATAATTGAGATTCTTCTTATAAGGGGATAAATCCTTGAGGTATTATATAATGTACATAGTACTTTAAAATAATGGAGGTCAACAAAAAAGGCCACAGTTCAATGTTACACATTAAAATGGTTCATAACTTATCTACGCATATACGCTAGTTGAAATACATAACATTAAATAAATACTTTCAGAAGACTTGATAACCTCCATTTTTGAAGTCGGTTAAAAAGTCGGTAAGAACAATTATTATTTAAATAAGCCATATTGCCATCCAGCGTGGTAATGCGGCCAGTATGCTGGGCACGCTGCCCTCTGGTAGTGGGCTGGAGCACTTAGATTATCTTTAGGCTTTTCTAAAGATTTTCTAAGTGCCCCTTTTTGTAGTACTTAGAAGTAGTATGTTTAGTTTTTCTTCCCTTGTTTTTATATTTTATTATTGTAAATAAAGTATTTTTGTTTTTTAAATAATAAAGCCCTCTTTAATACGACTGGGTCGTTCATCAAAATCAAAATGTGATTAATAAAAGCTTCACACTTGAACGTAATATAAATTTAGTTTACTTAGTACTTCTGTACATACAAACATTGCTTAAAAAATAAAGCAATAAAACTTCAAATATCAATCTTTTGGAATGATTTAAAATAATATTTACGTCTGCATTTGCAGAATCGTAAAACATATATATTTAAAATCATGGTTTTTCATGAAGGATTAATAATATAAGCATATGGTAAGAACGAAACAACAGAAAAAAAAAACATCGAAAAACATAAGCCTTTTGTTTTTACATAACATAAGAGGCTATTGAACGTCAAATTTATTTTTCTGCGAATCTGACTCAGAAAACAAATATAATTTCACATGAATGTACGCATTTCAAGCATAAATAATGTAAACAAAGCAACTTACCTGTGACGTAACCGACCTCAATCGAGTTACAGCCGGCGTTCCCTCTTCAATTTTCAGCTTATGCACCATTTTTAACTTAATTACTTAATAAATTAAATAAAAACATTAACAAAATCCAACTAAAATCACTTTTTAAATTGTTGTCATCGTTTACGTCTAATTGGTATAAAAACCAAATTGAATTTGAAGGTAGAACGTTTTCTTTTTTTGTTGTTTCTTTTTCTGTTGTCTACGGCCTGCTCGGTGGGCCTTGGCGTGGTAAATGAGGTGTTACTATCGTAATGTTGCACCTATCTTTCGAACGTCAAATCAATGACTGCGTGATCTATAGTTATTCAAATGACTACTCTCGCTTTTATGTTTTAGCGAAATTGCTCGAGCGTATTAACTATTATTTTTTATTGTTTGTTTGAAGTTAAGTGGTTTACACATGTGACATGGTGCATAAAATGTGATGGATTTACAGCGACTGGTGGACTGTCAACAGTACGTTATTTAGTTTTCTCTTAATTAAATAAAATGTGTATAGGATTTAAGTTGAAATTGAAATGGAAAAGGACAACTTTGATATTTGATGTGTGGTTTTGATACTCAAAAATTGTATTGAACAAATTGATAATATGGTTATATTTATCAGAACTTGGGTTATATCTATACATATAATAAAGCTGAAGAGGGTCAAAAATCTGAACATAGAAGATATAAGAAAAAAATAACAGAACACGTTTCAGCAGTTTTTAGATTATTTATTATTATATATTAGATTTTTATCTCAAAATAATGCCAGTAAAATTTTTAATGCATTTGTGATTATATACCTACACAATACTTAGAAACGCATCGCCAAGAAAAGTCACAACCCAAAACATTCCGATCAATAACAATATAATACTTGAAATCATGTTACTAATGAAATTAATTATTTTTGTTTTGTTGTGTATGTAAGCCTTATTTCACATAATTAAAATTATTATTCCTACACAAGTCCAAAGGTATGCATTAGGTACTTTCCTTGACAAAGAAAATCCTAATCGCTATGTAAAGTTTATTTTACTAAGTATTTATTAATTATCTTAAGACTCATCTGTGTTACTATGCCTTTGTTTATTAATATTTGCATTTAGTCTAGGCCATAAATGACACATGCCGCACTATTTATTTACAGGAAATGACACATGTTTGAAGAAATTCCTAATTGAAGTGAATTTTGTATTTTTAGAAAGGGGTAAGTAACGATGGCCTTACATTTATTCTATGCCTTGAATCGGATGAAACCAATAATTATTAAATTAATTTAAAAGTCGTTAAGCCATGTCAGAGGCCCTAAGGACGGCTTGAGAAACTCTCGACACCAGAGTTGGCCACTCTCATTCGATAAGAAGACGATTTAAAGTTATTTGCTTGAAGGATATTTAATTTTGTAACTAGCAGTGACAATAACCTGCGCTTCAAATATTAGGAGTTTATTATGTTGCGTTGAACTGTATAGTACATACCATAGCTAGTTTTACTTTGTATGTTAAATAATCTATCTATACATATAATAAAGCTGTAACCGGCCGGTGTCTGTACAATGAAGATAATGGAAAAAAATAGTTGAGAGATCTTTATTGATGCAATATAACACAAAAATCATGTTTCAAAAAAAAAAACTGTGTGTCTGTCGGTATGTTTGTTCGTTGTAGACTCAAAAACGGCTGAACCGATTTGTCTACGGTTTTCACCGACATGTAGGTACATTTTTAACTTAACATTTAGTGTTTATTTCATTTCAATCGGTTAGTAAATAAAAAAGTTATATTCATTTTAAACCTTTTTATCTCAAAATAATACAAGCGAAGCCGCGGGCGTCAACTAGTTAAAAATATAGCATTTCACGACAACATGTGTTTGTAATTTGCTGGTATCCAAATTAGTAAAAGATTTGCTTGCAACCTTTTATGCTACATTCGTTTTATTTACATTCTGCGATTTTATCATCATTTATCTCTAAATCTTATAGTAAGTAGGTATATCTTGTTGGATAAATTCCGTGACAGTTTAAATATTTTATCATTCAGTATGCCCACTTACTTTATCTTATCTTTTTATCTCAAAAAGTCTAATATGCGTCTACCTTAATAAATGGAGATCTTGGTACAATAACATTAATAAATATTTTTTGACCTTTTTTATTTGTTCATCTGTTGTTTTGTTATTATTCTGCGGGTTTATTCCAACTAGTCCTACCAGTAGTTCGATAGTCGAACTGTTTGGAAGGTTTTGTTCCAAGTAGTTCGACTGTCGAACTAGTTGGAATTTTTTATTCCAAGTAGTTCGACTGTCGAACTAGTTGGATTTTTTTATTCCAAGTAGTTCGTCTGTCGAATAGTTGGAAATTTTGATTCCAACTAGTTCGACTGTCGAACTAGTTGGATTTTTTTATTCCAATTTGTTATACTGAAGGATCGAACTATTTGGAATCATAGATTTATTCTGCGTTAGTCAACTCTTAAAACTGACCTACACAAAATCATTATTTTGTTAATAGTGGCATCGCTCACGTTGAAAAAGCTGTACGTAACAGAATTACTAATTATATCTTATGTTGGATTGCTTCGGCCTACCAAACATCTAAACTTTTTGACTGCCCTGTTAGCTTAGTTGGTAGTGGCTCTGCCTTCTGGGGTGCGTGGATCGGAATACCTTCACGTTGGGTAAGCCCAACTAATTTCATCTCTCCATATGGGGATTTGGGGTTAGTTGGGGAGGCCTGGTGCACCCCGTCCACAGGTTAGTAACTTCCACAGTCCGGTGGATCTTGCTAGCCTGTGTCCAAATGTCCGATCGAGTGGGGGCCCTCGCCTATACCTCTCCTTGGAGAGGGCTGGTGTAGGGCCCGGGGCGTGGAGCTCGCCGCACCTCGCGGTGCAGGCGGAGCTGGGTGCTCGTTCAGAGCACCCGAGGTGGTCGCCGAGAGGCGAGAGGAGTTCGGTGTACCGGCCGAGTAGCGGCGACACGGGAACCGAACTCCGTGCGCAGAGGGCGCATTGGAGGAGGGCGGCCGCTTTGGCGTGCGACTGCCTGACTCCTGGGGGCTCTGGGTGGCAGGTCGGGGAACCTGTTGCCCTAGAATGAGTCCCCACAGGATGCACGACGTGTCCCGTGTTCTGACACGTCGTCCATTGAGGGTTGAGCTGAAGCTCCCCGAGGCGGGGCCCGATGCCGGGCCAGCATCACCAGGGCTGCGGATGTATGCATCGCGCTCTCGTGGCCCTGGACCAACGATGCGGAGGTGGAACACTCCAGGTTTTTAGTGGGTATGCCGCCCTTATGGAGTGGGGCGGAGACTCCCACATAACCATCCGCCCTCCCCGGAGTTTGGGTGGTACCTATAATAGGTTTTCCTGGGCCAAAAAAAAAGGCTCTGCCTTCTAATCTAGGGTTGCAGGTTCGATTCCCGCATGACACAAGTCATTATGAATTTTAAAAATCTGTTGGTAATTACTTGTGTTGAGTCTCGTCGTTTCTATGTATATTAAGTATGTATTTACAAAAAAAGGTAAATAAATAATAAAATTAATTAAACTAACCTAATTTTCATATCATCTAAAAATCTATCTTCTAAAATTAATCAGTAAGTAAGATACGTATTGTAACCAAAGATAAAGAGAAACATTTATACTATATTTGTTGTTACACAAACTTACATCTCTAATTTATTTTTCCTTCTTACATTTCTTCCTACGAAGCCAAAGGTTGCTTCGTAGATAATGGTAAAACTTTTTGGTACTACTTTATATTATTACTAGAAGTATAGTAAGTAAGTATTTTTTTAACAAGGAATGGTTTTGCGCTTGCCCGTAATTTGCCTGATGGTAAGCAAACATAACATTACAAAAATTAAATCACACATTATTTAAATTTTTCTTCAATCTTACTATAACAGTATTTTAATAATTAATAATGTTGTATATTTCATCATTTCTCCTTCTTACATTTCTTAAATACATTTATAAACGGATCATCGGCAAACGTTCTAAACTCTGCATTGTAAAAGTTCTCTATTTCTGCTAGAGGTACTCCCTCTGTCTCTGGCATGGAGAAGTAGAGATAGACGGTTCCTATGAAGCCAAATCCTGCATAGACTGCGAAGGTGCCCCAGAGGTGGAAGTTCAGCTCGAGTGTGATGAGGGTCTTGGCTCCGAAGAAGGTGACGATGTAGTTGAAGGCTGCTGCTATACCCTGGGATGATGCGCGGGACCTGATGGAGATAAATATTTTCTATATTTTTATTTGCCTGGAAGAGATTGCTTTTAGCAATAAGACCGCCACTTGTGGCACTAATATAAGATTTTTTTCTTTCTTTGTAATTATTATCGTGTGTTGCAATAAAGAATTTTCTATTCTACTTATTCTATGCTATTCCATTATTCTACACTAATAATTAGAGAAAATTTAAAATCTTTATTGAATTTATAAACATCACTTGAATTTCATAAAAATATGCAAGGTTAAGAAAACTAATTATGTTTGATAAATCTTAATGTTTGTTATGTTTTTTCATTACTCATACTCTGAAAGAAGGTCTGAAGTTGCCTGAGGAGCGGGTTTTTACATGTCAAATTAACATGTAAAAACTCTGCGCGCGACTGGCGGCAGCACTTACGCCAAGAATTGGCCTCTGATGCAAATTGCAATCAGAACATTTTAGTTCCAATTTTATCCGCGCGCAGAGTTATCTTGAACTCTACTAACATCTTTACAAAAACAAAAGAGTTCCTATACCTACATTCAACAAAAGAGTTCTTATACCTACATTTAACCAAATAGTTCTTATACCTACATTCAAAGAGGTTCTACGTCACAATACGTATAGCAGAGATTTTGTACTATAAAATGAGTTCATCTGATTTTAATATAAATTTTACGCCTGATTTTATAAAAGAAGAGGCTAAAGCGGTAGTTGGAAAATCATCATACGATTTGAGGTATCTTTGTTTAAACTTGGGTGGTAAAATAAAATTTACTCATATTTTCTTTAGCTAATTCATGTTTTTATTTTTACTTTCCTCGTATTTGTAATGAAAAGCACAGTGTTTACCTCGGGTTAAAGACTTATTTAGTCCCTCGAACTATTGGCCAAACCCCGTCTCGGGTCTAGATGAGTTACTTTCACCCCTAGGGTAACAATGTACTATTATATGCTACCATTTTTTTAGTTAATATTTTGGCACTCTGTTTATTTGTGTGTTGATTTTAAGCAGGGAGAAGCCATCGGCTCCCGAGACACAGTGAAAACTAGTTCGGGAGGCTTTGGACTCCAATATCTTTTTGGTAAACAGAATTATGCTAAATAAACCAATTTTATTTTAATTTTATATTCTTGGCAAATAAATAAAATAATTGTTTCTGATTCTATAAATAATGATTTATAATATATGTGTTAAGTTGCGTATTGCACTTTTAAACTTTGTAAAGACATACAACTTGTAGTACATAATAGTAAAGGATATTATTTATTTAGTGATTTTGGGAACCTGTACAAACTCCAAATCAAAAATATTAATTAATAAAATTAGTAGTCCGTGGTAAAAACAGAAAAAAAAACATTCAACTATCAAACTTTAACATAGTTATGATGTTATGATGATGGTAACATAGTTATGGTGGTAACCAAAAAAACAAATAATGCTCTGCAAACCATGGAAATTAAGAAATAGCATCTCACTCAACTTTGCAGTTGTAGCCAAAATGCCTTTTCAAGAGATTTCGAATGGTCGAACCAAAATGTAGTAGCTAGTGAATTAAATTAGGCAATTCTGAAAGTCAGATTGCAAATAAATCCTAAGCACAGCTTCTCCTTTTTCCAAACTTGCCGTAAATATTTGTTAAAACATGAATAAAGCCGCTTGAGTGGTTAAAACTCTCGATATCTGAACAAGACGTGAAACCCAAAAGAACACAATGAATGACCGCCTTAGATAAAAATTACGAGTTGATAGATATTTTGTAAATGTATGAAGTACAAAGATATAGTAGATAAATAGGTATCTTATTCTCACTTATCAAGATAATAACGTATGAATAAATCAATGTGTCATAAATGCCTATTTGTCGGTTTCATCTCATATGTTATGTACTTTGTACTTATGTAATAACTTTAAGTTTCAAATGATTCACTCTAACATGTAGTGTTTCGAGACGTACTACCTTAACTTTAACCCTAATTCGAGATGAAAAGTAGTCTATAAGTTAAATACAGAATTTTGTCTATCACTTTTAAAGATTTAATAAGTTATTTGAATGGTCAAAAAATTTACAGGGAAAAAAAACTGGATTTAAGATTACTTGGCGTTGGTCAAACGTGCATTTTATGTTTGTATGAACGCCAATGCTGGCATAGTTTTCTATTTGTAAAATGATTTATTACCTTTCTAATTATTCTTGTTTTTTTCCAACGAATCATTATATAAAACAATAAAACATTTCATTTTTACTATATTGCTGTGTAAAAGCCTGTGCTCATACGAAAATAATAAGTGCTAAATGACTGATTAGTAAATTTAATTATAATTTGAAAAAAATAAATTTTCATAGTCAAAGGCGGCTCTATTTTCATATACCTAAGCGAATTTGTCATGCTTTTGTTAAAAAATAATATAAATGGATATGTGCATAGTATCTCTTCTATTAATCCATGTTGTATATTTGTTGCAATAGTCTGTCTGTAAGTACAGCATGTAACTACAATAAATAAATAAATAAGTAAGAAAAATACAACTTTTCACAATTTCTTACCTGAACGGGAAAACTTCTCCCAGCAGCACCCAGGAGACATTCGATCCGGTACAGAGCGCCAGTGCGTAAATAAACACAAGCGGCCAAACACTCTTCTCCTTCGGGAACGTGGCTGGATCATACGAGAACACCGTCGAAGGGAGATAGTACTTCGCGTAGAGGCTCAGAGCTAGGCAGGAGAGGCCTGTGCCCAGCATCATGGTGATACCCATCTTACGCTTCCCGGTGAGCTTGATGAGGAAAACGACTATGAGAGCTGCTATGAATGTGATTACGCCGACCATGAACTGTGGAGAAAAGAGATAAATAATTATTGTAGTATTTTGGAAATTTGCTTTCAGTTGTTTATTGATCACGATTTATTTATTTCTCAGTTAATAACAAATTGCAGCATCGATCAATCTCCTATACAAATTCTTATAGCTAGACTGCGTAGAGCAAACTAGTAGGAGACTTGAAGTATTTTGATGTTTTTTTATTTGTACCTGTAATGGTTTTAACCGTCAGTTTTTAAATAGGTGTTAGGACGTGCTGTTTACATCTGGGTGTTTCCGAGGACCAGCATGGTAAATCTCTTCTAATTCTCAAACTATAGGAAATGACTTGTAAGCCTCGCTCAACCAAGTCATATCAAAGCTTTTTTGCTGCTGATAATTTCGCAGTTCTAATAATAAATGGTAATCTTATGTGATAATAGACCTTAAAAATGGAGGTATGTTACTTGATTAGTCCGCTAATTATGAAATGGCAGATCTTAGTAAATATTTTATACAATACTTAGCTACGCAAATGAATATGTTTACAATTTTGCTCACCACAATATTCTTCCCATCATCAGCCATTCCGAAGGCCTCGCAGACATTCACCATGTTAGGTCTGATGGGCGTGAGGCCGCTCATCACGAAGAACAGGAAGTAGAGGAGGATCAGCGTCAGCGGACGGAGTGTCTCCTTCACCAGCATTACCAGCTTGAACTTCCGGCAGAATCTGAAGGGAGAAGTATTTTTATTATTAAACTAGTGGGTGCTCGCGGCTACGCTCGCATTAAGAAGTAAAACTTGCAATTCCTATTTCACCCCTTTAAAAGTGACATTTCCAAAAATCCTTTCTTAGCGGATGCCTACGTCATAACATCTACCTTTATTCCAAATTTCAGCCCAATCCGTCCAGTGGTTTGCGCTGTGCGTTGATAGATCACTATATCAGTCAGTCAGTCACCTTTTATATATTTAGTTTAGATGGATTAAGTTGTTTCTTGGCTATTACTTTACTTTACCTTCTTATAATTGGCTGCCTTGCTAGATATGCAGAATTGACATTACCTAAGTTAGTTTGTGCTATGATTTGTAATAAAAATGTAGTTTAGAGAATAGATAGGTACATAGATAATATGATCAATTGTTAGCGTGGTTGTCGATGGTTCCTATTTACTTATTCTATGTAGTATTTGGTTACCATTTTTGCATTATTGCTAAAAGCAATCACTTCCAGGCAACCATTGGATCGAGATGAATAATAAAGGATTATAAAGGACGTGGTGTACCACAGAAATAGATGCGAAAAAATAAATAATATAGATAGATAGATAGATAGATAAAACTCTTTATTGTAACACACATTGAAAAAAAATAAAGACAAACAAAAACACAAACGACTTAAAAAATAGTGCCACAACTGGCGGCCTTATCGCTAATAGCGATTTCTTCCAGGCAACCGTAGGATGGACAGGAGTCGAAAGAAAAATAAAGGATGGGGTGTTCAAAAAAGAGAAAATATTATACAAACACTAAAATATTCAATATTATATACATAATAACAAATAACACATATTACTTATAAGTGTAAATAACTATAAATATATAACGCATATACATATTATACCTACATACTATAACGACAGAAGGAGACAACAATAAACACACGATTTCAACAGCAGATTATTGAGCTATTGAGTTTAGGTACCAGTTTTTAACCTGTGTTTTGAAAGCCTCAAGAGTCTGAGCTTGTTTGATACACAAAGGCAAGGCGTTCCACAAATGAACAGCTCTTGCTGTGAAAGAATTTTGATAGAAAGAGGTACTGGCCTCAGGAGTCTTAAGAATAAGCGTACCCGATGACCTCAGATTTAGGGAGTGGGAGTCATGCACATAGGAGAATTTACATTTTAAATAGGACGGGGTGGTGGGATTGAACAAAATGTTGTAAACTAAAGTAAGGATGTGAGTATTCCGTCGTAGCTGAATGGGAAGCCACTTGAGCTTTGTGCGAAATTCGGATACTTGATCATATTTGCGTAACCCAAATATGAATCTAATACAGAAGTTTTGTAGGCGCTCAAGTCTGACTAGTTGATCAGCACGCAAGTCTAGAAAGCAGGCGTCAGCGTAATCTAGGATAGGTAGAAGAAGAGATTGAGCGAGCGCAACTTTGGTAGCAGTGGGTAAAAAATATCTCTCTCTTTGAGTCGCATTTCCTCGTAAGTGAGGGTCGTGACTCCCCCGCAGAATTAATTCGCAAGGGGAGTTCTCTTGGACAGATACATCGTGGTGGGTGCCCAGGTCCTTCCACGGCAAGGTAAATAATATACACAAACATAATTATGATCATATTCCGTACCTTACAAGCGGATTGAGAGTCGCATGCTCGCACTGGCTCCCCTCCTGTATCTTCATATTCTCCTGGTCCTCATCTTCGCAGCACAGCACACATCTGTGCAGGTTTCTCGAGTGTACCACAAGCTTGTCAAACTCTTCCTTCACATTATTTTCAGAGGTCCATCCGCGGAGGTAACGGAGAGATTTCATCGCATCCTTCTTTCTGCCTTGAGCTAGAAGCCATACTGGTGTTTCGGGCACCTGGAAAAGATTGATTATCATTAGATTGATTGGTTTGTAGGAGTACAGGTTTTGATATATAGATGACTCGGTATGTAATGACTAACAGACATAACTATTTCTTCATGTATAGCTGTGAATCCCAGTGTAGAATCTTTACTTCTATTTTATTTATTTACTTTTATTTTCTTTTTAGTCTAGTATTTTTTTATATTTTCCGCTTTTAGCGATAAGGCCGCCATTTGTGGCATTAGATTTAATTATTTTTTTTCCGTTTTGTATTATGTTTTTTTATGTGAGTGTCCAATAAAGTATTAATCAATCAATCAATCAATCAATTACTTTGGCTTGAAGAGACCAAAACATTTTGACATTGATATCCTAACAAAAACATCTGTATTATGTACTTAACAAAATGATATTATCTACGCAAAAGGCATAATTATATAAAAAAAAAAAAATTATCTTGTAATGTCTTTTAGTGGCCAATTTGACTTTTAGAATTTTACTTCGCTATAAGTTTGAAGTTTTGGCCCAACGATCATAAATAATAAGTACCAGGGCAGCAGAACTGCCAAGGAAGTACACTCACAAGCAATATGAGCAGCATGGCAGTGATGGGCGCGGCCAACGAGATGAGTGCTGCTTGCCTCCAGTACACCACCGTGCCAAGGAAGTACATCGTCAGGATGCCGATGGCTAGGAAACATTGTGTGGCCACTGAGAGGGCTCCGCGGATAGATGGCTCACTGGAAATTAAAATCTGCTATGTATTGACTGTCCTGTTAGCTTAGTTGGTAGTGGCTCTGCCTACTAATCTAGCGGTTGCGGGTTCGATTCCCGCTTGACGCAAGTATTTATGAATTTTGTAATTTATTATTACTTGTGTTGAGTCTGGTCGTTTGTATGTATAATACGAGTAAGTATGTATTTAGAAAAGAAACGTATATAAGTATTATATCCGTTATCTAGTACCCACGACACAAGCGTTTGCTTAGTGTGAGGCTAGATGGCGCTGTGTGCAAGGTCGCTTAATATTTAATTATTTTTTATTTATTTATTATCAATTAATCAATGCTGCTGGTTTCTGAAACACAGACTTTATCTAGTTTAGAAGCCAGTGTCTTACAAATTCTTGTCTCTAGAATAAAATTATTGATGGATTATGAGCCACTGAACAAATTTTAATTATATTTACGAAAATGGCATGGAATTAACAAAACTGGGGATATTTGTACGAGCATACTGTAATAGACGTCATATTATATGCGCTAGGTGAATGGCATGTCAAATGTCATGAAAAAAGAACTGTAGGTACCTATGTTATGCGACTGCGCATGTAACTAGCGCTTAGTTTCTTAAGTCTGATAAGGATTTGCAACTATTCTGATTGGCTAGTATCTACAAGTAAAAAACAGTTTCAAAAAGTTTTTAGACATAGAATGTAAAGAAATATGTCTTATTTTTCTTATCGAATGAGAGTGGCCAACGCTGGTGTCGAGTCGAGTTTATCAACCATCCTAAGGACCTCTGACATGGCGTAACGACTGCCTTATATAATATAACTAGCTGGTGCCCGCGACTTCGTCCGCGTGGAATAGTTATTACCATAAAAACGGTTCTAGTGAGTTAACCTTAAAAGATAGACATATATTGTTGAAGACACTTTGTTAGATTATTTTAAGAGAAAATAATTCTTTTATACATATTTTTGTAAAATATTGAATCAGGCGTTACTTTGCGGAAATTCATTGTAACTGAAACTCTGGAGAAATGTGTAGTGTTTTTCCGCTGCGACTGCTCCTTAACCGACATCAAACAACAGACTTGATGGTTTTTAGGTGTGTTCCTCCATATACCACCGCCACACCTCACCTCCTAACCAATGTGGCCTCCGTGGACCTCAAGATCTTACTAACACCGCACCTTGTGTCTTGAAGCTTTGTTGTTCTCCTTCGGCAAGATGTTTTCGTCGACACGTGTTTCGCCTCTCCACGAGGCATCCTCAGGACGTGTTGACTCCTCGAACGTCGGTCCGAAAGTGAGCTCGGCGAGCAACGACCGCTCCTAATATAACGTAATATGATGTCATACGATGTGTCAGTGCCTGGCCGTTACTATTCAAACTCACTTACGTAACCGTCGTTGCGTCATCGCTCGCGTGTTTACCAAATTAGGTGGTGTTTGTTCCATTACCAAAGAAAAATGAAAGTTCGTAGCAATGGTGATGATACCAAGTTTGTTTGGTCGTTCAGCAACGTAAAAGGTTGACCCTGGTGTTTCAGTATTTCCAGCTGCTCCCACACGCACAAATGGAATCCTTTATCGCATATTTGCTTAATCTGGTACGTGTGGTTATTTTGCAAAGTATGTCCGGTGTCTAATAAATGTTTCGCAAAGTGTGATCTTTCTGGGTGCTCGTTCCTATGGGCTGCCATATGTTCATTGTATCTGGTCTCGAAATTTCTTCCTGTCTGACCTACATACACAGCATTGCACTCGTCACACACCAATTTGTATACCCCAAACTTCCTGGCATCTTCCAACCGGTCTTTACCATTACACAGGTGACGTAAATTATCCGTTGTTTTATAAGCTGTATTGACTTCCGCTTTCCGTAATATTTTAGCGGCCCGTTCTGACACTGGCCCCATGTAAGTAAGGCTACCCACATATCTGTTCAGCCTGTCCGGTGGTATCGCATATAACATATTGCGAACCTGCTGCCTTGTCTTACTTCTTACCAACCCGTCCACCATGTGTTTTCCATATCCGTTGGCAGTTGCGATTTGATATATAGTGCTCAACTCTTCTTGATAACCTTCTCTTGTCAATGGCACCGTTAATAGTCTATGAACATATTTTTGTGATATCTTGAACCGTTTTCGCAGCGCACGCAACGGAAGCCCTCAAAGATGAATAATTTTCCCCGTTTTTTCCACATTTTCCATTATTTCTTCGCTCCTATTAGTTGCAGCGTGATGTCATATAGCCTAAGGCCTTTCTTAATAAATGGTCTATTAAACACAAAAATAATTTTTAATTCGCACCAGTAGTTCCTGATATTAGCGCGTTCAAACAAACAAACAAACTCTTCAGCTTTATAATATTAGTAAAGATAAAAACGGTTCTAGTGAGTTAACCTTAAAATATAGACATTATATTGTTGAAGACATTTTGTTTGATTATTTTAAGAGAAATAATTCTTTCATACATATTTTTGTGATATCTTGAACCGTTTTCTCAGCGCATGCAACGGAAGCCCTCAAAGATGAATAATTTTCCCCGTTTTTTCCACATTTTCCATTATTTCTTCGCTCCTATTAGTTCCAGCGTGATGTTATATAGCCTATAGCCCTCCTCGATAAATGGTCTATTAAACACAAAAAGATTTTTTCAATTCGCACCAGTAATTCCTGAGATTAGCGTTGTTCAAACAAACAAACAAACAAACAAACTCTTCAGCTTTATAATATTAGTATAGATTTTATTTTTATTTTATACAACTGTTAAGGCAGCGCATGCAAATAGTTCTGTTGTAAGAGCAATTTTTCCCTTCGGCTAGACAAAAATGGGAATATCTAAGAAGATTTATACAAACTTTTATCCTTCATTTTATCTCCTTTAGGGGTGAGATTTATCAAAATCTTTTTATAGCGAGCGCTTACGTCATAGTAGCTTTATGCATGCAAAGTCTCAGCCCGATCGGTGTAAAATTGACAAAGTTTCATACAAACTTTCATCCCCTATTTTATCCCCTTAGGGGTGGAATTCAAAAAAATCCTTTCTTAGCGGATGCCTACGTCATAACATCTACCTGCATGCCAAATTTCAGCCCGATCCGTCCAGTGGTTTGGGCTGTGCGATCACTATATCAGTCAGTCAGTCAATCAGTCACCTTTGAGTTTTATATATATAATATATATCGACGCCCCCAGCGAATAAACCGGTAATATACTATTACGGGGTTCTTCATGTTATTCCAGATTCGGTATCTACAGCTTGGAATACACCTTGTAAATTTTTTCTGTAATTTTTCTATTGAAATTACGAAAGATACGAAATAATACGGGTTTTTTTCTATAACCATATTCAATATTTTATTTTAACGAATAATATGGTTCTACACTGTTGCCAAAATGTATGTTAGAAAGCAAATACGGTAAAGAACATTGCGATATTATTCGCGTAAAAATCTTTCAAATGTTACATGGTAACTGCGAGTACAGTGGTTATCTTGTTTTTATTCGTGGAACTATTTACAATAAAGCACTTTACCGAGTTTGTTTTATAGATTCATAAAAAGTTATCCTTATTACGGCATAATTTAATGAGCACACAAAACAGTAACAGATCTTTACTGTGAAGACGAAGAGGCAAACTCCTGTCTTGAGAGACCTAAAACACTATCTGGAGTTATTCTTATAGAAGCACCTGTAGAGATACATAGTGAGAATAGTGAATCGACCCACGCCACTGGTTCCAAAATTCAAGATCCATCAATTTCAAAAAAACTGACAAGAAAACGCAAACTAACTTCAAGTGAGTGGAGAGATACTAAAAACAAATTACTTAAAAGCTCTGGCGAGGCATACGAGGGCGCACGAAGTAAAAAACAATATTATGAAAAAAAAAACATTCTAGGTATCTAACTGTGTTTGCTTACAGGAATGTGGATTAAAATTAGATAACGAACAGCGAGAAGCAATACGTACACAACAAATTTTTTAAGCTTGCTAGTCGTGAAAGTCTGTGGCTTTTCATATCTAAACACGTTAGAACGCAAGATGTTAAGCGAATAACTGTAATGAGGAAAAATAATCGCACGCAGACAATCAAATATTATCTTCCTTTAAATTGAGAAGAGATTCAAGTACTTATGTAAAATTTTCTTTTTACGCACTCTTTCTATATGCGAAGAAATGGTTTACACGGCTATAGAAAAACATACAAAAAATGATAGTTTCACAGGCAATCGAGGAAAACACCAAAACAGGCCACATAAAATGATGCCTTCTACAGAAGAGAGAGGAGAACACACATCGACATGTTTCCCAAAGTTGAATCACACTACACTAGAAAATAATCAAAACGAGAATATTTATCTGAATCACTGAACATTTCAAAGATGTATCGCATGTACACAGATTGGTTCAAGGAGAGAAATTATACTGATGACGTTAAAATGGCATCGAAACGACAATACGAAACGGTGTTCAACACAAAATACAACTATTCATTTTTCAAGCCCAAAAAAGATCAGTGCACCTTATGTGCTAAATATGAGCAAGCTGAATCGAATGAAAAATCCTCTATTGGAGATAAATACAGAACCCATTTAACATGAAAGAAAGAATACGTGAAATGAAAAAAGAAGAGAAAGAAAAGTCAGACAAAGCAAACACTAAAGTCGCTATTTTCGATTTAGAGAAAGTCTTGAATGTACCACAATCAGAGGTATCTGTATTTCACTATAAAAGAAAATATCCTGTCTACAATTTTACACTCTTTGACGCTTCAAACAAGTGGATATTGCTACGTCTGGCATGCGCTGACAGGAAAGAAAGGTTGTATAGAAATAGGAAGTTGTTTGCTAAAGTTTATGAGAGCGGCACGGGAAAAAGGTATACGTAACATTTTATTTTTATTCCGACGGGTGTTACGGACAAAATAAAAATAGATACATATTTGCACTTTACGTGTATGCAGCGAAAACTCTACAACTGGATATAACTCATACATTTTTTGTAACTGGTCATAGCCAAAACGAAGGCGACTCAATGCATGCTTGCATTGAAAGAAACATGAAAAATAAAACAGTCTACACACCTGATGCGAAACTGAAACTGGGGAGAAATACACCCTAGATGAAATAAACCAGTCTGAATTTCTTGATATAAAAAAACCTGGGTGTACCCAAAAGATGGCAGCAGGATAAAAATGGAGAAAAGGTGCGCTGGTCAGAAGTGATGGAAGTCAGTGTCTGTCATGAAAATCCAAACAGTTTCCTTTTTTTTTACGTGGTATAGGTTTACGTTTGACTACAGCCTGCCTGATGTTAAGCATTGCTGCAGCCTAGGGTGTAACACGTTTACCTAGAAGATACCTATTAACTCTAGATTTGAAAACACCTGGATTGTAGGTCGCAGGAAACACAGCTTCTGGTAAAGTGTTCCAAAGCTTTGCCGTCCGTACAATAAACGTTGAAGCAAAGCGCTGTGTTCGATACTTCGGCACTTCCACCATAAAACGGTGTCTACCTGCGGACTTTCTGCTTGTTCGGTTATAGAAGGGAGTTGAGGGAATCAGTTCATGTAGCTCCTCTGCACACACTCCGAAATGAATTCGATAAAAGACCGACAGACTGTCCACCTTGCGGCGATGTTCCAAACTTTGGAGTTATGCCTTCTTTATGGTGGTTTTACCTACTAACCTCTTAGCTCGCGTCTCAATCGAAGTACGATTTTAGTGTGGAATACTCTGAACTAGATAACAATCCACTAACAGGCCGAAACAGACAACGTCTTGAACGAATACCATTACCCCAACAGGTGCAACTGGTTGATGATAATGTTGAATTAAAGCCAGCATATGACAAACCTTTACCTGTACGCAAGGCTTTATACAATGATTTACAAAGTTTGTGTAGCTCGGAGGCAATTCCGAAACATTACCACGGCTTTTACAATTCTTTGACATGTGATAATCCTTCAGGCGGCAATAATAATAGTTCTGAAGAAGATTCTGAGTAGTTCTTATTAATAAGCTACATTTTTCTTTTATCTTTTATATCATTGACAAAAAATTGTTACCTATTGTAGTTTTGATTATGCATGGTTCTTGTAATAGGTATGATCTTAAATAAATAATCTGTCAACTAATCATTTCCATAGTTTTATTTACAATGCTTTGTTTAATTAGTTATGTACAAAATTATTAAATTAATGAGTGGTTTGTGAAAATAACTTGAATTTTTTTTTCAGAAAAATATCACAATGTAGTATAACTGAAACCAAAACTCTACAGTAAATACACAAATAATACAGTAACACCTAAATACATTTACACATTACAAAAATTAATCAATGGAATAATATCGCAATGAACACTTATTGTGCAAAGTGTCTCCAAAAATTTACACGAATAATACTGTAATCGTTTATTACCGTAAGAGATTAATGAAATTAAATCAGTAACATTTACCAGCGTAAATTACGAAGAAACTAAAAGGAATAGGTTAAACATTTATTGAACTATCAAACCGTAAAAAAATTAGTTATTATTTGAAATTTACATGACCCCCGTAACATTTTTTTGAGAAAAGTTATGAATGAAAAATGGTTTTTTATTTCTCCTGTAAAATTTGGATTTTGATATTACCGGTTTATTCGCTGGGGGCGTCGATATATAGATATAGAAGATATTATATATAATATTCTATGCTTTGTGTGTAATATAACTGGTATTCTATTTACCTGACTTCTCCAACATACGCAAAGATGGGAGCTTCCATAAGTCCTGTGCCAAGTCCTAACAATCCATTCGCAATAAATATCGACGGTAGATTAGGTGCGTAGTACTTACATCAGGATCCAGGCGAGCAAGTGAGGTATGTTTACTATAAAGGACGCCCTCTTGCGGCCGAAGTAGTCAACTATAGGGCCGGACATGATGGCACCAAATGGCTGCGTCAAGTAAGATAGACTGCCTGAAATGAGGACAAAAAGTATTCTTTACTAGTGGACGCCCGCGGCTTCGCTCGCATTATTTTGAGATAAAAAGGTTTAAAATGAACATAACTTGATTTTAAATAAACACTAAATGTTAAGTTAAAAATGCACCTACATGTTAGTGAAAACCGTAGACAAATCGGTTAAGCCGTTTTCGAGTCTATAACGAACAAACATACAAATACAGACAAGCAGACATTTTTCAAACATGATTTTTGTGTTCTATTGCATCAATGAAGACCCCTCAACATATTTTTTCAATGTACAGACACCGAACGGTTACAGCTCTATTATACATATATGTGAGATTAACATGGTCCTGAGGTAAATGGAAGAAAATATTTCAAGGTTCTTTCCGTTATTTTAACACGTGTCCGGAACGTATTTTTATTCAAACTGTTGTACCTACATCATATTTTAGGTGAGCAAACAGATACTTTGACTAAATGGATGTACAATCAACAATCTATTATGAGTATATTTCGATGTAGGCAACGACCTATTACCACTATTACTTCCGTTTCAGATTTGGGATAAGAAATAAAGGAATTCGTAAACCTAAATAGGAAATTCATTCAACTAGTGTTCCTGGTGAATTTCCCAAAAATGTGAAACAAAACTGGTTTCTTCTGAGGCAATAAAGCCGCCCCTTAACGCGGGGTGCTATGTGAAATTGACATTTCATAAAAATCAAATAAAATAGAAGTATATAAGATAGAGCTAAATTTTTTTCAGTTTATATAAATTTGATTCAGTGTTAAGACAATAAAAAACGCCAAAACACGATTACGTATACTATGCTCGATAGTTTTATTTTTTGAAAAATAGTTGTTTTGACATATTTTTCACCTTTTACCTTGTACAGAAATTTAAACCAATTTAATTATATCTAAAAGATAATGTTATTATTTAGAGGAGTAAAGAGCCATAAATAGAATATTCTGAATTGCTGATTTTAAATGAATTTATTTCTTCAAAAACGTCTGCAAAACTGCTCAAATTGTGCAAAATTGTTTGCGTGTGGACAAGACTCGTCGGCCGAACTATGCGCGCGATGCTCGCCCTTGCCTTCATGTTAATACGGCGTGGAATTGCATGCGACAAAGCAACTGTAGGCATTTTCCCAAGCGCAAAGCGTTTTCGGGTGAAATATCGTGGCCTAAGCGTAAGTAACTCTATATATGTATGTATAGGTAGTCATTATATAGACGCACCTCGTGTCAGCAGTAAGTATCTAATCAAATGTGAATTGCATAATTAAATCTAAGTCTGCAGGCTCAAGTAAATGACAAGATAAATATGAAGAAGCAATCAAATAGTATTTAATTCTGGTATTATCTAGATAGAGATTAGCGTCAGCTGTCTGTAGTCATTGTTCACGGTCTATAGTTTTATATATTTTTCTGTTTATGTGTCTCTGTTTGTCTGCTTATTTAAACGCTCATCACGCAAAAACGGTGAGGTTTGTATCAAGAAATAAAGCGAGCGAAGCCGCGGGCGTAAGTAAGCTTGTATATTATGAGTGAACATGTATAATTTGTTATATTTCATACGAGTATTCGTCTATGAGGTGCTCCTGTTTGACTTTTTGCTACAAGAACAATAAATTCGCTTTGCTTGAGACTTTGAACAGTTGAGCTACTTTACATCACGTTTTTCACTACTTATTTTGTATGTACTAATTTATATGCTTATGTACTTATTTACCTACAGTATTAGGTGTTTATTTTTAAAACATGTGTTTAAGTGACTAGCTCTATGCGTTTTTGGTGTGATCATCGCTGGGAAAAAATATTCCAGTTAAATAGCTCCAAAAATTACCTAGATTTATAATACTTAATACCTGTTACCGTTTCATCGAGACAATACTTCTCCATTAAATAATTTCATATATGTAACTCAGTCGTGAGATAATTAATTTAAGATATTGTTCTATTCTTTCCACAAATATAATGTTTCTTGTGGCTTACGTTTGACAAACGGGGAAAAAAAGCCACAAAAAGCAAATGATGGTTCTTAACTTTAATGCAGCTTTTCACCGACGACTAATCTGTTTGTGTTTGTCTGTCGGTATGTTTGTTCGTTATAGACTCGAAATCGGCTGAACCGATTTGTCTACGGTTTTCACTAACATGTTGGTGCATTTTTAACTTATAATTTTGTGTTTATTTCATTTCAATCGGTTCGTAAATAAAAAAGTTATGTTCATTTTAAACCTTTTTATCTCAAAATGATGCGAGCGAAGCCGCGGGCGTCCACTAGTAATATAATATACTAGCTGTGCCAGCGACTTCGTCCGCATGGAATAGTTATTACCATAAAAACGGTTTCAAGTGAGTTAATCTTAAAAGATAGACATATACTGTTGCAAACATTTTGTTAGATCATTTCACGAGGAATAACACATATTTTTTGATATCTTCAACCGTTTTCGCAGCACACGCAACGGAAGCCCTCAAAGATGAATATTTTTCCCCGTTTTTTTCCACATTTTACATTGTTTCTTCGCTCATATTAGTTGCAGCGTGATGTTATATAGCCTAAAGCCTTCCTCGATAAATGGTCTAGCCAACACAAAAAGATTTTTTCAATTCACACCAGTAGTTCCTGAGATTAGCGCGTTCAAACAAACAAACAAACAAACTCTTCAGCTGTATAATATTAGTATAGATTTAATATTTATTAAATATTTATTGTGGAGGACCGGTAAAGCTCATTTTTAAATGTTTTTTTAATAAAGCTAAATTGATAGTTCAATCATCAATAAATTTCTTTCTTCCTACAATTTTTTATTTAAAATGTTTTTATTTTTTAATGTAGTTGTTTAATCAACCATTTTTAGAAAAGATACACTTAAATTAAACTCTGGAGAAATATGTATTTCTTTTCCGCTGCGACTGCTCACTAACCGACTTCAAACAACAAACTTGGTGATTGTTGTATCAGGCGTTACTTTGTGAAAATCCATTGTAAATGAAACTCTTGAGAAATATGTAGTTTTAGTGGAAAACACTAGGTGTTTGTTGTTTGAAGTCGGTTAGGGCGCTGACGCAGCGGAAAAACACTACATATTTCTCCAGAGTTTCATTTACAATGGATTCCGCAAAGTAACGCCTGATTATCTTAGAATATGCTATAGAAATTACTATTTGCTTTTCTCGTCATATTGAATTTATTACATTTAGCTTTAATAAAATTTTAGAAGGTACAATGTCTAGTTTTATTTATAAAATAATGTAAATTTTGTTATTAATTTTGTTATTAAAATAACAATAGTCTACATTATGTTATTAATAAAACTAGACATTGTACCTTCTAAAAGTTTATTATTATATTTATTATTTGTGTAGCATATTCTGTGATATAAGTACTTTTATCAACACTAATGTTGTAACATTCTACTTATGTTTCCAATACTTGACTTATAATTACTACTGTTATAGCGCAGACAACAAAACACTTAATTTAAGCAATTTCACATGATGGTATAATATCCACATCGATATCGTAATATCTCATTATAACATCAATAAAACGCGACCAACCTGATTGCAGGGCCAATCAGGTTGGTCGCGTTTTATTGATGCGCGCAGCTGCGCTCTCATTGGTTAGATTTTAATGGCGGCAAAATCACTGTGACAATACACGTACGCGTGAATTTAATTTAATAAATTAAAAGTTAAAAATGGCTTGTTGGTTGATTAATTGCATTAGTGAAGATAAAGTAGTGTATGCAACTGCATATAACACGGGCATTAAAACACTCGTTACTATTATAAACTCACACTCGTGTTTTAATACCCTTCATTATATGACAGTTGCATAAACTGCTAATATATGTATGTTACAACTTTACAGTATCAATAAAGATTTTTTATCTTTATCTTCATGTCAAACATATAGATACACTTACCAAACCAAGAAGCCTGCGTATCATCCAAGGACAGATCCGTGGTGGAATGCAGCATGTCAGGAACAGCTATGGTGGGGAAGCTGATCGCCATGCCGATGTCCAGGAGTAGCATGCTCGGAGACATTATTGCTATGCACTGAAAAGTAAGTAAAAAGTAGAAAGGTAGCTTACTAGTATATCAAATACGTTTGTCGGTTTATTTGTTTCGCTTTCACGTCGCGACAGAAACAGGTCAGCGTGATTTTTAGTATGGTACTGTATATGATTATGATTTTATAACGGCTGTTAAGTAAACCTGAATATATTAAAAAAAAACGGGTCATTCCACACAGCGCCATTTAGCCCCACACTAAACAAACACTTGTGTCGTGGGTATAACGGATATAATGGTAATATACGTTTCTTTTGTAAATACATATGTACTTATTATACATACAAACGACCAGACTCAACACAAGTAATTATAAATTTTAAAATTCATAAATACTTGTGTCATGCGGGAATCGAACCCGCCACCCCTAGATTAGAAGGCAGAGCTACTAAATAATAATATGCGGAAGTGTGCGGGGTAATAGCATGATTTAGTAATGCCTGCAGCCCCATTTGACCATAGAACGAGTAAAGGAACGGCAAGAAGGCACCGATATACAGTTGAGGTACCAAAGACTCGCACCTAGCGTTTGCTTCGACTTTCATCGTGCGAACAGCCAAACTGGGGAACTCCTTGCCCGAATCTCTATTCCCCTCGAACTAACAAATTGATCGGTCTTCAAGTCGAGAGTGAACCGGTTTCTTCTAGGCAAGCGCGCTAGATCGTGGATAATAACTTTGCTTAACATCAGGCAAGTTGTAGTCAAGCGTATTTAATTAAAAAATATTTTAAAAGCAACATGAAACTATACTATTATTATTTAATTTGGATAAAAACTTACTTGTGAGATTATCGACCTCAATCTTGTTGTGCTTAAATGTTGACCTATTTTGAATTTGTTAACCATTTTGTCATATTGCACTCAATAGAATAATATTGAGAAATGTAAATAAATCACTATAATAATATCACAGTTTCATCACAAATTATTTAAAACCATTCGTTTTTTAATTACTTTAAACTAGGGTCCAAAACGTTTTTACAATATTTGTTTTGTTATTTTAAATATTTTATTAAGAGTAGGTAATATTTATAGTGATAAATAAATTAAACTTCAGCTTGGTTTATTTCAATTTGAGTTACAAATTAAATTGGTTTAAATTTTTAACTTAATTTGAGTACTTGAATTTTTTGAGACGAGTATCTACTAGATTATATCGAGGCTAAATGCAGTCGAGTTAGGAGGAAAAAAGACGGTCCTTGAAGCTAGGCAATGAATACGTTAAATCTATATCTTCTATAGGTACATAATAATAAAGCTGAGGAGTGTCGAAAGTCTGAGCATTGAATATATATTTTTGATAATTTGTAGTTTAACTTGACATTTCAATTAATTAGAAATTTTATTTGACATTTTATTTTATTCTGACATTTTTACCATTATTAAAAATGTAATACTTTTAGAAAATTTTAGACATGTTTAAAATCTTTTAACTGACATAAATATTTTTGTAAGACGAGACAATAGTATTGATGAATAAATGATTATCTTATCTTATCTTATAAAAAAAAATATTTTAACATACTTCAAAATGATAGCAGAACACGTTCCAACAATTTCTAGAAATTTTATCTGTTTCTCTGTTTACCTGTGTCTCTGTTTGTCTGTATATTTACACGCTCATAACGCAAAAACGGCTGAACAGATTATCATGATTTTTGGTATCTAGGTAGTCTGAGATCTTAGGAGAAACAAAGGCTACTTTTTATCCTGAAATAATGCGAGCGAAGCCGCGGACGTCAGCAGTCAGCAGTCGTGTATTTCAATCATTTATTTTGCACTAGCAAAATAAATGATTGAAATACACGTCTGGAGAAATGATAATAATTGGTTGGATAAAAAAGTTATTCGTTGGCAGGTAAGTAATTAATTTGGAATGTAAGTATAATAAATCTGATTAAAATCACAGAGATTTTTTGTGGAATATTAAATGCGTCTGAAAGAATGAACAACATTTGAGCAGAAAGATTACTACAGCTAAGTTTAGGTTAAAAATATCCGGTAAATATTATTTTAACATTCGGAAAATTTACATTACTACTACAAATGAAGACGTATCTTTATTTTTATTATTATACCTGAATTAGCATTCATTTTCTATGCCTTAATACAGTCTATCTAGTCACGGACATCAGCAACTAAGTTTCTGCCTGTAACCGGTTCATCTAAACACGTGCGAAACGTGTGAACGTAGAACAAACTACAGTTTATACTACGTTCATCACGGGAATATTTGGCAAGGATCTTAGTGTTGGCTCAAGATAGCTGTGCATGCGGTTAAAAAAGTAGTAAAATATTTTAATAAGAAATCTTAACGGTTCGTGGCAAGTGCTGCCGTCACTCACTGTGCTGTTTTAGAAGTTTAGCCGGTTTAGTGGCGCAATGGTGGCCAAAATCTGCATGAATAACTTGCTTAATGCTTACTAAATTGCTGAGTCAAGCTTTCTAGGATAATCTTATAATACGCCCACAGTGCCCCGTGCGCCTGTTGAACCCACTTTTTCTTTTATAATATGTTTAGTGGGCTATGCTTGATGAACAACATTTAGGCTATCAACAATATAGAACCCAATTTCACATCATTTGCAGAATTTATAGCTATTCATAATTCACATAAAAATTCTCCAAAAAAACATGGAATAGTACTTACAGTTTTCTGTAAATCAATTTGCATAGGATTTACAGACATTACCTACAAAAATCAGATAACATGTCGCAGTAAAAAAGTGAGTCCTGACTGAGCCAATACAAAGGAGTTTTTGTATTAACTAGACACGAAATACAAATGACGAGATTATGAGCTTTAAGTGTTTAGTTTATTGATATAAATTATCGATTTTTATACAAAAATCTAAATTAATTAATTACAAAGGCCAAATATCTTAACGCGATAGAGGTAATTTTACAAACTCACAATACAATTATTTATAAAAAGGTAAGGTAATTTTACATAAAAAACAGCGGAGTACTTTTACGTGCTTTGCATTGCATACCGCGAACGACACGATCGGACTGCTGCACCGAGTTTAAAATAATACAGGTATTATGATCTTAGTAAAAAACAAGAGTAAGCACAAAACATGTTGAAAAGTTAGTTTTGCAATTGATCATCAAGACATACATAGTTTCTAAGATAAGATGATCACCACTTTCATGGTGTTAGAAAATACCTATATAATAAGTAGAAAATGTACAATGCGGAGCGTGGTAACAAGCCGTAAGGCATCGCTGATATTAGTTTCAGAATAAGATTTTACTTATGACTCAATAACACATAAGTAGGTAAGATCAATAGTACATCTTGAAAGCTGATCGTTCATTTTCTTACTTTAGATACTTATAACAACTTTTGATAAGTTATTAATTGTTCATTGTCTTGAGGTTAAGCATAGGTGATAAAAATATCGTACTATGATTTAAGATTTGGGCCGAATCGTCTTGTGATCGCTGGATATGGCACGCAAATCTATCGATTCGAATACCTTTTAGCTAATTAGAAAAAATTAAGAATTGAATTTGTTGCTAAATTATTGGTTTAAAAAAAAGGTATTGTATGACCGTTACAAACTCAACCAAAAATTACTGGTTTAATGTCATTAAACTCTTTAAAAAAATTAAAGAGTGATAAAAATAACAGTCTTTCGACTTGTACCTGTCGAGTTGAGCGAGTACGAGTTGACCGCTTGCTGGCAGGCGGGCGGGAGTATCGCATTATGTGCTGACACTCGCCGGCGCAATAAGTGTTGGGCAGTGATGCTTCACGGTGGAGGAGTCCTTTCTTGTCCGGTGCAAGCTGGGTAAGGGACTCAGGACATAATTACAGCGGTCTGTTTACTGGACAGGCGCGTAGTGTACAATGACAGCGTATTCTTGTACTTATATGTACTGCTGAGATTTCAGAGTTAAGTAATGAACCTTGGGTTTAGGTTAGATGTCGTTACGTCTTCCTGCGTAGGCAGCTCTAGTAGCAGCGCTGCAAGAGCGGTACGGTGATGACCGGTGGTGTGGACGCCGGGCGCCGTATTATTAGCAGCAATTTCGATTCCGAAAGGGATTATTTTTAAATTAGAAATTAAGGTTATTAAAAAGCAAATTAACTGAAGTTGTTGAAAGTTGTCTCGCAAGGAATGAGAGGCCACTCTAGATGGTCCTACACTTAAGACCCGTTATGGAATCTCATCGGGGTCGAAAAACCGCAGGTCCAGCACTTTATTTCCGCATGGGCGTGCATAGGGCTCGAAATAAGAACCCTGAAGGTTCTTGCACTTTGTCCCGGCACGGGAGTGCAGCGCTCGAAGAAAGAACCCCGAAGGTTCTTGCACTTTGGCCCCGGCACGGGAGTGCAGCGCTCGAAGAAAGAACCCCGAAGGTTCTTGCACTTTGGCCCCGGCACGGGAGTGCAGCGCTCGAAGAAAGGACCCCGAAGGTTCTTGCACTTTGGTCCCGGCACGGGAGTGCAGCGCTCGAAGAAAGAACCCCGAAGGTTCTAGCACTTTGGTCCCGGCACGGGAGTGCAGCGCTCGAAGAAAGAGCCCCGAAGGTTCTTGCACTTTGGTCCCGGCACGGGAGTGCAGCGCTCGAAGAAAGAACCCCGAAGGTTCTTGCACTTTGGTCCCGGCACGGGAGTGCAGCGCTCTCGAAGAAAAGATACCGAAGGTTATCTACTTTAATCCCAGCATGGGAGTTATCACTTAAAAACTTGAGCACAATTTTCTTTCCAAAAGTCAGTAAAAAAAATTGCAGGTAGATACGAAAATATTTCGACTCACCCAGATTATCTTCGGCATCTCATGACGAATGCACAATTAAATTCAAAATCGTTGAGCCCATTGTAACTTGTGATTTAAAAATTAACGAATTTCATTACAAAATCTTGCATCCGTCATAACTTATGATTTTACAAATTTACTTTAATCCCAGTATGGGAGTGTTATCACTTAAAAACTTGAGCACAATTTTCTTTTGAAAAGTCGGTAACATTTTTTGCAGGTAGGTTTTCGGTAGGCATACGAAATTATTTCGACTCACCCAGATTGTCTTCGGCGTCTCATGGTGATTTAGAAATGAACGAATTTTATTCCAAATTGTTGAATCCGTTGAAACTTGTGACTATTTAAAAAAAAATAGGAATATATTTAAGTTAAATATTGAAGTTGCGCTTAGGCGCTTAACGCGTGCGTTGGTTGCCGTGCACGAAAAAAGAATGAGGACGACAGCCAAGATGGTTACCAAGATGGCTTCCAAGTGAAGTTAAAAGGACTTTATTTTACTTGTATTGACTATAGTCAAATCAGTCTCTAAATACGTGCAAATGTTGCGTGTAGGATAAAAGTACTACCATGTTTATTATATCTGAAGCATGAAATTTACGAAATATAATAGCTTCCTAGCTAAATCATTAATTGTAGCTGTTAGTACTTGCAAGATTATTATACTCACAGTGAAAATAATAATCTGTCAATCATATAAAATAAGCCTAAAAATAAAACTTAAAGAGAAGAAAAACTAAACATACTACTTACTTCTAACTACAACATAAAAAAGGGGCACTTACAAATCTTCAGTAAAGCCTAAAGATAATCTAAGTGAAAAATAAGCCTAACAGAATATCATTAAGTAATGTTTGAAAGAATGACAAGATTTTAGACCACTTCGACTTATACTTAATTTCCAGATACAAAAAATAAGTAAATATAACAAAAACCTTCTGTTAACGACATAATGTTACTGCCTTTCTTATGTTATGTGCGTTTATTACTGGCAAATATAGATATACAACATTTGAGGCACTGAACCCATTTTTAACGCATTAAATGATTGTAAATTTCATAAGCCTGTATAAATCTGGTGGCTTAAAAACCTTAAACCACTAACTTACATTTTTAAGCCTTCTTGAATATAAAACAATTAAGATAAACCAATGAACTTCTATGATTTTAACTAAATGCCAAAAAAGAGAAATGCCTCACTTTATTGTAAGTTATTATTATCATCATCATCATCATCATCATCGGGTGCCATCTTCATATAGAAGTTTGGAGGTCAATTGGCATAATTTTCTGCGATCCCATGTTGTCTCTTTTAGATGCGGATAGCTCATAAGTATTATGTTGTCCTTTTACTTATAGTCCGGTCAATTTAAATATTCGAAGCTACATAAATTCCCATCAAGCTGAAAATCAGTAAGGTTGTTAAAATATGATTAAAAATAAAATTTGAAAGTTCCCCATCTTTCCCCTGTATGGAAAAAAATATATTGAAGGTCAAAGATCAAAAAATGAGTTTTTTTTATTAATATTCTTAACTGTCTGTAAAATCGTTTGTTTTGCACAAAACTCTTATTTGTCATAAGTATTTTTTTGAAGCTGATATTTGTACGAGTACATGTAATTACTTTTTGTACCCTTGTTTTAAGGGCCAGGTTATTTCATACAAAAGACATCAACGCGCGCTTGTAAATAATGTTAAAAGACAGGTTTAGATGTTGTTTATTGTAATGGAAGAAATATAAATTAAATTCGTTTATAGGTTTTACAAACTCTAATTTAAATGATGATGGCGCATTGAGAGGCTAACTTTTTCTTTGACACAATATCCATAAGAAGCAACATATCTTTATTTACAATACTAAAACATAAAAACGGGAAGAAAAACTGAACATACTTACTTCTAACTACAACATAAAAAGGGCACTTAGAAAATCTTTAGAAAAGCCTAAAGATAATCTAAGTGTTCCAGCCCACTGCCAGAGGGCAGCGTGCCCAGCATACTGGCCGCATTACCAAGCTGGATGGCCATGCTGATAAAAAGGCCAGCATTTTGGTCACGCGTCGCGTCAACTAAGCGCTAAGCGCTCTTTTGACACTTGATATCACAGAGAAATTAACCACTACGTTTACTTGATATTACAAACGTTACGATCCGCTAGCGATCCTAGCGGCAAATTGGTGAGGTTTGCTAACTATGAGAACATTTTAGACCTCACGATACTAGCGCCTCTAGTGGTGATCTCACACTCGGTTGCCTCCTTTCAGTATAATTTCAACTACAATATAAGCTTACAAAAATGAATAAATTTTATAGCAATCGATTTCAAATACTGCTTTATTCAAACAGTTAACAAAATGAGATTTTTATGTGCGAAAATGTAGTTTTGTAGAAATGTTTGCTATTTTTTTACTAGGTAAATTTTAATAATTTTGTTCCCAAGTATTGTATAGTTGGAATTCCTAAGAAATAATTATAAATAAATATATTATTACGTTGTTTTTCAGTGTTTTTGTTAGGCACATGGACTGAACAACATTTATCTTACGTAAGAACATTTTATTACTTCTACTTTACTATTCTATAAAAAAACTGTTAATTATCTCAAAAAGAGCTATGGGTTTTTACCAACATGAAAAGTCACTTTACGTTACTTGTTGTTAAAGTTCTGGGTTAACATGTATTGTTGGGCCATGATTGTTCTCATATCATGTGATAATGCATATTAAAAAGTATTTTATTTTTATTCACATGAGGTCTGTATTAGATCGACGCAGTTGGCACATACAAAGGGAGGCCTATACCCAGCAGTGGGATCAAGGGCTGTGGATGATGATGATTTACATTTAAGTGACATTATGCATAATAGTTGCTTTCGTCGCAGACTGAATAAAAAATTAATAATCCTGTCATAGTCCAAAGTTCTTAGGCTGCAAATACGTCGCATTCCTCATTTCTGGGGGTAAAAATCGAGCCATTGTATTTTTTTAAACTGTATGAGTAAATGTATTCTTTCTTTCTTCTTTGCAGCCAATGAACTACTGCCAAATGGCGAGTACCTGCGTGCACGACAACCGCGCCGTGTGTGCCTCCACGCCGGACGGTTGCAGCCGCCGCTCTTTCATCGACCAGTGCGACATGTTCGAGTATAACTGCGACTACAATACAAGTACGTACTTAAACTTTTTATTACAAAATGAGCGAAAATAATCACGACCGGCAGGATTCGAACCTACGTATTTCTGATTACCAGCACTTACCAGCCAGAACGCCTGAACCGCTAGGCTACGGTCTACTAACTGCCAAACGTTTACATAAGTTTAAGTTAAAACAACCATAGTGCGGGTTTAGCACTTGACAAAATAACTCATAAGTAGGTGCTTCATGAAATAGTCGCATTCACGTGTGTACACGGCTTTAGGCGCTAATGTAGCATGAAATTCCTACTAGGTAATATTAATATTATATAGGCGAAAGAGTGTGTGCGTGTGTTTATTACTTCTTAACGTTCAAATGTCTAAACCGATTTGGATGAAATTTGGAATAGAGATAGATAAAAGCTTGGATTAACAAATAGGCTATTTTTTATCCCAGATAAACGTGATTAACACCGCAGGACAGTTTTGCCATTAGGGAACAATATGCTGCTAAGATCACTAGTGGATAAGGTTTTAAATGTCAAAAGTAAAAAATAGTAGCCTCATAATATCTATGGTCTTGATAAACAAATCATACGATCCCAGTCGGCAGACACATCGTCCGAAATACTACGATCCTTTAAAATAGTTGAGAGTCGCAGTTCCATTTTTATAGTATATAAGTAAGCTACAGAGACTCAAGTCTGTTTTATGCCTGACAAAAATCGTGAGTAGGTTAGGTACATAGGTATCCTGACGCCATTTGGCTATGCGTTCTGGGCGTAGCATGATTATTATTCTTAAATGTCTATATGAAGCAGTCATTGCCGTTCAATCATCATATCACCCACACATAAACAAGGCAATCTCGTGAAAGCAACACATATTTCAGCATCGAAATATCAATAAGTACATATATATTTTATTTAATTTTATTTTATATTTTGCAATACCTATGTCTTTTTGAAACCCAACCCGGGTCCAGATTGCTGGAAAGTATGAGAGAAACGTCCCAATTCAATATTTGTAATATTTTTCTCTTATCGAGCTTCTTGAAATATTAGTAGATCAGTAAGTACCTATCTAGCTAAGTTCAATACAATCGGCGTTTTGTACAGGACTTGTCACCGTTCATGTTCAAATAGTTACAATAGATTTCAAACTCAAAATAATATATTTCTTAATAAATAGGTAAAGGGAAACCAGTAAAACCAACAAGCTGTTACTAAAACAAAAATTGCAATTGCTTTCAGAGTACACGACGCAACCGTGTGGCCCTTGCGTCAGCGGCCACCCAGATTTTATGTGTTAAATGTGTTCAATAATACATATACTATATAATACACATACTATAATCTAAAATAAATCGTTTTGAACAGTAAAAGTTGGTTTTAACTGGTTTCTTTTCTAGATCTCGTAAATTTTATTTTATTGCCTCAGTTATTTACTTGCAAACCTGAAAACCTATGCCACGTGCTCTGTGACTATACTCGTAGTGTTAGTAGTTACAATGTTGAAGAATGGCTACTAAGTTAGGTACCTAGATAATTTAGTTTTAAAGGGTATAACTAGTTACGTACTTAGTTCAAAATACACTTGAAAACGAATGACGTGACATACAAGTACACATTCCTGTATTCTAAACACCTGTTTTAGTATTTTAAGTACTACAATATAATATAGGTAGGGTTATTATCACGACGTAAACAATAATTACTTGTTAGTACTGTGAATTAGAGCAAATATATTTTACGTGATTGTCCTAAATTCTTTCAAGTTTTTCAAACGTTATGATTTTTTCCGTGTCATTAACAGTGGGTACAAACCATTCATTTTCAGGATATCATACAACTTACGCATTCTATTGCATGACGCCCGCAACGATACGAGCTCATAGTTCTATTCCTACTGTTCCACCTACAATACCATATAACGTTCCAAGCGAAGACCAGATGATACAAGACAATATCATTGAAGATACTACTGCAAGAGCAGCTCCGACTCCAAAATATATTGGTAATCATCCAAACTGTGTTTGTTCCTGTCATGAAATATCGACTACAACAACAACAACGATGGCTCCTATCGTTATTAAATTTAGTCCAACAACAGTTATGACAAGACCTATTACCACGTCTACAGGTACAAGTCCAACTACTAAAACCACTTTGTCTACTACGCCCATTCTAAGGACAACTACAACAACCCCGACCAGTACTTCAACTACAACACCAAGTACAACTGTAACAAGCACAATTAAGAGTACTAGTCCAACCACGACCGAGCCAACAAGACTGAGTTTAACAAGCACCGAAAGTACTGTCACGACCACTCCTGTGAGTACTACCGAATCAACAACAACTACTACTACAATAACTACAACAACAACAACTGAAAGCCCTACAACGTCTACTACAACAATTCCCATCACTACAAGTTCTAGTAGTACTACAACTACAAGCCCTAGTACAACCACAACTGAATCTGAAACAACTTTGACCAGTACAACTACTGAGAAACTAATCACAACCTCAACTTTAAAGATGGCTGCCACTACTGAGCCTGAGGTTGCTGTAACACAAACATCAGGCGTCACCACAACACCACCTACGCCGAATGTGACCGAGGTAAATACAATATTTACCAGTTCTATAATTATTACAAATGCAACAGATACTACTACTACTATGAAGCCAACAAGTAATCAACCGGGAATCATAACATTGAGGACAGTGGTAAAGCCACGTGGATTTACTGGATGTTGCCAAAGACCAAAAACTTGGGAGACGACTTCAAAGAAAGATTATACAATATTTATCCCATACGTTACAAAACTATCGACACTTTTAATACCTGCTAAGATGAGAAAAAAAAATTCTTCGACGGCGGCTACTGTGTCAACCACTGCTAGTTCAACTTTAACTACAACAACTACCATACCGATTGCAGTAACTCTTACAATTGTTGAAAGTACAACTACAGGAACGCCTTCAACTATTGATATTGTAACAACAGGAACTTCTTCAAGTGTTAAAAGCACACAAAAAGTGGTCCCTGCAACTGTTTCAAGCACAGCAACAGTGGTAAAACCACGTGGATTTACTGGATGTTGCGAAAAACCGTATACGTGGGAAACGACATCAATGAAAGACAATACAGTATTTATCCCCTATGATTCCACGATGAACAATAATATTACAATACCAACCAAAACTAGCTCATCTATAACAACGACTATACCAACAACAGTTACTTTTTCGACTGCCAAAAGCGCAACAACAGTTGCGACTAAGACAGTTCCTTCAACAACAAAAGGCCCAACAACAGAAGTATCAACGACTGTTGAAAGTACAACACTGGCGTCAACCACTTCTTCAACATCATCTGTAAGCACAATCGTTTTGCCTACAAATCAAATTACTAACGCAGTTAAGTCATAATTTTATGAATCATGTTATTTTTTCGAAAATACAAGAACGCAAAAACTTATAAGGGCGGCTATAATATGTCAGAATTAATTAAAAGAATTCCGAAAAATCCAAGAATGTAAATTGTTGCTTATGACATATTAATAAAGCTGTTCTTGAAAGGTTATGCATACGTGAGTAGTAACCCTTTATGAATTATTATTTTTACTAGGCGGTACGTATATCTAAAATCAGCAACCTAATTATTTTAAGAATGTTTATTGTGAAAAAAAAGTTATTTGCATACCTTCGTGTTAACAGCATATCGTTTTTACAAATGAATTCAAATTAGTTTTCTACCACTCATATATTTTTAATGCATGTTACAGACAAATGCAACAATTAAAACAACAGTCTGCCTCCATTGCCAGAGGCCTTCGACTTGGGAAACGACCACAGAGAAAACGTCTCCATTTGTTTTCATAACGCTATTGGATGAAGAGACGAAGATACCACAAACCACCAAAGAGATAGAACAAACGACTAGTAAAAGAGATATTCAAACTATACATTCACCTAGTACTCTTACAACAGTACAAATGCAAACAACATACAACATTTTTACTACAACACAAGATGCGTACACTATTCCTAACTACGTCAAAGAATCATCAGAATCTGTTGAAGATGTAGAAATTACAACTGAAAATATAAAACCCACATTATCGGTAGAAGAAATTCACAACGAAATATTAGATATAGAAACAAATGCACCTGTAGATGTCCCTAAAACTAGTCATGAGAAAGACTTAAATCCATTAAAAAAGAATCTATATACCAATGACGTAACTGATTACGAAGACGATATGCCTACGCATCCCATGCCACCAACAACTAAGACTTGGACTACTTGGTGGTATCCAACGTTTTGTAAGAATGGAAACTGTGAGAGACCCGAATCATGGCTGACGACGAGACGAAGAACGGGAAGACGTCGATATAATTATAAAGTTAGTATTTTTATGTGTTATGCTAGCTTAATATACATTATTTTATGCGCAATTCATGTAGCTTTTTTATTAAAAAAATATGATACCACTTCAGTTATTTTAATGTTATTTCGTAAAAAAAATATTATCAATTTTGTAGTTTATTGGTCTCTAGTGGCATGTCCACCGTCCGTGCTCCGTTGTTTAGTGGTACAATTTTTCAGGATCCTAAGCTATCGCCATATTAAAAAGAGCAATGATCCATCGTCCCGTTGTGGTGTTAAAGTGGAACATGCAGACACAGACCAACAAACACATTTTTGTTTTTAATGATACGATTTTTTTTTTCATTCTATTTCAGATTTTATAGAAGATGTAAGCAGTGAATGTGACTGTAATAACTCTGCGATCCAAGACAATGATGACAGAAACCACAAACATCCAATGGAAACCAGTAAAGAATCTAATAAAAACCCCCGCAATGAGCCCAATGACCCCAATAACAATAACCCAGAAGTTGAATTGAAATTGAATAACCCAGAAAACGTCTCACACAATAATAACAAACCATCTAACATACCTTTGACACCATCTACAGTTACAGTTACAATATCTAGTGATAATAATGGAAGTAATATTCAACCAATAACAAATTCACTAGAAGATGAAGGTAGCGCCGGAAACAATCAAGAAAAGATTAACCCTGGACATATCTATCCACCATCAGAAGTCACACCTGCTAATCAAGAAAATGATAACTATGGGCAACCAAATCAGGAGAATGATGAAGAAATGAGTAGCAGTAGCACACTAATATTAACACCAATACCTGAAGTCACGGCAGCCAGTGAAAATATTCATAATGATAATAATTCACCATTAGAGTCAGCCCAAGAAAAAGATGCGGTGGAAGGAACCCAAACACAGAAAAATACAATTGAATCAGAAATTGGGGTGGTAATTTTACATCCCAGTAATGATAGTGAGAATAATCAAAAAATAGTCACAAGCGATTCGCAGGGGGATGTTCAATATGAATACATTTATACAGACCTTGATAAAGAAGGGCTCAAAATATTTGGTTCCCCTAAAAAAAGACTAGCACTCAAAATTTGCGGTAACAAAAAATTCTGTGGTAGGCCTAACACGTGGATCACGACAAAGCGAGGCGAAACAAGAGACTTCTTTAGAATTGTGAAGAGCGCGGAATTGAATGACGACATTAATTATCCTGATGAAAAAACGTAAAATTAGGTTAGGAATGTTAATCCACTCTCTTAGATTGTGCTTATTAAAATTACTATTGATAAAATAGATTTTAGCTTTAATTGTATTCTTCAATTACGATGTTTCAATTTTGATGTTTTATTTTTGGTGACATAATGACTGGATAAATTAACTCAAGTTATTATGTTGGCCTAACAATCAAGTGAATTGTATGCCATGTGAAGTAATCATATGGGGTTTTATTACAAAATGCGGTTTAACTATTAGTCCAGAAATTTGAAAATATGAATTCCTTCTTGTTGTTTAAAATTTGTTTTCTTCTTCCATAATAATCATATTGTGAAAATGTTACAAATGATAAATCAGTGTTCCAATTTGAAGTTGATATTTTGATTGTTTGTATGTGATGTCTAGGACTTTGAAAGTCCTAGGCTAATAGATATACCTATATATTTTTTTTACGTGGGATAGGTTTGCGTTTGACTACAGCCTGCCTGATGTTAAGCATTGCTGCACCACCTATTATTATTATATTTGACTGGCCTGTTAGCTTAGTTGGTAGTGGCTCTGCCTTCTAATCTAGGGGTTGCGGGTTCGATTCCCGCCTGACATAAGTATTTATGCATTTTAAAAATGTATAATTTCTTGTGTTGAGTCTGGTTGTTTGTATGTATAATAAGTATGTATTTACAAAAGAAAAGTATATAAGTATTATATCCGTTATCTAGTACCCACGACACAAGCGTTTGCTTAGTGTGGGGCTAGATGGCGCTGTGTGCAATGTCCCGGAATATAAAATGTCCCGGAATATTATTGCTGAATTTAAACCGCGTTTTGTAATAAGACTATTGATGTATGCTGATTATTATATATTTTTCTTGTTGTTCCGTCTATACTTGCTCCGACAATATTAATGGCGTGATAAATTTGTTAGTTGTGTCACGGGAAAAGGATCCTCAGAAACATCGAAGGAACTCTGGTGGTTTTAGTTAACGTTCGGATTTAGAGTTTGGAATACACCTCTGACATAACATAAAAAAATCGATTGACGGACCCACCATAAAATAAACAGCACTAAAGCTATACTTCAATAACAATAAAATGTACAAACATTATTAAATTGAGTTTTTAATTCCTCAAAATAACCTTACGATCAACAGTAATAACTTAGCTAACTTATATCTAGACTTGTATAACGAACTTTAAAATATAAACAGGAATACAAAATGCTTATCTTCTTCTCATCGAATGACAGTGGCCAACTCTGCTGTCGAGAGTTTATCAAGGCACCCTAAGGGCCTCTGACATGGCTTAACGACTGCTGTACTAGACAAACATTCGGGACCTACAATGCTTATTATTTTTCTATACTATCAAAAAGATAGACATATATACAGGGTTAGTGATAAATTACATTTTCAGAGGGAGGTTTTTAATCAAATTTTTTGTCTCTCCAAAATTGGTCGCTAGGTACTCTTACTCCTTCGACCTGCGACAGAAATACATATGAGCGAGAGGACCAAAAAAATTTCTACCAAAGCCTACATATGTATAGTCAGCTATTGCCATCCAGCGTGGTAATGCGGCCAGTATGCTGGGCACGCTGCCCTCTGGTAGTGGGCTGGGTGCACTGAAAACACCACTTCTTCTTCTGGCTTTTAAGAATCTCACGATATGCATTATTAGTAACTTATCATTTTCCGTAGAAGATAAATTTTGCTACAAATTTAAGCTTAAAATTACGAAATGGGGTAATATATTATAATTATGGCAAGTTTATTGGCATTTCACTACAAACAATAAAACTTACGTAACTCGTTATTTCTATGATAAAGTAGCTTAGTTTAGTAGGTAGAATGTTACAATATTATTTGTACTAAAGTTCATTTTCAAATTAAACTCTCATGCTTAATTATTTGATATTTCATACATTATCAGATACAATCCTAATATACATAGTGTAAAATATAATGTTTATTTACTTATATTATATAGAAATAACTGTTTGTTTAGGTCCCATATAGGTAGTTCAACGTATATAATAAAAAATATACAACTTTATAAAAAATAGACAACCAAAAATCAAACTAATCCATAACATTCGTAACAAAAGGTCTAATAAGTCTAAGAAACAATTATTTACAGAAAAAACACGTACTTGACAATGTATAAAAGACACTGTTTAAGAAATACAAAATAGCCATTCACAATTTCACTTATCAATATTTAACTTCCCTTAAACAAGCCCTTATCCCCATTAGACTCTTGTATTATTGGGAACTACCATTATATAAAAATTATAAATGTTCAGCTGATTAGTTAAGCAGTGTTTTTGAGTAAAAGAGACAAAACAGTGCTTAACTAAGCAGGTACCTATTTAGTCGATTGATCAGTAAATCATAATCAAGATGATAACGAAACAAGACTCTGATCAACAAAACGTTATAAAAGAGACTTCGTATGAGTGGCAAACTCTAGCATTCGATTCCTTTAAACCGCCCTAAGGGCCTCTGACATGGCTTAATGACTAACGTACTACGACAAACAGCCGCGACTTACAATTTAACGTGTCATTAAACACAAGAGCTCAAAAAAGGAATGCCACTTTTCGGTCACCCATCCAAGACCGCGTTCAGTTTCTAACTAATCATTGATTCAAGATTACAAACAAGCAAAACAGTTACTAAAGACTAAAACCAAAAAAAATAAACAAATTATGCTTTATCATTCCCATTGACTAGCATAGGTTTGGCAACGTCGCTGTTATTCCTTTTCTTTTTGAAGGAGTTGATGAAGAAATCATCGGCGAAGATCATTTGATCGCTCTTATAGTACGCTTCGATTTCTACTAAGGTGCGTTTTTCAGTCTCAGGTAAAAAGAAGTATAGGTAAATGACGCCTATGAAGCCGAAACAGGCGTAGATGGCGTAAGTGCCGCTGAGGTGGAAGGAAGCTTCCATGTTGTAGTTGGTCTTGGACCCGATGAAGAAGAGGATGTAGCTCAAAGCAGCCGCCATGCTTGTGGCCATGCCGCGGCTCCTGGAAATCAAAAACAAACTTAATTATAAACACTTAATTGTAAGTCACGTCTTGCATAATACGGAACGCAATATAAAACAAACAGTTAAAATATGTCAACTTTGTTAGTATAAGAACTGTCATTTTAAGAAATAATACTTCCTGCCTGGAAGAAATCGCTGTTAGTGATAAGGCCGCCAGTTGTGGCACTATTTATTTAAGTCTTTTGGGTTTTTGTTTGCCTTTTTTTCTGTGTGTGTGTTACAATAAAGAGTTTTATCTATCTATCTACTTCAAATATTAAAAAATATATAAATAAAACCTGATTTGAAACAAATTTTATTTGGCGCAGTTAAATGCTATAGTAAGTTTGGTAGGAGCTATTGCTATTGAGATTAGAATATGTCATATGTTTCTTTTCTATTGACTGCTTACATTCTCAACAAGTGTTCTATTGAAAAAAAAAATGCGTACCTATAACGGGTTCAGTACATCATTCAATATTCAAACAGTCATTTATCATGGTCACAAAATACTAATAATCTAACTACATTTCTTAACACGGTGACGATGAAGTTGAGTCGTAATGACCCGACTTCCAAACATTTGCGTTTGGAGTTATTTTAACGTCATTGATGTTTGACTACCTTCAGTGTGCCTGATGTCAAGCACCGCTGTAGCAATAATGTGAAACAAATATAATAATCTAACTAATTTCTTATTATTTCTAAATCTGTAATAAAACATACAATGCCAAACTAGATACTTCATCCCTACAACTCACCTAAAAGGAAACACCTCTGATAACAGCACCCACGGAATCCCCACCGCGAAGAAACAGACCATTCCCAGAAACAGGAACACTGGGAGCAGTTCCTTCTTGTCAGGGAATGTCGTGGCTTCATAGGAGAAGACTTCTGGAGCAATATTGTAGGAGGCGTAGATGCTAATGCCGAGGCTGCAGAAAGCTGTTCCAAGGAGGGAACCGAGGATGAGCTTCCTCTTGCCCGTAAACTTGACCACGGTGGCTGAGAGCAGGCTCATGATGATCAGAACAGCTCCGACTGTTACCTGGAATTGGGAAATGATGTTGTTGAAAAATAGGAATAGGTATTTCTGACTTAATTATGGATGTAAAAAAGATCAAGGTCACTTGAAATACACGCAACGGTTCAAGCCTTTATTCCACATGATTTTTACAGTACAGTTTTGTGAATGGAACAGTTTACTGTTCCATTCACAAAACTTTAGAAGATAAAATATTAATGGCGCATGTACGTATTTGTAAGTAGGTATGATAAAATATATTCTTTGGTTTGTAAAACTGTTGAAAGAACATCTTTCAAAGCAAAATTTAGATAAGACACTTAGTTCACTGGAGGACTTGTCTTGGGCAGAAGCATAGCAGAAGCATCATGGTAGGTGCCTAGGTTCAGCCACAGATTAACTTCTTAGATTTGTAAAGATGATTAAAACGTAAAGAATATCGGAGAGTATTAAATATTAATATCAATTTGTATGTATCGCTTGGGTTAGTTTTGAAGCTATTTAAAAACAATTTCTTTCGCGAACAATTTTGGACAATGCAACCGGTTTTATTCGAATAATATTTTTACTACCACATTAATATTAAAATTATGGAAAGATAAGCACACAGTCGCGCCGGATTTTGGAAATGGCCTTGTTAAATGATTCATACATTCGAAATAATGACGGTCTAAAACCAGACTGTGTGGATTTTTTGCTAAAATATTTGACCGAACTTGACCCATTCATTATGGAGTTAATATCTAGGCAGCATCATTATACATAACTATGAGAATGATTTTGTTAAAGTTCGGAAACAGCAGCTATATGAATAAAAATATTTTGTTTGTACTATTACAATAGAGAAGCACAAAATCGGGCTGAGTGGCGTGCCTTGGGAGAGGCCTATGTCCAGAAGGGGACGACTGCAGGCTGATGATGATGATTACAATAGATAATAACTGTATTATAATATGGTTTATTCTAAAAAAAACTTTAGGAACATATAGGTATGTATTTACAAAAGGATAAGTATATGACTATTATATCTGTTATCTAGTTCCCTCGACACAAGCGTTTGCTTAGTGTGGGGCTAGATGGAGCTGTTTGCAATGTCCCGGAATATTTGTTTACTTATTTTTTATTATTTTTTTTTATTTTTTTTGGCGGTTTGAAAGCTCTGGACACTAAATTTTGCCACTCTCGTGCAAACTTATTCACGTATGTTAAGTATATTAGAGTCCTACTATATATACCTTATTAATAAGAAATTACAAGTTCATACAGTCCCATTGCTCAATTTAAAAAGTAAGTTAAGCTAAACTATTTGTTTTTAAGTTTGGTGACTCAGCGAGGTAACGCCGCCAGCATTTTTTTTTATTAATTTAATTAAAATTGCTTTGCTGTTTCTTTAATTGTTTTTTGATTTAAAATGTATAAATAAATATGACAAGACATGACTTCGTATTAAAATATTTTAGTAGACACGGTAATAACCAAAACAGTTATTAAAACTTTATTAGTGAATATCAAGGGAATCATCTCCAATAGTTCCGTGAAGCTAACTTTTAACTTTAACTATCAGACATATGTACAACATGCAATTAAGTTGAGACATGAACTTTGACCTCGAAGCTTAAATCCGGATAAGTACCGAAACACCTTGAAAGTAGAAGAAACATATAGCTTTAGGTATAGTTGGTGGAAGCTAGTAAGCAACTTTTAAAATTATCTTGTTTAAGACTGTATTCTGGGCTTTAAAGCCTTATTTGTGGAGCTTTTTATGCGTACCTAGTATAATATTAACCCTTATATCAAGATATTTTTCCGCCGTGATCTCCATAAAGGTTTAGTTATATTGCGACAAACTTGAAGAATACGAAGCTAAAATTTCTTTCTATAAAAGACATCACATAATAACTATAATAATACTATACTAGGCCAAATATCTACGCAACTTCTGTTTTGTTTACATTATATTTGTAATCCAATAAAAATGTAATCATTTCACATTTGGTTGCAGGTCATCATTTTTTGTATTGTGTTGTACCTATGTTCTGCGAATTCAGGACCTTTATAAAGTAATTCACTTTTCAAAGTTCCTAAATTACATTTAGGACAAAACTTTTGTTAGGTATATTAATGTAAAAAAAGGTATATTAATGTAACTTTAGTCCAGGCTTAGAGAAGTAACCCAGTATCAAGTGTATAATCATCGTTAGTTATATACTTATGTAGATTCGTTCCAGATTTACATTTTAGAGCCCTGTCATAAATAAAAATTATAACTGCTTTATTACTATTGACTATTATTTTTGTGGTTGATGTGTAAAAGGAGACGGAATATTTTAATGGTTTTATTTGTGATGTTTATACAGACTTTATGAAAACTCTATCATAACAAACATGTTACAAGAGTCAAATTGAGATTTACATCTTTCCTTTGAATTATACAGGTTTTTTGATCATGAAAGTATTATGCCGTTAATTTAAATTATTAGTTTTTCATTATTTATGAACCAATGTGCTGTTTTTTTTTCACGTATTTGGTTGTAAAGCTATCGAGGAGGAGCTCTCTGGAGGTTTAATTACCGAAAGGTTTAGATACATTTCGATGAATTGGAATTTTGTCCTCAAAACGTCGTTTTCATTAAAACATGGAAAACTTTCGCCGTTATGTAAAATATAGAAAATAAAAGCATATGAAGCTAAATTTAATTAAATTAACACTCTGTGTTTCTATACTTGCGTAAAACGATACCGGATGCTAAGTAATAAATACCAATACATACACCTAGCCGTAATCCGATCTAAATTATTGCCCACGCATGAAAAACAAAAAACAAACAGTAGTTAAAATAGTAAAATAAGCATTTCAAACTTACCACAATCGGTTTAGAATCATATTTCATGCCTAAAGCCTTACAAATGTTCACCATATTCGGTCGAACCGGCGCGAAACCGCTCATGGTATGGAATAGGAAATATGCCATTACTAGAGTAAACGGTCTCATCGTTTCCTTCACTAGAAATACGTTCCTGAACTTCCAGATGATTCTCTTAATAATGTTGCTGCTTTCGTGAGAGCAGGGTTCTATGGCTTGGCCTTCTTTGAGGCAGATAACACACTGGTGGATGACGTCGTTGTATTGCAGGAGCTGGTCGAATTCTTCCTGGACGTCCTCTGGTTGGGCCCAACCTCGGAGCCGACAGAGTGACCTCATTGCCTCTTTTTGTCTGCCTTTGGAGATTAGCCATATTGGAGTTTCTGGCACCTGGAAAAATAGATAAAGAGATAGGAAATTATTTATTGCAACACACGATACAAAATAACGAAGAAATGAAACAAAACTTATACTAGTGCCACAAGTGGCAGCCTTATTGCCAGAAGCAATCTCTTCCAGTTAGTAAAGTTACATGGTTGAAGTTGTTTTTAGGAAAATAAAGAATAAAGACTTCTAAGAGGACATTAAAAACAGTCAAATCGTTAGATCACATCTGTACCTACTTTTGTTTAAGAAGTTTGGATTGTATAGTGTTATTTATTCATCTTTATAAGAACTGCTTACAAAGAATGTATCAAAACAAAACTTTTTAAGAGCAATGAATTTAAAACGCTTGAATCAATTTGAATTAATTATTATAAAAATATCAAAATCCTGAACCAGTAATTACAACAACACATGTTGTTTATAAATGTGATATAAAATTTCCTAAAAAAAAATTACTAAATACAAAATAATAAAAATTAATTTGTAATATACCTATATCTAAAAGTTGCAGCATGACATTCAACTTTAGTATGATCCAATATTAAAAGCATAAATCTAACAGTGCAGTTTTTTCACAGATGAATATTTAACAGAAACCTGTTAATATTATTACGTTATGTTATGCAACTTTTAATTCATAGTTTTTAACCACTTTATTGTACGTATGATTAATGTATAATATAATATCATAATTTATTCATCATTGCTGGAAAGATCAGGTGGAATAAGATCTGTCCCAGCTCGAAGCCGCTGAGTGGCAGGAAGTGGCACAGGACAGAGATGAATGGCGTCTTTTGGCGTCGGAGGCCAAGATCCGATTTGGGTCGTTGAGCCAACCTAGTTAGTTAATTTATTATCATTAAACTAATCAAAAATAAATAATAAAGCTTCTGGGTTTTAAAATGTTAAATAATTTATGCTATTATTTAACATTTTAAAACCCAGAAGCTAGATTGTAACTGATAAACACAATATCATAATTTTGACTACGGTTCTATTCATTCTCACTTACAACGTAAATTTTGTATAATCATAGTTTATGAAAATACAAAAAAGAATTTACGTGACGAGAATTTTTGATTAGTTTAATGATAATAAATTATGATATTATGGAAAGCAGCCATATCAATAATAGGTGTCACTCTAATAGTACGATAATTTGTATAAATTGTTATAACCAGTTGATGTCAACATAATAGAAATATGGTTTATTACAATCTCATAAATTTACTCATAAAATCACGGTTTATAATTTAATTTATGGAATATTTTAATATCATTATTTCGAACGGCCTCTGAAGGTTACCTATAGTGTTTACACAGAAACCAAATTAAGGTAATCACAGAATACAAAACAGTAGAGTTATAACAAAATACTACATATGTACATACAGAATAAATCAATCAACAGAAACCTAATTATTTATTTGTGGTTTCCGTTGTTTTTTACCAATTAAAACTTATTTTAATATGTGAAAATTAATATGACTAGGCGCAAAACATATGGAAATGGCCTATAATAATTTAAAACACATATATTATTTGAAAATAAGACTAACACCATCTTTATTTCCGTTCAAAACATCATTCTATGAACCATTTAAACGGACTGGTCTACCAACAATTTAGAAATTTATGATGCAGTTCTGTATAATTCAAAATACTGATTTTTAAACATGATGTGGCTGTTTCCCTTCTCACAGAATTTAAACCGGTTCTTTGTAACTTACGATGAGGTGATGTTCATTACCATTCAGAAACTTTTTTTCTTTATCATTGATCTTTATATAACATAGAATGGAACCAGAACCGGTATGCGCCGGTGTGACAATTTGAGAAAGATTCTAACTTCAAAAGTAATGTTTACTATCTATAAAAGTTGCGGTAATAACTTGTTTTTTTGACATTTGTGAATATGTATCCGTTTATAATTCGATTGCTAAGACTCGAGTATATGTACCTATACTATTTTTGTTAGGTTGGTATCAAATTGCACCACATTTTTCAATACCTATCATAATAATATTAAATTGTCTTATGTTTTTTCTGTATTTTTTGTAGAAAATATCGTTAAATTACACAAGCTTTTTAGGCGTAGCTACTTATAACCGAATTATAACGAAATTCAATATAAAAACCAGTTTGAAACAAATGTAATAGCACGGGTACTTCTTGAAATCGTTTCAAATTGTTCCTCAATGCGTTCTTCAATAGTAGGTACCTAATGTTTAAAGATGGTGGTTTATCTTCTTGGAACATTAGGTACTCTCGTAACAAAATGGCAGTAGTAAATAAACATACTTACATCTTCAAAGCGAGAGTGAATCGGTTCTTACTGGCACGCTCCATACTAGACCGTAATGATTGCTTACCATCAGGCGAATAACGGTCAAGTTCAAACCTATACCTTGGTAAAAAAAAATACTTACAAAGAGCACCAGCACCATGGTTGCTACCGGCACAGTGAGCGACACTAGCGCTGCCTGCCGCCAAGGAAGAACTGTTCCCAGAAGGTATGCCACGAACATACCGGTTGATGTGAACCCATTAGTCAATGTTGTTAGGATGCCGCGGATTGATGGGTCGCTGAAATTGAGATTTGTAATCGTTAATAGAAATTATTTTTGTATGGTTTCTGGAACCCGACGTATAAGAAGAAGAATCTTAAATAAATAACTAGTGAATGCCCGCGGTTTTGAACGCATTATTTTGAGATAAATGCATATGCCACTTCGAAGACCATTTAACTTCACACTTAGCAAACTCATGTCCATCCAAAAACTCAATTTCGCTTTTATATTGTATAAACTTTTTTATGTCTCTATTCTTTTGAAGGTATTTGTCTAACGGGTATTATGGTTTTATTTTCTCATATTTATTTCAATATTCAAGGTCTCGGTTTCCAAAATGAATAATTCCTATGTGACCGTATCAACCAGATAATAACGATCAGATAACTGAATCATAATCGTATGGAAACCCATCATTTGAATATGAATGTTTTTATAGTAGCGCTGCTTTGTGGTTTTTTTTATACGGAGTGTTTTAAAAAATCTGTGTATACTGTATTTTAGGGTTTTATTCTTTTGTTTTTTATTCGAATATATTTTAGTAGTAGATGGAAAAGTTTCAAATATATCTGCTTACTATTTCTTGTTTTTATTTTATTATTTTTATTTAAGTGGATTACAGTTTCTATTAAATAAAACAGGTTTGCACTTTACCACTTGGCTTGATGGTAAGCAATAACTATGGTCTAAGATGGATCGTGCTCACTCAATAAGAACCGTCAAATAAAAGCCTAAACCTGCCATAGTATTATAATTAAATTATGATAGTCACTAGGAGTAGTTTCTTCTAGGCAAACGTGCTACATCTTAGACTACATTGATGCTTAACATCAGAAAGGTTGTTGTCAAACGTAAGCCGTGGCAAAAAACCTTCGTAATATTGGCAAATTTTTTTTTGAACCAATATCTGTTTATTAAAGTGTCTTGCTTTATTTGACCAATAAAATGTTTGCAGTATGCATACTTTGATTTAGTCAAATGGAAAATTAGTTTATCAAATCAAATCAAATCAAATATACTTTATTGTACACCAAATAAAAAGAACATATTTTACATAAAGGTGGAAGGTAACCAGGGACATTGGGCGACCTTATCACTAAAGTGATCTCTTCCAGGTAACCTAGTTTGGACAACACTAGAGGAAATCCGTAAAGCTGGCGTACTTAACACAATATTAGATAATTTAAAAATAAAACACAATAACAAATATAACATTCAAAGTAACAACATACAAACATAATTACACACAGAACTACATATTACTGATATTTAAAGGAAATATATTACATTGAAGGAAATCACACAAAAATAAAAGAAAGCAGAACATAATTCAAATAAAAAGACTTACACAAACCAATTAACATCACAAAGTAGAAATGTGATGATTAAAAACCAAGCTCTGAAATATGGGCAAGGATTTAGCCTGCTTGATATTAAGTGGCAGGTCATTCCACAAGCGAACCGCTTGCACAGTGAAAGAGGAGTGATAGTAGAGATTGGGATGGCTAAAGTCAGGAAATTTCAAGTGAAGGAAACGAGAAGAGCGCAGAGAATCGGAATGGGAGGCAGTGACAAAGAAAACCTTTCTTTTAGGTAGAGCGGAGTGTAAGGATTGATTGAGTTTATGTATGAATATACTAATTTCTTGCCCTGACATATACCTATTTTTATTAGAACAACCTGTATAATATTACACGTGTATTAAAAATACCATCGAGTAAGTATTTTAATATCGAACTTATCCTCGTGTGTGTAAATTTTATAAATGACTCTGAAACTTATTTTGGCTTCCATATAGACCTCCATTTCTTTATACCTATATATAACTTTAATACAGGAAATACACGAAATGGAACGTTTATATTCTAACTATACCTACATCTGCTGAAGCTGAAGCTGAAGTGGGTCCAAAATCTAAACATAACCAATATTTAAAAAAAAGGTTTGGAAATACATGAAATCACACACAACATCACAAAACACGTTTCAGCTATTTGTGTGGTTGTCTGTTTATTTAAACGCTCATAACGTAAGAACGGCTGAACGGATGATCATATTTTTTTGTATATAGGTAGTATGAGGTCATTTATATTTTTGACATAGCCTCTATACAGCTCTATCCCTTATAATAATATACTGTAATTTTTAATTTATAATTTTCTACGACACTATTTGACGAAGCCTCTTTACAGCTGATAGTAAAACTTATTTAACTTTAAATACATATTTAAATTAATTAATTGCCCTCTAAAATATGTTATTACCAAAAATTTTCAATTTGTCATAAATAATCAATATACTTATGTAATGAATATAATTATAAAAATATTGACGATGTTAATCTTGAAATGTGCTTCCCCTCTAAGATATTTATTAGAGTTAGTGAATGTAACGTGACTTGATTTCGAATAAATTATTTCATTTCATTTCATTTCATAGGAGTATCATAGGATACTTTTATCCCGAAATAATGCGAGCGAAGCCGCGGGTGTCTAGTAGTCACTAAAAAAACCCAACACGAAGCTAATTACCATGTGCTTATAACTTAATAAAAGCAATATGTGGCTAGACTTTTGAAGTGTCAGATTTTCCTAAAAAACACGTTAACATTTTAAAAACAAGATAATGAACATAATATTATTTGCAACTATACATGTAGGTATGTAGGTATTTAAATAAAATACAATAAACGTCAATTCACGCATACATTTATGATATTTGTATAAGAATAAAACGCTAATTCACTAGTAATTTTTAGTGACCTAGATTTTGGATTAGTATCGTCTGCATAATTTATTTTATTTGAAATGAAATCTGTTGTTTTTAATGTGAAATAAGTGCCAAAGAAATATAATGTAAACAGCAGTTTTAAATTTGTCCATAAGAAATGGTGATACGATTAGACGGCGGAAAATCGATCGCATTATTTTAGGATAAAAAGTAGCCTACGACACTCCTAAGACAAGACCTCATACTATCTGCATACCAAAAATTATGGAGATCCGTTCAGCCGTTATTTCGGGATGTGCGTTTAAATAAACAGACAAACGAAGACACAGATATAAACAGAAAAATAGAGAAACAGACAAACATTATAAAAACTGCTGAAACGTGTTTAAGTATCGATTTAAAGTTTACCCATACATATTTCCATTAATATCTTTCATGTACAGATTTTGACCTTCTTCAGCTTTATTACATGTTGAGAAAATCTATCTTGTTAGTTAGTAGCTAAGTAAATTACTCACCTAACTTCCCCCACATAAGTAATCGAGGGAGCTTCCATAATCCCAGTCCCGATACCCAGCAAGGCATTTGCAATAAAGAGCGAAGGTACATTCCACGCCGAGTACATGAGTATCCACGCGATTAGATGCGGTATGTTCACTAGGAATAAAGCCTTCTTTCGCCCGAACGTGTCCAGCAGTGGGCCTGAGAAGATGCTGCCTAGGGGCTGGCAGAGGAACGCCATGCTACCTGGAAAAGAAAAATAATATAAATAATAAAATCCTTTATTTATGTACTACAGAGTGTATACGTACCACTAAAATAACTAAAACATAATGTAAAACTAGTAACTTACAAAGGTACGTTGGTGAGGTAAACTGAGCTCTGCACTAAGTGTCACAGGGACCTTGTGCTGCAGTATTTCTCGCCGCGGTAAGCTTTTCTTACAATATTACACCAAGGTTCAATGACATGGTCTAAGTTTAATGTTAATAAAACTGATAAAAAACAATCACGAAGCCCTATCGTGCCTATACTAACAAAAACATAATGTTTACAAAATTTTACATTTTAAAAACTTTATAAAAGTAAAGTGACAATCAAATACGTATATTATATACCAGTAGGTAGTCATATTATGTGGAATGGTTTGAAAAATTCAATGAAATCTTTATTAGAAATCATCAAGAAAAACATCTTTATCATAAACAATAACTAGACATAGACTATTTTGTAATCACTTAACATACTACATTATTTTAAGTTGTTAATATAAAACTAAGTTGTAAACTAGAACCCCCGGAAGAACCTGCCTCTCTACGACACAGTTTTTTACTAATGTAAGAGGCAGAGCTATTTGTAAAGTGTAACATATTGTTTTGTTTACAATAAATTTATCTTTATCTTTATCTTTATCTTTAAACTGCATGTAATACTTATAGATATATGTATGTATTTCAAAGTTTGACCTTAAAGTTTTATATTGCCATATCGATTTTGTATAATTTGCATAGAATGTGCATAAGGATATTTATTTGCTAAAAAAGTTATGCTCAGCGCTAAACGGATATATTTTGTTAAAAAATTGTGAATATTTTTCTGTCTAGTTTTGAAAATAATATTGTTAACTTTATATGCTATGCATACAAATTGTAAGCTTTACATAATGTCTACTAAATATATAGGCAATAAAAATAGACTTAGTAGTCAGACTAACATGTATGTATGTAAGCATGCTTGCCTAAATGTATTCATTCTAGAAGGAAATCAGAAAACAGGGAACCCTGGTAGAATGTTCGAAAGATTTATCGACTTATGTATTTCAATCAATCAATCAATCAATCAAGAATTCTTTATTGTACACCAATAGCAAAAGAACACAAGTATGAATAAAATATGTAAAACATAGTATTGGGACAGAGGGCGGCCTTATCACTTAGAGTGATCTCTTCTTCTTCTCTTCTTTGAGTATTTCTTTTAGTATTAAACATATTTTTATTTATAATAATAAAACATAACAACAAGGGAAGAAAAACTAAACATACTACTTCTAACTACAAAATAAAAAGGGGCACTTATCTTATGAAAATGCATTTTTTGTAAGAAGTAAATGTTTCAATCCTGATGTTTTGATAAAATGCTGTAAATAGAAAGACTCAAAATGAAAGAAAGATTTAGTTCATTTTCACCTTAATTTGCTGGCAAAAGGCTTGAATTTGGAAAGTAAATCCATTATACCTATATTTTGTTTGAATTTTACTTGCTTAAAGTTACATTTTTGCTTGTCTTCGTGTGAATTACAAAATAATTCCTAATCTATTTCATATACTATCAATCTACATTGACTGATCGTTGGTATTTATCTAGATTGCAATATAAATAAGGCAGCTAAACTGGCTTCATTCAAGTACAGAACAAGGCTATTTTTTGCAACTAGTAAAATGAAGCGGTTATGTCTAGTATGTGATTTCAATTTTTTTTTTTTAACTTTAACGGGTTTGCACTTGACCATAGTTTACCTGATAGCAGGCAATGGCCTAAGGTGGAGCGTGCTTACCCGATAAGAACCGATTCACTCTCGCTTTGAAGATCGCTGGATTATAGTGCGTGGGGAACAGAGGATAAATCTAGTAATTGCAGTTCATTAGCATTATTACAGCAATGTAGAATACTTTGCCGGAAGAAGGTAGGAAGTTTATCTAGTTGCTAGAACTTGATAAACCTAAATGTCAAGTCGATAATAGTGACATACTCGTATTATTATTACAGTAAAAATTTACGTATGTACGTTTTGATTAGTTTAAACTATTGATTTAAAGACATTTTTATTTAAAACACGAAAACATCTAGGTATAACTTGTAGGTAAAAAAATCAGGTGCATGCTATGTAACTTTAAACCCTACCGAGGTCATCGAACATATAAACAAAAAAACAAAAACCGCCGTTGCATAAACCAAGCCAAAAGTTAAAACAAATCGTAAGAGTAGGGATGCTGGGCGGGACTTGCCAAGGAGTATTGTTTGCCCGTGAAACCCGCCCTTTCCAAAACGAAGGGACATCGTGGTAGGTTTTAGTCCATAGTGGAGTCTCATTAGTTCCGAGCCCGACATACCCCGCCGCCCCCCGGGGAGAGTGCGGGGATGCGTAAATGCACTTCCTCCACGGAAAAATATGGTGTAGGGAGCATATCACATTTGCGGGTATCGCTGTCAGCCATAATGTCTACTATATAGGTTCCATCTGTAGATCCATAGGTATACGTTGTAAGTGTACCTACATATGTCTACATTGTAGGCATTATGTATGTTATGACTCCACAAAATAATAAACATTTCATAACACCTACGTCGGAAGCAAACGTTATCTCTGATAGGGTTTTTACTCTCTACAGTAAGTAAACTTCTAGATCTAGACTAGAGTATCTTTAACAATAAAAGAACCGTGGGTTCTAATTAAACATGGCATAAGTAATCAATTAAGCTTTTTCGTAGGTTCTTTGCTACATAGATAGATAGACATTTTATTAACCAAAATAAACTTAAACTTTTATTGGAAATGTCGGTCGTCATTATTTTCGCTCATTTTCCAATAAAAGTTTAAGTCAAACTAAACTTTACTAACTTATTTCTTTTTTTTAACATTATTTGTTGCGCATATCTTTATCTTATCTTTTTCAGTCAAAATTAAAAATCTATCAGCGAGAGAAAAAACAATATACACAAGCAGCTGTTTTTATCTAAGTTACTTACTTTAGAAAACTGACTATTTTTTTATAACGTTCAGGTTACGTTCGTTTCGAAAAACTAAAAGAATGATTTCTTTTCGTTTTTCAACATCTCAAGTTATCTTTTTCAGACAAATATTACAATCAAGTATAATTTGTGAATAATGTTACTAAGCTCTTCTTTAATGAAATATATTCTATGTCTGCAAAAACAACTTTGTGCCAATTATACAGTTCTCAGAATTTGTTTATGCATTTCACAAATCTTGTAGAGATGCTGTATATATTTGCGGTATTTAATCTGTTTGTTTGTTTTTGTAAATTGCTGAATTGACAACTTCCTCTGTAATCATTTAGGCTTATTTACAAGCTATTTTTGTCGACTGGTTTAGTTTCAGTAGTTTTATTTTTAGGTTCTATTTTATTTTTATTTTATTATTATTTTATTGATATTTAGCAGCAAATTTTTATTAAGTATGTTATTTAAGTTGAGAAATAGAGCGATTATCAGTCAATTTGTGCAAAATGTATTCAATAATTATAAAACTGCGATACTGATTAACATGATAATTTAATTTTTACAAAAAAAGTATTAAAGTAAGCTTTGATGTAACCTACGACGCGTCATGACATTTAACATTTTTAGTAGGTATCAAAATATTCAATATGTATCATCAAAATTATTTCTAACACAAACATGTAGGTATAAAATGAATAATTCAAATACATAATAACAATCTCTTCATATATTATATTGCTTAGACGAAAATATAGAACTAGTTCTACTTGAAACATTTCTAAATGCCTGTTTGGTACCTTGGACTGACTGACAGTCCTTGTAACCAGGGGTAAGAAAGTTCAGATGACAGTTTAGTGTTTATGAGTACTTTAGAGAAAAAGTACGTTTCGCTGATACCTTCCAGTGCAAATTTACAGCCCTAACTTTTATCTTAAACTAGATAGCTGTTAAAATTATGAGACTTAGGTCCGCTTACACACATTTTTTACTAGTGGTTTTACTTTTGGATTCTGTGCTAATGGGCCTATTCCAGCTTTGGCATTCGTTTTCTTTTTTTTCTTCGTCAATCGTTTTCGTCAAATATGTATATATTTTATTAAAAACTAAAACGTGTTTGCACTTGACCATAGTTTGCCTGATGGTAAGCGAAGGCTATGGCCTAACAAGGAGATAAGAACCGATTCTCTCTCGCTTTATATACTGAAATAAGAACATTGTACTAGTTTTAAGTATTAGTTTTGTATTCGTTTTAAGTTTAACTACACCCTAATTCCCTCATTAACAGGGTAAATGTAAATTTTACAATTTAGCAAATAAAGGAATTGAATTGAGTTGAGGAATAGAAATACTGGACGTTTACTCACTAAACTCGTTTAAGCACCATAACGGAATAGGTCCTGATTATACGAGAGAGTAAAGTATACTTACCAAACCACGACGCCTCCTTCTTGTTAATAGACAGTCCCTCCTTCGCGTCCAGCACCTCAGGCAGCACCATGGTGACGAAGCTCACAGACATGCCCAGCCCCACCAGCAGGAAGTCCAGCGCTAGGCATGCTAGCACCTGCGGGAGAGAGGGGAATTAGCTCAGAAAAGTGACAAACATGAATTTCTGTTTGTTAGTCTTTCTATAACTCTAAAACAACTGCTTTGGATATTAACTTCTTTTATAATTATTTTCAGGTATTACATAGTTCACGGTTACATATGTCCTTTTTGAGGTATAGGATTATTAATACTTCGGGCTTTTATTCAATGCCTTTCATATGACCTTAGATGACGTCACTATTGAATGAATGAGCATAAAATGCCTTAGCCTAAAAATTAAAATTTTTAAATGATTGTCATCAATCAATGTCAAATTTTTTAAAAACAAAAACTTGTTAACGTGTCCTCCTACAAAAATGCAAAAATATACTAAAATAAATATACTAAATCGCGCACGGAACAGAATAACTTTACACTTGTAGAGCTAGGCGCAGACAGACAAAAAGAACACCTTTTTTTGTGAAAGAAATGAGATGAGTCGAGGTTAAGTTTTAAAATCTGTAGTCTGTGGTTTTAAATAAATTACCTTTGACGTTCAATCCTGTGGACCAGAAAAAGCGCGTATACCCGAAAGGGACAACGACAAATGACGTAGGATCTCAGGGCTGCCAGAGTCATAAAAATTCCCCTACTTTTGTTCATACTTACACACATACACACACGTATAAAAGTTGTACGTAATCATTATTATCACCTGAAAAAGGGACTCATATAAAAATGACACACACAGTATGTCGATAAAATTTTAAGCAGGAATAAATTATACTAAGTAGGATTTGTAAACAAAATAACTATATGTATATTTATTTCAAGGAAAACTATTTACATTGAAAAAACAAAGAATAGAGTAGGTAATAACCAACTACTTAAATAATTTGTTAATATTTTTTCTGGTTTAAAGTAAGAATATTAAAAAAAACTACTTAAGACGTTTTGTAAATTTGTAGATATGTTTATCTAAATTCATGTACTTCATTTTTAACTTTTATTTTTGTATTTTTCTTAACAATTTTTTTTGTTATTTAAATTCAGATTACGTTGTTTTTCATTTCAATTCAGAGTACTTTATTCATGGAACTCTGGAAAAAATATGTATATAGTGATTTTCCGCTGCGACTGCTCCATAACCGACTTCAAACAACAAACTTGATGGTTTTTTGGTGTGTTCCTCCATATACTACCGCCACACCTCTCCTCCTAACCAAAGTGGCCTCCGTGGCTCTTAAGATCTTACCAACACCGTACCTTGTGTCTTCAAGTTTTGTAGTTCTCCTTCGGCAAGATATTCTCGTCGACACGGGTTTCGCCTCTCCACGTGGCATCCTCAGGACGTGTTGAAAAATCGGAAATCCATCGGAAATCTATATAAATAAAAATAAATATATATGTGGTATATAATTAAAAATTCTAAATGTTTTTTTTTGTCATTATTGTAGTGCTTCTTTGCAGAGTGATATGCCTATATTTTGCTATGCCTATTTCGACTCAAATCATCTTTATAAAAAAATATTTTGCCTTAATTTCTTGGGTAAATTGCCAAAACGAAACTGGTATCACCAAAAACCATTTAACCCGATCAAATTCAAAATACTGCAAAATGACAACTATGTTTGACAAACGCTTTGCGAGTAAAACAGTTTACTATACTTTAAATTTAGCCGAGTAATCTCATAAAAACAATTCATGTTTTTAGTCTTATTTTACTATTTATAATCCATATAAATAGCGTTTCAATAAAGCAGGGCTCTCATTGCTCCTAAATTAGTCATAATCAAGTCACATTGTCGTAAAAGTATCGTACTTACGTATGAAAGGATATATTTTCATCTTTCCGTTCACTACGGCTTTTACAGCCTTTTACATAGCAAATCACCATGTTCTATGAAATTTTCTTCAATAATTCACTATGTAAATCAAGTTTTTTCACACTTAGCACTCGTAATCACCATATAAAAGCAAAAATATTTTTCACGCAACTGCCATGTTGGGCGCTACCGAGTAATGACCAACGAAACAAAAAGTGAAATTTAGACAAAGACAAAATCCGATACCTGTCTCTTTCGCTCTTAGGTTTTCTTGATATAGTTGTCCCACTCGCTCATTACTTGTCAACTCCGTCTGATTGATGCTCGAGGTAAATTACGATGACATGACACATTGAGCTACAAAAGTGACATTGACAAAACAAAGCACGGAAACATGTTTTTTTTTATTAGAGGCAACTAACAACTACAACTTATTGAGCTTATGATGACGTCATCATCCCAAATAAAACTAAAATTTTAATAAATTATTTTAAAGTATAATTACAATGAAAATGACAAAATTCTTGAAATAGGTTTTTTAAACTGCTCTATATTTTCGTAATATAAAATAAAAATAGAAATCTAGCTATTTTGAACATACCCAATTTTAAAGGGGTGAAATGGGGATGATAGTTTTACTTCTTAATGCAAGCGAAGCCGCGAGTACCCACTAGTTCAATAAACTTGTCATACAATATGGAGTATTGTGGAGGATCAATAAAAGAAAATAGTACAGGTAAAACCTATCTATCTCTTGTCCTATCTTAAAAAACCGAAAAAAAAACGTAATTTATGAAAAAAGGTATAAATAGCAAAGACCTCACCTAGCAATCTTTTATCTTTATCTTTTATATACATATATTATATTATATTGTAGCAATTTTCCTTAATAAAATATTAAAGCTCTCAAAGTTACTACGTATTAGATAATATGTCATACCAAAATATTAAGTCAGTGTCATATATTATCTGAATTCTAGATCTTTATAACCGGTATGGAATTATCCGAACTGGTGTAGTTATACCAGATTGTAAAACTTTATCTCCTGATATATCTAATCAGTATCATATGTTATCGGAATTCTAGATCTTTATAACCGGTATGGAATTATCCAAATTGGTGCTTACCAGATTGTAAAACTTTATCTCCTGACATATCTAATCAGTATCATATTTTATCTGAATTCTAGATCTTTATAACCGGTATGGAATTATCCGAACTGGTGCTTACCAGATTGTAAGACTTTATCTCCTGATATATCTAACTTGTATCCTTACAAGTTTTTTCTTACGCAATAAAAAAAAAAAAAAGTGGATAAGCTAAGCAAATAACAAACTTACATACAAATAAGTAGATTTATGTTTTTATTCTGTAGTAGGTATTTTAATTTTTTTTCTTTAAAATCATTTATTTCAAATTTAATTACCTATTTTAGTTTGATATGTGTTTTCATATGACAATATTGTTGTTGTGCAGAAAAATACTATATCATAAGTTTATTACAAGTTTTTATTATTTTATATTATGTCAGAGATGGACGGTGGTTTTAAAACCTTCGTTACAAGAACTATCCACTTATTTCTTCCTTTCCTTTTTACCTGAATACTTAAAGCATTGCACGTGTATGTCTCTTTAGTTACATATGTATACTTAGAAGATTTTCTATTTTAGAATTGGTATCACCCCTTGGTACGCTGCGAGAACACAGAATGACGGCAGGTGGACCAAAACATTAAAGGACTGGAGACCCATGACTGGCCATAGAAACAGAGGTCGCCCACCAATGCGGTGGGTTGACGACTTCAGAACAACCGCAGGGAGAACCTGTCAGCGCAGGACCGGGACCGTACAAGGAGAGAGGTCTATGCTCAGCAGTGGGTGATAACAGGCTGATGATAATAGTGATCACCCCTTATATATTTGATTATTAGAAAAGATACAAGTAACCTTGTAATAACTTCCTTTTAAAAATTCAAATTAAGTTAAAGCTTATAGTTGCCAAGTCATTAATTCAAATTAATTTGAATTTTACAATGTAGGTATATGGTGGTTCTAAAGCCTCAATTAGCAAACACCATTAATTAAAAAAATATGTAAATGCCTTAGTATTTTGGTTTATTAAAAAACAAAAAAAACAGGGTTAGGAAAAACATGGGACTGCAAAGTCTTATGTTGTTAACTTATTTACTTAGCTATTTATTAATGCCTTAAGAGATGATAAAATAAATACACCTCTATATGTGGCATAATATTATAAAATCTTGTCAAAAATACAATGATGAAATATGCAGTAGGTTTATAAATAAAAAAAACGAAAAATAAACTAATAAATAACTAAATTCTAAATAATTAACAATCTTAAAGTATGATCCAGTTTAACACGGAAGAATCTGTCAAGAGCCCACGTATATGAGATACCTATTTGTAGATTCCTCTTCCTATTTATTTGTTAGGTCTATAAAAATAATTATAATAAGGGCTTGAAATATGCGCATATCAACAATATTGTTGATAAAGTTTGTAAATTTTAATGGCTGTCATTACAATTAGCAATTATACTAGTAACTTATTCAAATATGGACGTGTATTGGTTTTTTTTTTATAGATCCATGATTTGTAAGAAATTTTATATTAATAAAAAACTTGTACTTTGAGTTCATACTCTGTTTTGTACACTGTTGCACAGTAGATGACAATAGTGTCAATAACCTACATTGACACAGTATATATAATACAAGAAGAGCTTTTTTAATACATGTGTCCTTATAAAATAAGAAAATACAATTAGTAGTACTGTCGGAAGCGTACCAAAAGTTTTTATTGTTCCGTTTGTTTGAAAATTAATTTAGACAAAACTTTGAATAGGCATTATTTGGATCGCTAAGCACCGACACATGTGCTCCTAGAGCAGATGATAGGTTTAACATTACTTTATTTTGTTAAACTAACTAACTAACTAACAGTTAAACTGTTCTAAATATCAGAATACAAAACGAATAAAAATAAAGAAAATTTATGTTTAAACTAAACTACGGTTCATGTATTTACAAAATAGTACCAAAATAGTACTAATCCATTATTGTACAATGTCTATGATAGCCTGGCAACTTATCATTGCTTTATCAGATAATGACCATCTCAAACTATGTTCACAATAGGTTAGTTATTGTTACAACATAGGTTCCTGGCCTATTCTCACAGCGGAAAGTGGTCACTCGAACAGGTTACTACATAGGTTCCTGGCCTATTCTCACAGCGGAAAGTGGTCACTCGAACAGGTTACTACATAGGTTCCTGGCCTATTCTCACAGCGGAGAGTGGTCCCTCGAACAGGACACTGACAATTATTCAATGTTGATTTTTTAAGTATCATACTTATCACTGATTATGAGTTATTTGGTCAAATCCTAAGCCCGCACTATGGTTGGTTAACTTAAACTTTTATTGGAATGAGTTATTTGGTCAAATCCTAAACCCGGACTATGGTTGTAACTTAAACTTTTATTGGAAATGAACGAAAATAATCACGACAGCCAGGATTTGAACCTGCGTATTTCTACCGTTCTGCCGGTCGTAATTATTTTCGCTCATTTTCCAATAAAAGTTTAAGTTACATTATTGTAATATTGTTAGAAACTAAGTTTGACTGTGAGTCTTACAATATATTCCATCTGTTTGCAATGCAATCGTTCTTGTTATTCTTCTATCTAGAGTAATTAATAATTCATCTACAGATACAAAATAATAAGAAAAATATACATATTTTTCTGTGTTTTCTTCAATTAATGGATATGAATAAAACTTTCCGCCATATTATATCATTTTTGGTCCTCTCGCTCAATATTACAAACGTAGAATTATAATATATACGAATTCTATTGACATAAAATCGTTGAACTTTGCAAACATATAAATCATTTAATAAACTTTGTTATGATGTTCCATCGCGTGATAAGCTAATATTTATGATTCCTAGTGGCATAGGTCAGTTATATTTACTATAATCTGAACACTTTGTAACGATAATATATATACGAGTACAAACATATGATAGACGTAATGGTCTCATTACTAAACGTGGTTTAACTATTAGTCCAGAACTTTGAAAATAAGCCGATATTATATTAGTCCGTTTTTGTTGTTTGAAATTTGTCTGTCTTCTGTCATAATAATTAAACTGTCAAAATGTTACCCATTGGCTCGGAGGAAGGGCTTGTCCTTCCTCCGAGCCCATTGGCAAGGATTTTCATCCCTCTCTTTCTCTCCCCACTGGTAATTGACATTGCTTTATCATTATAAAGCAACGTACCAATTTGAAGTTGACATTTAATTTGTATGTGATGTTTGAACAACAAGAACCGTTTTTTTTTTCAAAGTCCTGGACTAATATTTAATCTGCGTTTTGTAATCAGACGGATTATGTGTTCTCATCTGAAACAAGTTTAGATTTGTACATAGGTATGCTGTAACATCCCAAAATTTCTGTGTTTTGCATTTTTGTTTACCATGAATTAAGGCTTTCTCGTAAGCGATAGGTTCTCTTCTCGTAGGCGATTGATCAGTATACAATAATCCTATCTTCGCTCCAAAAACTCTTATCTTAAAATTTGCATAATTATGTCTTAATGATGATGCGTCTTCAACATAAACTTAGTGCTTAAATATGTGATACATATTCAAAAAGATAAATTTGAAACATTTTTTTCCAATATATAATTAAATCAATGGATAAAATAAATGTCAAATGTTTTAGTGGCATTCCACAAATGAGATGAGAACAAATGAGAACAAATCATCATCATCATCAGCCTAATGAGACCCACTGCAAGGTATAGGCCTCCTCCTGAGAACAAATATGATATATATTATATTCCAGTGTCTTCTCATTTTAATAATGTAGGCTAACCTATTCGTATACATACATACCTAAAGCTAACAACAAGCAACAAGCTAACAATTTGTGGTCTAATGCAACTCCATTATATTAATATGTATCTAGTTTAAAAAAATCAATAAAGGCTTTATTTTATTTTGTTTATATTGTGATTGATTACAAAACTGAAGCATGAATGTAAAAGATATCATAGCCTTTTCGATAAACACATTTGATTATATCAGATATAAGATCTCATATGACGACAGATTCTGTTCTGGCCACGCCCAAATAAGTAGTACCTGTAAGTACCTGTCGAATAAATTATTACAGGTTTATATGCATATTGATATGGAGGTCACAGCGTTACGTTATTCAATCAAATAATTGAATTAAATGTAAAAATAATTATACATGACTAAAAATAAATTTGAAGGTGTGCCAAGTAAAAATACTTTATGTTAGGTAGGCCATAAAATTGTCGTTTACCATTAGTCAAGTTATAAAAATGTATTTTAAAAAAGCTTGGGTAATCATGTTAGATAGATATTGTGTTAGCTGTAGTCTTGCCTATCCTGTAAAGATACACAGTTTTAATCAACTAGGTATATGTCTGTTTCTCTCTGACGATCAACGGTTGAACCGCTGAATTTCCTGAAATAACATTACAGAGCATTCCTACATAATCTACATATTCAAATAACAGTTGGATAATACTGCAGTGTTCATAAGTTTTCAATTAAAATTATATTTCAGCTATTCATCGTTTCACGCTTATTATAATAATTACCAACGTAGCACATTCCTGCCCCAGAATCAGAGCCAGTCCAAATAAAGTAGCATTAATTTGAAGAACGTATTTTTAATGGGCGTTCAAAGTCATCAATCATTCTAGCGGCGGGTGTCGCAAGGTTTTTGAGATACTTGGTTGTTTACCATATTGATACAGCTATATTAATTGGTGTGTTTGTTTTTAACGTCTTTACTCTGATCATACCATTAAAAACTTTTAGTGGCGCCCTTCTAGTGGAGATAGGTAACACCACCTATCTCTACGGCCCTCCAAAATACAGGCTTTGGTCTAGTTTGGGGTTCATTGAAAATATGTATAAAGCAAGCCTTACGTAATTTATTTCCTTTTGATTCCAAATTATTCACATTTGCGATAATCTAGGATAAAAAGTCTTCGTGGTAATCTAGGGTTTAATCTCAGACCGTACCAAATATACAAATCAGTCCAGATGTTTGGGCAAAAACTCTTATTCGGTCAGAGCTAAAGTGTTTTCTTGGGTTGTTCCAGCTTTATGACGAACACAAAATGGCGGGTGGATCATAGATTTTTACATATCTAGATAGTATAGGGTATCTATAGGTTACTTTTTATTACAGTAAATCTTTTTTTGGTAATTTTGGAGAACTTCTTTTCATATTCATTGCGACGCATTATTATATTTTGGATTGTATTTCTATGCTTGGATTGTGTTACTTATATATTTCGTTTTAAATTAGTGACATGCGATCGGTTATAATTTCGACCACCGCAACATTAAACGTTGTTAACCATAAAATTAATTTATGAGAGTACATATACTCGCATGTATTATATACTACTTAACGGTTCGTTATAAATAATTAATTTGATCTGGTTTAATCGAATTAATTATCACAACGCGTGGGTATATTTTTTGTGGAAAATTCTGAAATTCCGCATTACATATAAATAAAATATATAATAAACTATAGTGAGGTTTTATTACTCGTTAATCATGTTAAATAGGTTTTTCTCAATGCTGGACAAAAATAAGTTCTGTGTCGGTGATAAATTATATCATGTCACATTTGCCTTAATAGGTGCGGTGCAATCGTAAAAGCGGATGCTTTACTTATTTATTGCGGTTAACTTAAACGACCAAAATATGATAATATTGCTAGCAAGCCTGTTTCCTGAATAACAACCCAGTCATCTTCAAATCCAGAGTACTACAAGCAAGTCATAAGTTAGACAAAAATAACCCTATTCCGCGTAGAAAATAGCCCTTTCAAAAAAAATATTAGGCAAGTACTAAGCTTTTGAGCTAAGTTCTGTGGCTAAGTGTTCAATAAAATGCCTACTGGCTACCATGTAGGCATGTTTGAAGCTTTTGATGCTGAAAGCTTTTTCACAGTGCTTTCTTATCGCCAAATAGAGATGTAACCAATCAAAAAACCTTAATAAAAATACAAATCACCACATTCAGTAAGGGAGTTTACCCTCTTTGTTAAATTCTTTGGGTAAATCAAAGTGTAGTGTGTAGTATATAAACTATACTGCTATTAGGTACAATAAACAATTTATAAATGTACAATTTTTTCGGTATATAATAAAAAAAAAACCATAAACAAATAAAATAACTTCAATCAAGAGTTAAGAAAGGGTTTTTAGAAAAAAGGATTATACAATAGTACTGAATTTGTCAACAAAAGAACTAGTATTATGAAACAAATTTAGGTGTTTAGTTTGGCTACAGAAATATAAAATAGTACTGGACGCCTGCGGCTTCGCTCGCATTATTTCGGGATCAAAACTAGCCTTAGTAGTCCGAGACCTCATATTACCTACAAACCAAAAATCATGAAGATCCGTTCACAGACAAACAGAGACACAAAGAAACAGACAAACATACAAAAATTCTGTAAATTGTTGTTATGAATTATAAGTATCTCCAAACAATATTGTCTAATATCTTCAATGTTCAGACTTCCGACCCTCTTCCGCTTTATTATATGTATAGATAATATACATACATACATCCAGCTCGAATAAAAGATGATATGTACACTAAGATTAACTTTTTTCATGTTCAGATGATGATCAAACGATTAGCAATTTTGAACGGATGTGTGTATCCGTTATAATGAATCAATTACTCACACGCAATTAAAAAGCTTGTTAAAAGCTCGTTTTATTGGCTAGCATAAATAATATAGGCGTAGCATGAAACAGACGATTGTTGCGTTTGACAACTATGTATTCTTTATAAGAAGGTACATAGTTTTGAAGTTTACTTATATTTTGTGCAGACCAATTAAATATAGAATTCATGAAAAATTTCTTTTTGATGATTGTAAAAAGCGCTGGATATCCAAAGTTACTGTTTCTATTTTCTTTATTTACAATAATAATACATAAAAAGAAGGAAAGATAAACTAAACTACTTCTAACTACAACATAATAAAAGGGGGGCATTTAGAAAATCTTAAGAAAAGCCTAAAGATAGTCTAAGTGCTCCAGCCCACTGCCAGAAGGCAGCGTGCCCAACATACTGGCCGCATTACCACGCTGGATGGCAATAACTATGGCTGTTTCTATTGCATTAAACTAGAAATAGTTCTCAAAACCATTAAGTTTCATTTACTTTTTCAAATCATTTTTGAAGCCTGTATGTAACCTGTACCTGAGATTTGATCTGCCTAGTTTTTTGGCAACGAACAAAACTCTAAAAATAGTATACCTATGAATACAACTCAATACATGCTACGATATTAAATTATTAAAAATCTATGAATAATTAATTCTATAGAAATATACCTGAGGCAATAAAATGATATGGTCAAACGTTACCGTCACTGTTAAGTTGGTGGGCGGGGCTTAACCTTTTTGCGACCAATTGCGATCAAGCATTCAGCTATTTTCGACATCTTAACCAATCACGAGCAAGCTTTGTGTGCGAGTGGTGTGAGGGAGAGAGATGAAATTTGGAAGCATTTTCAACGCGACATTTGTTAGTATACTTTGAAAGCTATAGTAAGTCATTACTTTATAAAAATAAAGAAGATATAATGAAGTTAAGACGTATTTTGCCAAACAAATGAAGCTGTTCTTGCTTCTTAAAAATTATTTGTAAGGAGTTACAATTCTACAGTTTTATTTTGATAGTAAAACTATACCCTGTAAAAAATATTAAGATAAAATGTATTAAATTCAATTTGACGAGATATTGTAATTTGTGTAGCATAGTCTATGATATTATAAGCACGAAATATATACGACCGAATTAATTTACTTTATCAAAACACAGCGTGTCCAAAATGCTGGCTGTATTGTCTCGTTGGGCAAAATACAAGCCTCTCTCTCTCTTTTTCTATGATTATATTTTATACAAATATGTGTCACAACTTAACAGTGTCAATAAAGATTCTTCTTAATCTATATTAACTATTTCTAGCTAAAAAACTAAAAATACACATACCTGTGATAAAACCACTCTGCTTCTCGAAATCTTCGGTCGCTTCTCAGCTGTCGTCATTTTAAGGCACTTAACACGTGGTCTCCAAAATCGACAAGATTTTATCGAATCATCTTATGGTATTATTAACGTTTGTAAAATAATGATTAATGTGTAGGATACACAACACTTCACTACTCTGTTTTTTGGTAACTTGTGTCTTGGTTTTTCACGCTTTGGTCTGGAAAGAAAGAAAATAAATGTTGTTATCATTATAACAAGCTCAATGTGTCAAGATTTTTGATAAAAGTAACTATCTAGGCAGGTATTGGAAGTAGATGTGAGTTAAATTAATGAAATCAAAGACAGGGCAATGTTTTCATAAAACATAAACATTACGAAGTATGCTTACGTTTGACTACAGCCTGCCTGATGTTAAGCACTGTAGTCTAAGATGTAGCACGCTTGCCTAGAAGAAACTTATTTACTCTATCTATACTCTATACTATTTCTTAACAATTTAGTAACTTAGAATATTTAAGGAGTAATTGTTTGTATAAAAGTTGTATGTACTTGAGTTTAATATTACAACACTTGTTTTTTACATTCGTTGACGTTTGATTATTAAAAGCAATTAATTATATTACGATATCAATTAATGGGTAATTATTTACAAATTAGAAAAGTGATTTAGTAATCCCTTAAAAGAGCAACTACATTTTTCCGTGTGAACCTGTGTATTATTATTTAATCATTGAGTAACAAAATTAGAAAATAGTATAAGATCTGTCTCGTTAGCAAATTTATCGCAACAAAACATATTTTTTTTTTAAAAAGGTCATTTAAATATACATAATTGACTGATTGGATGAGGAAGGCGAGAGAGAGAGAAGAGTGGGAAACAATAGAGGAGGCCTATGCCAAGCAGACAACTTATGCTGACAAAACTATTGAAATTCAAAGTGAAGTGTGTTCGAGCGTGGAATAAAATGTCCGGATAACTTTTGGTACTGAATATGGAAATGAAATGAAATGAACAATGATTGGGCACGACTTTTCTATTAGATGGTTGCGGAGAGATGGGCAACTCAAAAGGTTCAAGAATGGATGAAAGAATCCAAACACAGACCAAACAAAATACAAATAATTTCTTATGTGAGATGGGATTTGAACAAAGTGTGAATTGTGAATTTATAACACTAACATATCAATTTTGTCGCAGTAGAATAAAGGCATTTTTATTTGATTTTTAATTATTTATTCATTTCAGTTCTTGTTTGGATGACCGAAAAGTGGCATTCTATTTTAGGCGCTTCCGTGGGTCGGATGACACGTTAAAATGTACGTCCCGGCTGTTTGACATAGTACGGCAGTCGTTAGCCATGTCAGAGGCCCTTAGGGCGGCTTGATAAACTCTCGACACCAGAGTTGGCCACTCTCATTCGATAAGAAGAAGAAGAATTTTATTTTATAAAGTTACATACATAGTTAGGATTACATACCATACGTATTTGCTAACACAATACAATTACACTGGTTAAAAAATATTCTTTCAATAAGAACTTGTAAATTTATTTTAATATTTTAAATACTATAATAATGAGACTGAATAGCTCAGAAGCGTGCAGTGTTGTCAACGTTGTTACACATTGTAATATTAATGTAATCTGATAATGCACTGAGGTTTGCTTACTTGCTTTGCTGTGTCTTTACTGACATTGACGTGTTACAAACCACAGGTTTACAGGGTTATTTAAGAAATAATATTAATAAATAAAACTACGACTTATTATATTTATAAACATAATAACATATAATATCTATTTATTAAAAGAACCTTGCCATATCCCTATCATCATCATCATCATCAGGCCACGGTCCACTTCTGGACATAGGCATCTCCCAAGGCACGCCACTCAGCCCGATTTTGTGCTTCTCGTCTCCACCTGTTCCCTGCTACCTTCATATCCCTATGGCTCAGATCAAATCAAATTCGTAATGAACTTGAACATGTTTTTTATCCAGTTTTTCGTTTGTTGTCGCTAGAAACTTGGATAGCGTTTCACAAATACAAATAAAATTTACTCAAAAAAATATTTACTGATTACTAAGGTTTCTATACTGATATATTTTGGGCATTGACAGTGATACCAACCAATCATAAAGACTGAGGGTTTTTGTACTTTTGGTTATGAAGAAATCTTGTAAAACGAACGAAATATGTCAAATTTTAGAAAGAAATAAAACATTTATTATGGCAGATTTATCAGAGAAACAAACACAAGTAAGAACGTAATAAACAAAGAAACATAAAATCTGCCACAACACAGCCCAAACTCAGCATAATGCTGGTTGTGTGGAAGCAACCAGCGCTGGTCTTTCGTTGGGGCTGGCTGTGACGTCATGCACATACAAAAAAGGCAGGCAAACAAACAGACAAGATGAGACGTTTACAAAGAGGAGCATAAAATTTAAAATTAAACAAACATAATACGTATGTATAATGATACTAGACTTTTACGCAAGTGTACAGATGTATGTCTGACTGTCTATATTAAATAACAAATAAAGAAACTGTTTTCATATAACCCTGTAACTAAGCATCACATAATTCTCGTTATTTGTACAAAAACCAGAACGATGTGCTTGCAAAAAGTGCGTAAATTTATGTCAGCACCTACCTTTTTGTCTTCACTGCCACAAATATATTGCTCAACGTTGATCGAAAAAAAATGATGACTTGTCAATAGACAAATAAAAAAGGAAAATAATGAATAATTGATTATTTTGACACGCGTTATCAAACAAAAAAAAAAACATTTACACATATATCTAGTAACAAAATTTAAGTTAGGATAGGCCCTAACTAAATGTTTATCTTAAGATAAACATTTTTATCAATGTTTTTAGTGGTTAATTATAATTTGAACACGTAACACGTCAGTACACTGTCAAGGTAAACAATATAATGGATAAAGCACCATCAGTTATCATAATTCAATAGTCTAATAGGCCAAGTAAGTTAATGATCGAATTAGAATATTCATTTAGGTCATAAAAGGGCCTTCTTTTAGGAAATCGTTAAATTTTTATAGACGTAATAGATTACGTGTAGGATTTTGTTATTATAACGTCATTATTTATAGTCGACTATTATAATATTTGTAAATACAAAATGGTGGTTGCTTTATAAAAATAAAAAACAAATACATGCGTACTGCTCATGTGTTTTTGTATGTTTGTTTTGTACAAATTTAAACCAACCAAAATATTTAAAATCGATTTTGTCAATGCAACCAAACTGGCCGAGTAGGCTGAGTTGACAGTAAGCCGTTACAAGTATATATCTACTAATGATATACCTAAAACATACTACGTCAATTTATAGAAATGCATTTCAATTCCTAAGCAAAATTTGACCGAATACTGAGAAACATATGATAAAAAAATTGCTTATAAATTCAGACCAGTCGATAAATTTTGATTTTTTAATAATTCGAAGCTCTTTTAAATTCTTGAAATCATTATACCTACATACTTATTTATTTTGACTACGAAATAAAAAAATAAAAATAAAATATTGAAAAAATAAACAAGAAGTTGAGTATATATAGGTATTGTATAACGGATATCATAATTGACGGAGCTTTTTAGCAAGAACATCTTATGTTAAGTACTTATAGATTGTGCATAAGGTAAATTAATTAATTTGTCAGTACAAAAAGTCAGTTACATAATCTAATACTTCCTAGTCAGTAGGTGTATTCGAGATCTCGGCAGATGTAGAATAATGAGCCCAATTTAAGGAATGTCGACACGAACCGGTTGTAGCTGTGCTTAGATATAACTTGGGGGCTTTAGGGTTCTCTACACCAAGAAAGGAAGAGGATTTTATTGGTTTAGGGGGATACGGCTATAGTGAATCTTGGTTAATTATATATTATGATTGTGTGGTTTACAGAAAAAAACAGTTTAGTTTGAAGCTGTTGATTATTATAATAATTATTATTGTTTTTATATATAATATAAGGGTGTACTGACGGATTTTAATGTTAATAGTTGTTATTGTAACTATGATAATGATTATGCTTTAAACAACATGTGCATAAAAACACTTGATAGTGGACTTTAGTAAGTTCTATTAAACCCGAACCGCACTGTCAAAAAGCTAAATATAATTAAGAACTGTTTTGCAAACCTCAGTCTTCTTAAAAATATGAGTAAAATACTCGATTCACTCAAAACTCATACCATTCGTTAATTTTGAATATCGTGAAATAGATTTTTTTGAACAATATAATATAATATAATTAAACTTACTATTATTGTTCAAAAAAATATTAATTTCATTAAAAAAAAAACAACTTTTTCATAAGTCCGACGGAACCAATCAAGTGTATATTATAATGATAGTCTGTATTCTTTTAACCATTGAAAAAGCGAAGACCATTTACATGTTACGAGCAAGAGAACCACTATCGCCTACGATCCCTTTTAGATGACCTTTCATACATACGATACGATATTTTTATATGTGTTTTTTTAGCTTCCTTTTCATTGAGATAAAAACTAAAGCTTTTAATATTTATTGCTAAAAGCAAAGTTAAAAAGCCAATTTGTAATACAAAATAAACGTCTTTTGCTTGTTTTACATTAAAATGATACACTAATTAAATTATGCTCTGCTCATTGAGACAAAATAGAATATTCTATGTTTTTAAATACCTTCATTATGGAAATATTAACTGGACTCCTGAGATCTAGACTGTCATTCTTATCGATAAGTATCAGATATTCTAAATGGGTACTAATTTGAACAAGCTACCGAGCTACATTATATTTTTTGTTTAACAAGGGGTAACCAGTGGTAACCAGTTTCCCAAATAATATGACTGTATAAAAAATATGACGGATATATTCATAAAATGTTTTGCAAATGAAAATCATAGTCTCAAAATACCTCATTCTCAACAATTTTATTAAAACTAATCGATGCTCGCGGCTTCGCTTGCAATAAGAAGTAAATTTTTGCATCCCCTATTCCAGAGGTGTAGATAGGTAATATTTTTTAACCTAATTCCATTTTGAACCACATAATGGTTTATTCAAGTCGTAAAGTATAAATGTCCGGTTGCTTTTACAACCTTGTCAGTCATTGAGAGTTTTCAACAAACTCGAGTTTATAATGGAATGTTGCTATACAGCTTTGACTACAGCGTAGAGTTACAATAAATTTATTATGTAAAAATGTGTGTTTAACTTTTTAATGGCTTGCGTTTGTAGAACAAAATATATTTTTAATTTACTAAGCCCTTTTTTCTACTACAAATGTGAATTAGCTTTTGTCCACAGATTCGCTAACGATAAAAATATTATTAGTAATTAAAGTGTCATACGAATATGCAACCCCTATTTCACCATCTTAGAAGAAAAATTTCCTTAGCGGAAGTCTACATCATAGTACCTATCTGCATTTCAAATTACAGCCCGATCGGTCCAGTCGTTTGGGCTGTGCGTTGAAAGACCACTAAGTCAATAGTCAGTAATCATCAGTCAGTCATCTTTTCGTTTTATATGTATAGATAGACAGATAGAAAGATATATATAGAGATAATGATGACTTATGTAATATGATATATTTAGATAGACAAGGCTGAAATTTACTATGTGAAATCGACATTTCATAAAAATCTAATATAATAGATGTACATAAGATAGAGCTATTTTTTTTCAGTTTATATAATTTTGAGTCAGTGTTAAGACAATAAAAACGCCAAAACACGATTACGTACCTATATTTTGCTCGATAGGTTTATTTTTTGAAAAATAGTTGTTTTGAAATATTTTTTACCTTTTTTTCCAAAAGTAGTACAGAAATTTAAACCAATTTTATTATATCTAAAAGATAATGTTATTTTTTAGAGGAGTAAAGAGCCATAAATAGAATATTCTGAATTGCTGATTTTATATAAATTTATTTCGTCAAAAACGTCTGCAAAACTGCTCAAATTGTGCAAAATTGTTTGCGTGTGGACAAGACTCGTCGGCCGGAGCTATGCGCGCGATGCTCGCCCTTGCTTTCATGTTAATACGGCGTGGAATGGCTTGCAAAAAAGCAACTGTAGGCATTTTCCCAAGCGCAAAAGCGTTTTCGGGTGAAATATGGTAGCCTTAAGTTGAGAGATCGGCGTGTTGTGTGAAGAATTGTAATTAAAAGTGGAAAGGCTGTGAGTATGGTGGTCCAATTTTATATAAATTCTTTCTTTTTGACAACCTTTAATACCAGTTTTAGCTTTTGATTCGAATATATGTACCTACCTTGCTAAGTGTCTACTTTGCTTAAGCTGTAATTACGTAACTATTTACATAAAGTGCTTAGGTAAACGTCGATTAAGTTAACAAAGAAACTAGCCTTAAATCGTTTTACTGTGGTCATATTTATCAAAGTAATTAATGCGATGATTACGAATCTACGTACAATACATTATTATTTCACGGGTGATTGTGTTTTGATTACGTAAACCATTTACAATTATTTCGACATATTGTGTACTTGGTGTACAATTGCGCATGTTTATGTGAAAATTGAAACGTAGGTACATATATTAGAATGATAATATAACTTTGGTTTCGGCATTCGAATTTGTCCGTGATAAACTCTTAAAAACCTATGAGTACTTATTGTCGAGCAAGAGTCGAGCTTTACTTGCTTGCAATATCAGAAACTAGTGGACGCCCGTGGCTTCGCTCGCGTTATGTCGGGATAAAAAGTAGCCTATGACACTTCCGGGACCTCATGCTACCTAAATACCAAAAATCATGAAGATCCGTTCAGCCGTTTTTGCGTGATGAGCGTTTATATAAACAGACAAACAGACACACAGATAAACTGTCAAAAATTGTATAAATTGTTGAAACGTGCTCAGTTATCAATTCTAAGTATCTACAAACATTTTTTTTAATATCTTCAGTGTTCTGACTTTCGACCCTCTTCAGCTTTATTATACCTTTGTATGTATAGATTACATAATATGTATGTCTGTACATCCAGAGTATACATGTCATACACTAGTTAACACTAAGTTATATTAATTTATTATTAAGGGTGTACGTTTTTCAATTTTTATACAGTACCTACCTACTAGAAAAATTCAAATCCTTGTTTTATTTAATTTTCACGTGTTCAAGATTTTTCTTGTGCCTATTTTGAAGAATATAAATTTATGAAATAGTTACTTGATAATAAAAATATTCACATAAAGATACAAAAAATAGCACTTATTAAACACACTAAAGATTCCCTTTGCCATCATAGATTTTTCGAGTTTTTCTTCATTAGTCGAGTTTTTCAAGATTATTTAAGGCGAGGCATTTTCGCGCGAACTAAGATTTTAGGAGGTGAGGTGTGGGGGGCCGCCCGCGCGTCTCACTCCGCGCGCTGTCCATTTCTCGTAACGTTAGCACTACGCCACAGTATAAATATTTCAGCTGTTATACTATGATCAACTTCTATTAATGTAAAATGTTATTTTTGTCAGTTTTAAATAAGCTAAGTAATAATTTATTACTTTATATCTATAAATATAAAACAAAGTTGTGTTTGTTGTTTGAAAAAAAAATACATAGGTTATATTAATAAAATTGCCGTGACTTTGTATATTCGCTGCTTAGATAACATGCAAAAAAAAATATCACCACATTTATTACGTTTATTATCGTATACATTCTGTTTGGATATTCTGCATGGATCTGTTTTTAGGGTTCCGTACCCAAAGGGTAAAAAACGGGACACTATTACTAAGACTTCGCTGTCTGTCTGTCCGTCCGTATGTCACCAGGCTGTATCTTATAAACCGTGATAGTTAGACAGTTTTTTTTTAGAAGATGTATTTCTGTTGCCGCAATTATTTTATTTATTTTGAACACATACAGTCGTAACAACAAATAACAACAAATATAAATTACCATAATTATTACGTTTATGATTGTATAAATTCAGCTTGGTTCTGTTTTGTGTATTATATGACAAACTAATGATGTTATAATATTATACTCACTCATTATTGATATTATTTTGAGATAATTTATCATCACATTCTGCAAGTCATTCTTTATCAGCTGTAGAGTTTATAGTCAATAGTAAATAATATAAAAAATAGATAGATCGGCCTATTTTATGGTATTATTGTTTAGTACATGATCCACTTACCCATCTGTCGTTGAAGTATTGAAATTCACAGGTTGCAATTCTACTAATGGACTGGTAGTATTAGATACTCGAGACTGCTTTTTCGACCTAAATTAATTAATTATAGAGTACTCGTACATAGGTACATACTTTTGGTCATACTGATATAATTTAGTCTGTGGCAAGTAATGACGAAAATTTACGAAATCAACTAAAATTATAGAAAATTCTCATATACCTGAGGAGAAACATAAAGAATAAAAAAATTGGGCCACTTTTAGAAATATTGTTGCGTGCTTAGTAATTTTACTTTAAAAAAAAGAGTAAACTTCATAATTTTACTATAAAAGGGAGTAATTTACATACCGTTTCTTATAGTTCTCTTTCCCTGTCCTTCTTTTAGATATTAACACTGATTTCTTCCTAACTTTATTTTTTATTAGCCATTTTCAATTATTACACTGTGGCAAGAATGTAAGAACGGGCGGAGAAAATTTGGCACAGGTCTAACGTTGGCAAGCGCCCGATTGCGACTGACGGGGTAGCGGGCGGCGCGGCGTCTTGTCAAACTGCTGGGAAATATTCAAGTTTTGGGATTAATAATTAACTCAAAATTATAGGACTTTAGTTGAAACCCAAATTTTAGCAGGTTCTCTGTAGTATTTAAAGAGAAACATTTCTATATAAAAATGATGTGTTAAGTCAGAAATTTTATTAATAAGATATTCGATTTATACTTTTACATTAAGCTGTCTTTGGAATTTTTTATGATCGAGTAAAGTATACCCTATCGTGTAACAAATTAGCACATTCCTCAGACAATATCCTTAAGTATATTGTATATTTTTTGCAAGACCGATATCAAGGAGTAAATACCTAAAAAATTTGATATAGTATAACGTTTTTTCCGCTTTTTCACTGGTGACTCGCCTTAACAAATGAGCGACACGTGAAGTAATTTACATCTTTATATGTTTTATCCTATCAGTTGTTGTCACATAAATTTATTAAATAGTTACTTTAATTTAAAATGTTCAGATAAAAAGAGATTAGTAAGAAATAGCACTTACAAAAGTTCATGCTAAAGATTGCCATCAGGAATAGCTGGTCTTAGTCGAGTTTTTCTAGTTTTTAAAATATTATTTAGCAAATAATCGGCGCGTGGAGTAAATTACATCTTTAGATGGTTTATCTTATCAGTTGCATTATCGGTTATATGCAGATTTAGTATCTATATGACCTGTCTCACCTAATGTACCAAACTGAGACGCTTGACCTTATGTATCCAAAGATTGTTAAATAACAGATCAAATGTTATTTGAATATAGCAATTTTGTGTAAATCACATATTATTTAATTATTTATAATAATTATCTATACTAATATTATAAAGCTGAAGAGTTTGTTTGTATGTTTGTTTGTTTGAACGCGCTAATCTCAGGAAATACTGGTCCGAATTGAAAAATTATTTTTGTGTTGAATAGACCATTTATCGAGGAAGGCTTTAGGCTATATAACATCACACTGTAACTAATAGGAGCGAAGAAACAACGGAAAATGTGGAAAAAACGGGGAAAATTATTCATCTTTGAGGGTTTTCCGTTACGTGCGCTGCGAAAATGGTTCAGAAAGTCGTGGGTAACAGCTATAATTTATAAAGCTGAAGAGGTTGTTTGTAAAAATAAATATGATACCCAAAATAACTATTCCACGCGGACGAAGTCGCGAGCACAGCTAGTTTATAATAATAGGCCAGTTAAAATCTGTTGTATACGAAATTTTGTAAGATATTTATTCATTAACAGTAAGAACGGGTTAAAAGATTAATAAATATTTTACATATGTATAGATTTGTTTATTTTAATAACATTTCCGGATTTCGTCAGCCCTTAAGGTTAAACGTTTTTCATACACATTATATGAGACATACATATTTGAGTCCTCAGCAAGGAATATTTAACTAGGTACTAATAACTTAACATTTTTAGTATCCTAGTAGGAATTTTAGACCTACATTTGTCAATAAAGTAAATCATTACATGTAAGATTTTAAATTATTTTCATAATCATTTATTTGCACAGTTTAGGTGTTACAGAGTTGTTCACAAATAAGATATTGACCGCTGCTTTCACATAGAAACGACCAGACTCAACACAAGTAATTACAAATTTTAACTTGTGTTATGCGGGAATCGAAGCCGCGCCCTTAGATTAGAAGGCAGAGCCAGTACCAACTAAGCTAACAGAGCAGTCAGTTTTATAAAGACTAAAAAATCTAGCCTACATAATTTCCTGACACCAGTCTGTCTCAGCCAATCTTGTTTTTTACCATAGTTCCTCAGTGTAGTCATTATAATGAACATAGTAGGTTGAATGTATGGGGCAAAAAACTATGGCGGAGGTCATTGTGACTTAATGACAGGTACGATGTCTAAACTTACTAACTTAGGCTTAAAATTATCTGCTACGAACTGTGGTGTACTTCCGTGTTATGGATAAGACGATTTTTGAGCAGATTTTTTTAAATGTTAGAATAAAAATAATAATATAATCATGTCGATCTTAAATTTATTAAGATTTTTAAGGATAAACATATGATAGTATTAGTACTTTAAACCTTAATATACTACAGAGTACAGAGTCTAGCCACAGAATGAGCTAGCAGTGGTTGTCGCGGTCTGTTTTAGGATGGGTGAGCAAAAAAGTCGGACTGTCCCGTTGTTTGTCCCAGTAGGTACGAGAGTCGTTAATAAATGTTAGAAGTGCTGGCGGTGTACGACACCAGAGTGAGCCACTCTCGTACAAACTTAATTACAAACTTCTCAACCCAACTATTTCACAATAAGTGCATAACCTCTTTTTTTTGAAGTCCAAAAATAGGCTCCAAACTACAGTCATTAGCTCAACATAGCTAGACTAAATTATCCTCAATACGCAATAGAATTTATTAACTGTCGAAAATTGAAACTTAATCATAGGCCTTTTTAATAACGTCAAAATAATGTGTTACGCTCCTACGTATTCATTGATAAAAAAAACATACAGCAAAAACATATTAATAATTCAAGCGTAAATTTAGGTTGTTGTTGAATGATTAGGATCTGTTTAAAAAAGTCTCGTTACGGTAGGCTCTAAGCAACATATTCAATCAATGCCATAGACAGGGACAAACTTATTTATGCGCACGGAATTATTCATAAACATTAGTTTTTTTTTAATTGATAGTTTTGAATGATTCTTAAACGTTGCTGTTCTGTGATATATAAAAAAACTTGGTTATACCTACTTGTTATTAAAATAATAAGATACATGAGGTATGAGGTGAAAGATAACCTCAAAGACAGATTTTTTTTTTAAATATCTCTAAAATGTGTACTGTAAAACGCTTTTCGCACACCCTATGTACTGTACACGTTACAAGTTTTAACAGTAAATTAGTTTAAGTTCACGATTTGCGGATTAAATGAAATACTGATAGACCTTCCTAACCACTCACTTAGGTTGTTTTCAGTTGCAGATATTTAAATTACATTTGGATTAAAACTTACAATCTTACAAAAAGCCATTAAAAGACATTCTTTTATGGATTTTTCACCACTAGCGGTGAAAAATACGTGAAGACTGGTGTACCTATGTTATGATGTGTGTACCTCACAAATATATGTATTATATATGTCATCACATAGATTCATATAGATGTTTCATTGAATTTTTATTGACACAAGTACAGTACAATGACATCGTTACAAAATAGTCTCGTTCTGATTGATTTAAGGTAAAAAGCTCGGCAATTAGAATATTTTGGACTGTTAATGTTAATGAGAAGGGTTTGTTATTAGGAATGATAATACATATATTAACATAGGTATATATCTTCAAATCTAGAATAAATAAGTTTCTTCTAGGCAAGCGTGCTACATCTTAGACTATAGTGGTGCTTAACATTAGGCAGGCTATAGTCAAACGTAAGCCTATTTCGTGTTAAAAAATTAACTTACTTACTCAGTACATATTCTAATGATATTTTTTTAGGTGATTAAATACTTTATAGACCTAATAGGTAAATTGACAAGTGATAATCGGTCTCACGCACAAAATATTCCGTACAACTATCCACAAAGACAGCAAAGAATTTTATTGCCTTTGTCGTGTATTATGCACCCCTTCAATACTTATTTCAGTTGGGTTTTCATTACTGAAATCCCCATGACAAATCCGTCAATAAGGAACATTGACTACCCTCTACTGTAGGTCCGTATATGGGAAAAGCATATACGATCAACAGTGCACAACGCGATTTCAATATTCATCAGAGGAAAAAACTAGCATTTCCATAAATTTAGAAAAATTTCCGTGGCTCGGATGATTTATAAACATTGTAGGTCCTAGCAGTCTGTCATAATACGGCAGCCGTTCGTGGTTCGTTTTACACCAGAGTTAACTTTTTAAGTTAACCATTCGACGACGAACTTATTTTACCAATTGTTTTTACTTCTTCTTCTTATCGAATGAGAGTGGCCTACACTGGTGTCGAGAGTTTATCAAGCGACCCTAAGGGCCTCTGACATGGCTTAACGACTGCCGTACTCTTTGACTAATATACCCAGGGGACTGGTGACCAACGAACATTCCCCTCTGCCAAAGGGATAGATACTCAAAGGCCGTACTAGACAAACAGCCGGAACCTACAATTTAACGTGTCATCCCACCCACGTAATTTTATTTGAATATATTTCTGTTCACGAAACATATTTCACTTAAATCCGGATTTAGCTTTTTAAAAACGTTATTACTGTTTTTTTTCTGCTTAATATAGGTATATTAAGCAGAAATGATGACGATGACAGAAATAATTATGTTAAGATAAAAATCTTAACATAACTATTTCTGCATATTTATTCGAATAGCATAATAAATAATTTATGTACAAAATTATTAAATTAATGAGTGGTTTGTGAAAATAACTTAGATTTTTTTAAATAATAAATAAATCTAGGTTTACAGATCACAATTTAGATATCTAATACAGGAAAGAATCGATAAAAAATAAATATCATCTTGATTTGGTCTCTTCGTTTGGTCTAGTCTAGACTACATGTAAATTGAAATAATTTAATTCCAAACTAAGAAATGTCAAACTGTTTGTCAATGTACGTCAGTTGGTAGCGATTTTAGAGGCACCTCGAGCGGATTAAAATTATGACTATTGTAAATAGACTTGTCTCCAATTTTGCTTACATGTTTGTACTCTAGTACTTGTACTCTATTTAGTACTTTAGTAATTTGTTCAAAATTACTAAAATATATATTTATAATAACAATCAATCTACCTATTGTTGACATATAGTCGTAAAATGTAAATCAGGGCTGAAAAACAATGATTTTATTGGTATAAATTAGGAAAGTAAACTTTTTGGTTACCTATCTGCAAGTCAATTCAATTCTCACATTGGCACCATCCCATCTCTCCGTGACACAGGGTCAGGCTGGAGCGGCGGCTATTCTTGCTGAACAGCGAAAAAGGCTCAAATATATCACACTAGGTCGGGGTTATATATTTGAGCCTTTTGGCGTGGAAACATTGGGGCCGTGGGGACCGGGAGCCCATAAAATATATAAATTTTTAGTAGAACAGATAGTTCAGGCAACCCGTGACCAGCATGCTGGCGCATTCTTGGCGCAAAGGATAAGCATTGCCATCCAACGTGGCAATGCCGCCAGCATGCTGGGAACGTTGCCTACAGATATACTTTTTTTTACAGGTGTTTTAAGTTTATTAAAAGTTTTAGTTTATAAGTTAGGTATTAATTACTTAAGTTTTTATTTTAAATTAGTAAAATTTGTTTTATAAGTTTTTATTAAATAAATAAAGAACAAATAATTTTATTATTATTCAGTGTCAATTTACCAAAAAATAATTCCAAAAGACACCGGCCGGTAACCTAACCATAATCATATAAAGACAAGTAAAATTCCACTCACCTGCGTTTTTACCACCAAGAACACGTAAATCCAATTTATACTAAATAACGTTCACTAAAAACCAACTTTGAAAGTCTATTTTTACAAGCAGTTATAACTTCTAACTGCTCGCCTCAAATCAAGCATAGACTATAAAATTAAAAAGTAAATGCAGAAGTGACGCTCACGAAGGCTCGTAGACCAAATAGCACTGATGTTGTGAAGTTGATTGTCTCGCGGCCATGCTGTCTTCGGAGAAAAAAAACTACGTGCGGAGGTAATAGGAACTAAAATGTTGATTATGTGTTAAAAATAATGAATTTCTGAATGTAACAATTTTATTGCATATTTATATAGGTATAAAGAAATTTAAATTAAAAAAAATAATATATCAATGAATACTGGGCAAGGAACAAATTAAAAAACTCTCAACAACATATTACGGTTTTATTTTATTCAAACTTATTTATTAATTAATAACCTTTTTGATTCGTTTGTGAAGTACGAACAGCAGAAGACTGGATTCATTTGATTTCTGAATGAATTATACGTTTAATGTACTCAGTTTTGTGCAGTTTTTCAGGTGCAGTTTTATTTTTCTATACATATAAGTTAATTAGTTTTTATACCTAGAGCTTTAAAGTACGGTGTTAACTCAGTTCTTAGACGTGTAATATTGGTAAATAAATGGCTAAAGTGCTGCCGTCAGCAACACAGTTCACACACAGACGCTACTAAGAAATTATTAGTTTTTTCTCTCGGATTGTAGTACCTATCTATTCTGTGACGCAGAGGTTTGATATCTTGGGTATTTTGTACTGTTAATGTTGTCATCGTCCTTTGTACTTAAGGAATATTGAACTCTTATATTGTTCTGTTATGATTTTCCAATGTTATCATTTATTTATTTATTCATTTTCTACTTATCTCTCAACTAGTGGACGCCCGCGGCTTCGCTAGCATTATTAGTAGCCTATGACACTCCCAACACCTCATACTACCTACATACCAGAAATCATGATGATCCGTTCAGCCGATTTTTGCGTGATGAGCGTTATAAACAGACAAACGGAGACATAGACAAACAGACACAGATAAACAGTCAAAAAAGGTTTTTTTTTATATCTCCTATGTACAGATTTTTGACCCTCTTAAGCTTTATTATAAGTATGTATAGGTAGATGACATTCATGGTAGGCAACAAGTAAATAGTTATTACCCTCTTTTTCTGATATCTTGGCATAAATCACAGTTTGGAAAATCCTGGTGTAAAATACATCAATGGTGCATGACATGGTTTCAAATACCTAATGTTTGGTTCATATCGGCAAGTGATACCCGCGGCTTTCCCGCCCCGTTTTGGGATGAAATAATTAACAAAACATTACCTTTGTTCTGCACAAGAGACAACCAGGATGAAGTCTGCACAAGATCGACGCAGATGGCACATACAAAGGGAGGCCTATACCCAGCAGTGGGATCCCAAGGGCTGTGGATGATGATGATGATGTTCTGCACATGAAGTATCTATTATTAATAAAACTAGACATTGTAACTTCTAAAATTTTATTAAAACTAAATGTTATTTGACGAGATATTGTAATTTGTGTAGCAAATTCTATGATATTAGTACTTATACCTATACCTATGTATGTTACAACATTACAGTATCAATGAAGATTCTTTATATTTATCTCTATTATTCCGAAAGACAGAGAAATTAATTATATCAGTAGTTACATGTCGGCAAAAAAGTATTGAAAATAATGGGGGCGCCACTTGTACTACTCAGTACTTGTTCGGTTTTTTGTACTAATCCTCATAGCGACCTCACTGATCCTGACCTGACTACTATTTATCTCGAGAATATGTAAGCAAATGTTATATATTCTATTATTATATTGGTAGGTACTTAACAATAATTGAGGGGTCTAAATGCAAATCCTCCACTATCCAGTTTTTAAAAATGTTCACGGCGGTAAAAAAACATGCCGTGGCATTTTGAGTCTTTTAAATTTATGAGTTTATTTTTTAGGGTTTTTCCAAAATACAAATTTTCCAGCTGATAATTAATTTAATATCATAAATATTAATGTCTAATGCATAACATTCAATTAACCCTTTAAAGGATAGCGTTACACCGGTGTTACGTCCAAAATAAAAAAACATGTAGGCTTAATAGTAAATATATTTTGTACATTTATCTGCGTACATAGTTTGTACTACTATCGCCATCTAGTGAAAAAATAGTAAGCTCTTCCACAACGCTTCACTGTCAGTCTGTGTCGAAATGGCGCCGGGTCGACAGACTTTGCGTGGACGCACGGTAAGTTTTGTTTCAATTTTGATGTTTATTTCGCACTTATTGCTAGTATTTTGTTTTTCAATTATTTCTTATGCATGACTTGTTTTGTACACCATAAAATAAATATGTAATTCTAATCAAATTTTGAAATATTTGGTTCAGATTGTCGACGTTACGTATTTGTAACATTGCGAAACTATGCACTAATTGATGTTTGTTTGATTAGTATCATATTTGTAACATTACGAAACCCTGAACTAAGTATTGTTTGTTTGATTAGTATCAAATGTGTAACATTGCGAAACTCTGAAATATCATTGTTTGTGTGTTTTATGGGGGGTATGGATTGCACGGGTGGTGTTTAACACAGCGTTTACTAACACCAAACAATATCTAACAATAACGAATGTAACAAAATGCTACTACTCCATTACTACCTGTATAATAACAATGTTATTGATTACGCTTGAGCTTGGTGTTGGGTGAATGTTGCATGGATCGTTTTTTTTTTGTCATCAGGGACAAAAAAGCGTCAAATGGGATAGAGCAAATAGAATATTGGCTCTCGTACCACCAGAACGTGCATCATCGACGGACACTTCAGGCACAGAAGACGAAGTTATTGTTCAAAATTTCACCAGACGCCGTTATAGCAGCGATGAAGATACTAAATTTAGTTCAGAACCTAGATCTTTGCCCTCCTCATTTGAAAATCTCCATCTTCTCAGCTCGGATGAAGAAGAACTGGAAGGGCAGGACACTGCCCTTTCTGTTTATACAGTACCATTGACTCCTGTCATGAATGAAATGTTTCCAGCTGATATACAACAAGCCCCATTACCCATTTTGAATTCAATATCATCTGTTTTGTCACCACTTCAAACTCCACCAAGTCAGACAACTAGATCCTCTAAAAGAAAAGCAAACACAGGACCACGATTTCTTGCCAAAAAAGCAAAAAAATACATAAGACCAGCTTTGCAATTCAAATGGAAACCCACAAAATTTAAATATCCAGCGGTCCTTGAAGAAACAGTTTTTAGCCTCTCTGATATAGACGAATTCATATCACCCATAGATTATTTCTTCAGATTCTTTTCTGAAGATATAATTGAATACATTACTGAACACACAAACTTATACTCCGTTCAAGGCAAGTCTGGTAAAAGCATCAATATCACCAGTGATGACATGCGAGACTTTCTTGCTATCACAATTAAAATGGGTATCATCAAAATGCCTTCATATAGAGACTATTGGAGCAGAGAATTGAGATGTCCAATAATTGCAGATATTATGTCCCTCAAAAAATACGAACAAATAAGGCAATATTTACACTTCGCCGACAATTTGGATACAAACGATGACAGATATTTCAAAGTCCGACCTTTATTGGAAAAAATTAGAAAAAACTGCTTGCTCCTTGAAGAAGAAGATAGATACAGTGTAGACGAAATGATGGTGCCTTACAAAGGTACCAGAGCTGGCAATAGAAGACAATATTTACCAAAAAAACCAAAGAAATGGGGATTCAAGATATTCGTTCGGGCTGGCGTTTCGGGATTAGTCTATGATTTTCTTCCGTATGGGGGTGACGACACTTTTCGAAATATACGTTTCAGTGAATATGAAGAAAGTCTTGGGCTTGGAGCTAAGGTAGTATTGGCGCTATCGAAAACTATAGTAAAGAGACCAGCCGTTGTGTATTTTGATAATTTTTTCACAACTTTGGAATTGGTACATTACTTGCGTGAAGAATACGGAATTTTCAGTCTTGGAACTATCAATGCAAACCGGCTGAAAGACTGCAAAGATATTTTGCCTACAGATAAGGCACTATCAAAAAAGGGCAGAGGTTCCAGTAAGCAAGTGGTTTGCAATGAAAAAAAGGTGACAGTCGTCAAATGGCTGGATAATAAGGCTGTCACTTTAGCCAGCTCTTTTGTGGATTCTCATCCAATGGAAAAAATTAAACGCTGGTCTAAAGATGCTAAGTCTAGAATAGACATCGATTGTCCGCAAATTGTCAAACAATATAACGCACATATGGGGGGAGTTGATCTTGCGGATATGTTGGTCGCGTTGTACCGCACACATTTTAAAACAAAAAGATGGTACATGGCTCTCTTCATACAGATGCTGGACATTTGTGTAAATAACGCCTGGTTGTTATATCGTAGGCACAATGCTGCAAACAAAAACATTATTCCGCTGAAAACGTTCAGAGTGCAAATTGCTGAAGAGCTGCTAAAGAAACACCGAGTTCGGGATCTATCAACGAGCAACGATGTGCCAAATGAAAATAAAATTAGGCGTCCGTTTGCTCCGAGGCCAGCTGAAGCAGTTCGATATGATAGTACTGGGCATTTCCCAGATTTCATCACAAGAGGGAGATGTAAATATTGCAAAACAGGCTTGACAAATGTGCATTGTGTCAAATGTGATCAGAGACTTTGCTTTGTACCAAAAAGAAACTGTTTTAATAATTACCACCTTAAACCATAACTGAATTACCATATAAACCGTTGATTTAATTGTAATAAATATGTAAATTGCTAGAATATTATTTTGTTTCATTACTGCCCTCTTACCTCAAAGTAACAAATACGATACATAGTTTCTTTTTACAAATGTTCTCAGGATATCGCGTTGTAACACATATGTTACATGTCATAAATAAAAAAATAAAAGCTTGGTTATTTTATTTTTATTTTTTTAGGTGTCCTTATAGCCTATTCAAACAATTATTTCACGTAAAACCACTATGATATAAAAAAAAAGTGGCTGAGCTTTAAAGGGTTAAAAACTGGATAGAGGCGATTCTGTAACTAAGCCCTGTATAGAGGCGGTTTTGGACTACATTCATAAGAACAGAGGTGGTTTTGCACTAAACTCGGCTGAATGGATTTATTATGCAAGATGGAACCAAGAACCTTAATATTTTTATACTACAAAGTATGTAGGTACTTAACTTGGTAAAAGTAGTAGTATTATAATAAAAAATCTAACCAAGTGTTCAAAAATAAAACGCCTATGCTGTAATTTTAAAATTTATTTTTTGTGACTAAAACGAAAAAAAAAAACCGGTCAAGAGCGTGTCGGGCTACGCGCAGGGTAGGGTTCCGTAGCTGCCCATCTCAATAATGTAGACTGAGAAGAGGGCTTTTATGAGAATTAATTAATAACAGTTTATAGTTATGTAGGTATTTAAAAGACAACAATTTATATAAAATTAATTAAATGGCAGGCGGATTTTGCAACTGCTTCTTCAGTTGTTCAACTTCATCATCAGATCAGGTTCACCACCAAAGCTAAGTAAGTACCTATACAAAATTTTAGCTAATTTAGACATCGAGGACCGTAGTTGAAATTCAGTTCTTAAATTATTGAGGTAGGCAAACTAACTGACATCGCAATTTGCAATGTAAGTTTAATAATATTTTGTTTAAAAAAATCCCCCACTTTTCGCGGTCATACATTTTCTACCTGAAGTAGATAAAGGTCCCGCCAACGACGGACGCTAATACCTAAATCGGTGTTAATATACATACGTACTTCTTGCATAAGCCTATCCAACTTATAACGGTTTTAGGAGCTCAAACACTTTACCTTTCTTGTTTTTTCTGGTTGCGTTTCCATTGATTTTCGTTGCGAGATCGCTTCCTTGCCTTTTTCTCTGGCACTGAAGAAACTTTTACTTCCATTTTTCACAGTAAAATACACAGAAAACTAATTAAAACCACGCACGTTATAATCACGACAACACTCTGACGGCCATAATGGCTGCAGCTCGGCGATTGGTCGAAACGCGACAGTGGCGGTTTTGCAACTTCGCATTTGGATAGTGTAGGTTTTGAAATTCACTTGATTTTTGTTGTGGCTTTTTGTATGAGATAGAGGCGGTTTTGACTTGGTTTGATTTTACAGAACTATAGACAATGAGATTGAGTGTTGCCGGACAATACAAACATGTTTTTTATTTTTTATCTTAGAGTAAGGAAGTTTTTTTATGGATAGTGGAGGATTTGCACTTAGACCCCTCAAATGTCAGTGATAATTAATAATGATAATATTCAGAATCTAAGAGAATTATAATAAAATTATGTTTCCAACCAAAGTACTACAGTAGCTACAGTCCTTGAATAGTAAACAATGGAATTTCATTTGTGCGCTTCGGTGGGTCGAATGACATGTTAAATTGTAGATCCCGGCTGATCGTCATAGCACAGTCATAGTACAACAACACACTAGGCCAGTTCTAAAACTATCGATACCAAAGATAGCCAATCTCGTAGTTAAAAAAATCAATACCCAGAGCAAGGATTTTTTATTTCATCCCTCTTTTTCCCTCACCCAGAGTTATGAAACGAAGTTCTTTCCGCGTCATAATTTGTCACGCGTATTTTGTTTATATTTTTGCCTAAAACCTACCTACTTACAAGATATATTTTTAGCAAAAAATATTGAATACAACCTGAATTAGCTGTCAGCGCCATCTATACATGCTTTCAAGTACTAGATACACGGTGTAGTTACATAAGCTGCTATTAGTTCTGCTACTCAACGATAGGTGGCTATTCATCCAGCACATTAATAATTTCCACGATATTTTTTTTAATACTTTTTAAATACATATTTTTAATTATTTTCGTTGTTTTTAATCTTTATGTAAAAAAGTAAGTTAAAATTACTTAACAGCTTTTTTTTTAAATCAATGCATTCTATTACGGTCAATGTAAGAGTAGCAATAGGAGTAAATATATTTAAAAAACAATGTAATTTGCCTATCATGGTGCCAAGAACAATACTGATCTATCTAATATTGTACGCACATAATAATTAGGTACTTTGGAATAAGTTTAATATTAGGTATGTTTAGTTTACTGTGATACCTGAGAGTGCAAACCTGTGTAACACAGTAATTTCAGTACAATTAGGTATAATAATATAATCCAATCTAAAATAAATTTTATTCATTGAAATATTGTGATTGTTTCACAAACAGCGCCATCTATCGAGTAGTTAAACAATTAACATATACCTACATTTTATTGTACTTGATATTGCCTATATTATTCTAATTTATTTACTAATGGATGCCAAAATTAGTACTTACTAAAAGTTTTGTTATTTTCCGAAGTTTACCACCATCATTCCAAAAATCACGGGGATCCCTTTACAAGTTTCCCTTTAGTAAAACAATAAACTCGCTTATGCTTTTTCATAATTAATTACCTATTATTAATGTGTTTCTATACCTTGTATTTATGGGTAAATGGAAACGAATTAAGTTCAGGAAAGACTAGTGTATTTTCAAAAAATTCTTAAAAACTAACAGTAGGTAAGCAATAGGTATACAACAAGCAAGGAAATCGCACAATATGTAATGCCTCAACACATCAAATTCACAGGGAAAACGAGATTGTGCTCGACATTTTACACAAGTATACATATAAATAACAACTTATATATCCTAACATTTTAATACTCACCAAATTAAATACTTATTATTATTTCGAAATATTTTTGAGATGCTTCTATAATATTTTATTTCAATATGTTTTCTTTTGTTCGCAGTAAATAGCCACAAATTGAAAAGAAAAATAAAGTAATGCAAACTTTATTATTATTTTGATTGCTTTTGGTCTTTTTTTATTTTTAAGATAGTTTTGAAGTTAAATAGTAAATATATTGGTCGTTAAGGTGTTAATAATTTTGAGTGACTCGATTGTTTTTTAAAATCTTAAAATATAATAAGGCTTTCCACAAGAAATTACATTGAAGCCTTGCGATAGTCGAAAGTAAATCTACGTATAATTAAAATGAACACAGTGGTCGGTAGATGTGCAATCATTCAGCTAATCTATTAAATGCAGGCTACAGATATTTAAAAAATGATCATTTCATATAATTTTTGTCTTTATCATTTACAGCTCCAAGAATATTATCGTCAGTTTTAAAGAAAAGTCGGTTAATGAAAAGAAATTTTAAGTTATCGATAGTTTTTGTAAACATGTAAGTAAAATACAATCTTTTTAGGCAAAATTATAACGTGAATAATCAGAAAATGAAAATTTTAAAGGAAACTGACCTACGTGACCTTATTAACATAAAAATTTGTCTGTTTTCTTTAACAGAATCAGATGTGATATTGTTTTGAACGTTTATAAAATATGTCACAGTTATGATTGATAAACCATCCATTTATTTTTGAAATTATGTACGTAATTTTTATATATGTATTAATAAAATTATAGTAAGTAATATTTGATCTCACTAAGTAAATACATCAACAGATACATTTAACACGTTAATAGCTAATATAAGGTAAATAATAATTCATATTTCTCATATTACGGGTAACGCTGGATCTAAAATAAGTATATTCGGTTTAAATTTCGTGAAAAGTATTAGGTCATATCAATGAATTAATTCTGCGGAGGAGTAACGACCAATATGAAAATATGACTCAAAGAGATTAAGAAAACGCTGTTAAATAAACTATTTGATCCGAAGCATTACCCGTAACATATTATAATAAATATAATTATACATTTAAGGGCACAGATACACGCATAGTAGATAATAATATTTTCCATAATAATTTAGCCAAAAAACAACGGGTTAAAGTTATTTGCTAACAGCCTCAGAAATACAACCTTAGATCCTTACCAATAACATGTCACTACCACAACTTGCAATTAAGACACTGCATTTTTATATAAATATTTATTGCTGGATGTAAAAAAAAATAAGGCCACAGATGGGATTAAATAACGAACTCGGTATTTTTTACAACAGATAGATTGATATTATAAATAATTCTATTGAATAATTTTAATTAAATTAAAAGAGTAATAATGAGAAAAGCCAATATTACGATGCAAATAATCGTGGAAAAAACATAGTAAGTAAAAAGTTTTCAATAATTGTTATGCAAAGATACTGCTGTTAGAATCACCCAGCATTTAGCTCAGCATCTAATTATTCTAACACAGATGTCCTCTGCGTTAAATTGACAAATTAACACTTCAACTGTGGTAATCAACCTACTACTCACACGCAAGCAAAACCTGTCAACAGCAACATTTCAAAATGGCTTCTCAAATAGTTATTCGAGATCACAATATCAAAACTCAGTTAACTTACATGAAACACATTTGTAAAAACAATTGAAGGCTGTATTAATTTGCGAGACTGATATGACTACAAAACGTGACAACAAAAATACAATAAAGTGAGATCTTCAAAACAAAATTTTGCATTCAACACTTATTCAAATATGTAGATGCAGTCAGACAAAAATGGCAGTATGAAATAACAATCTGTTTTAACTGTCTTCTTCTTATAAACGTGAATCGACCAGTGATTAGTTGATTAGTTACTTTGAACTTAAATACTGATGTCTCAAGATTAAAAGAAAGACGGTTAAAAACACTCATTTCGCATTTATCGAGGACAACAAAAATACCACATTGAAGTTTCCCGGAAAACCAACTATTCGCCATCTTTAGATTAGTTGGAAAACACAAAGTTTCTTGAAAGAACGAAGCTGCTCTTTCAAGTTACGTTTGCTACGTCATCAGAAGATGTCACATAAGATTACTGACGATGATGATTATGGTTGGAATCAAACTGGTTCTTTTCTACTGCAGCCATCAGAGCTTCTCAGCGTTTTTTGAAAGAAAGACTCGTCCTATAATCTTCCAATTATTCAGCTTCAAGACAGGCATGACGTGTGTGACAAAGTTCCGTCTCAATCTAGTTTTATTCACCACCAACAGCAGCGTTTATAGTACCAGTACGTGCTATAAGTACCACTGTTTCCTGCACAACTACCCTCGATATTAAATGCTTAAAAATACTCAGTTCATTACACATCACCCCTCAGACTTTGATACAGTTAATTTACAACTGATTCGTTCAAGCGTCACCGTCTGGTTCTGTCTTGAAAATGATGTTGTTGTTTTCTTTATTCTCGATGGTCATGTCGTGTGCAATGTTTTCCTGTGCCCTCATTTGTTCCACGCACCTCGTCCGGTTGTTCATGATGTTTGCTACGAATTCTGATGTTTCTTTTTGTAGGGCTATGATTTTTTGCTGGATGAGTTTGTTTTTGTGCATGAGTGCGATTGTTTTCCACGCCAGCTCGAGGATGACTTTGTTCTGGACATCTTTGTTGATGGGTAGTGCTATTTGTGGGAGACGACCGTGGTGGTCGTCGCGGATGGCCGGTGATGGAGTCATTCTCTGGATGCGCTCGAGACGTCTGGCTTCACGCAGGCGAGTTTGTTGGGATCCTGGAATGAAAAGAACGGTTCTATTAGTCATTGTTTATCGTACCTTTATAATATTTTATGAAAACTAAAGGGAATTTGGTGGTTTATATGATTCGTCCACTCTTTGAAGGGACGAATTAATCTCAAAATTGATATAGGCTACAATTTTATCCCAAAACAATGCAAGCAAGATTAAAGGGCGCCGCTAGTTTAAAATAAGTGTTGAGACCGAGATCAAGAGAGAAGTTAAAGCATCAATAATGTGGCAAATTTATAAAATAATCAACAATTTTTCTTCTATTGGAATTTCAATGAAACAAAGAAGGTGGTATATCCATGCTAAATAAGGTCTTGGATGAGACCTCTTTCCTTGGTTCCCCATAGTTTTCATGGAAATCAATGCGCATTTTAATTTCAAATAGACTACGAATAAATTGACAGTTTAGAAATGTAACTAAACCAAAAAAATAATTCAACAAGATTTCGTAGTAAGCTTTATATGCGAGTTGTGTGTGGAAGTATTTCGACGCAACATTTGCAAGGAGTTACAATTCCATATTATCATTTGTTCGTACCAAATAGAACTATATGCAGATGTATTCTTCACTGGAGTGTAATCTCCATACACGTGGTTTGTAGAATATATTCATTCAAGATCAACTTCTTGACCTCCATGCGAAGAGATTTACATTGATTTGGTTGCCATATATCATGTATCGCAATCATGCTATTGTATCCAAGCGAAAGAGTACATTTTTGTTGATACTTGTGTTCATATAATATCATTGCTTGTGTTGGTCTCATTGTTAGGTGGTGTAGCAACCCGAAAGTGGCATATGGACTTGTAAAAAACTATTTCCGTAAAAAGTTTTGTAATTTTGTTTGGCGTAAAGTACCTTTGCTAAGATAATACTTATAATAAATAAATTTATACTAAAGAAGTTTTATTTTTAACAAGGAATAGGTTTGTACTTTACCGTAATTAGCCTGATGGTAAGCAAACATTACGGTATGATATGTATGTATGACTTTAATATAAAGTTGAAAAAACATATTTTCTCTCTAATATGCGGCTTTTTGGCTCATCATTTCTGATTATTAAAAGAAAGAATATTAATTAATTATATCTATATTGTCTGCTCTGGGAATTTCACTTGGTTATAAACAAAAAAATACACCTGAAGTTCATATTAACACACGTAAACAAATTAATAATACGCATAAAATTTTTGCATGAAAAACAAGTCATTGTCATTTTAATTGCATCTTCCAGACAACAATAATCTTAATGCAAAAACAAAATATCTTAAATTTACCGTATTCGTAGTAAACATTAACACGTTACGTAACTACGGCAACATATATAAGAACAAACTATTTTAAAACAATTTATGAATATCGGCCCATTGTTTTACCAATCTGTTATTTAAAAACGCATAGGATAAATAGATTTAAGTCGCACTCCTAACTAAAAGCACAATATAAAATATGGTATTTTTAGTCTGTGCTAATACTCAAATAATTTAATTCATTTTATACAAAAGACTACCAGTTTAGCCTGCATTTTTTACGGTTGACTGGAAAAGATCGGTTTCAGCAATAAGGCCGCTATTTGTAGCACTCATGGACTAGATTTTAAATGTGTTTTCTTGTTTTGTGTCCATCTATAAATATGTTTGATCTTAGCTATTTCCGATAGCCAGGAAAAATTCAGCCGTTATAAAACTAAAGTAGGTTTGTACCTACATAATATTATTATACTTGGTAGGAAGGAATATACCAGTAACATACATATTTGTAGGTATATTCCACAAGTCCCAAACAAAGCTGCATAATGAGCGAGTCACATGCGTTCGTAGCTAGGTAGGTGGTGTATAATATGTAGACAAAACGACGTATGTACCGACCACGTGACTCGTAGGTATACATATAGGTATAGTGTAGAGCTTTACGTAACTCAACTACCAAAGCTGGTGTATTTTTACTGATGTATTTTTAACAGACTTCAAAAAGGAGGTTTTTATTTGGAATAATAGTTTTTTTTTTCGGAAAAAAATGCGCTAAGTATTGCGTTTCTTTGGAAACTGTAGTGTGACTTTATTAAAGCTGTTGTATTTTTAATGATGTATTTTTAACCGACTTCAAAATGGAGGGTCTCATTTGCGTTGATAGTTTTTTGAACAAACCCGAGTAAAACGTACGAAATAGGTATCGTCTTAAAAAAAAGGAGGATAAGGCATTTTTCTTTCTTTTAGTACAATTGTTTCAATCTAAAAAAATGATACTTGAGTACTAGTACAAAATACAGGCATTACTTTTAATATACGAGCTAATTTAATAGTTTGGACAAATAAATATCCCGAATGTCATTGTAATTACCCATATTCAGGAGTTTACAGGAAAATGGTTAATTCATTGTGGAAATGCCATAAATTCGAAACCGCAGGACATACCTAGAATGGCCCAGATATTTAATTATTAACTTTGCATAATATAAAATTAGGTAGTTATTCATCCCAATGTGCCGTCTTGATTTTTTTTATAATATTAATCTACCTAATTGTGTAATGGCGCGTATGAGAGAGGCTATCTTTTTTAATCTAAACTATATAAAACTCAAAGGTGACTGACCGACTGACATAGAGTTCCATCAACGCACAGCTCAAATTACTGGACGGGTCGGGCTGAAATTTTGGCATGCAAGTAGATGTTATGACGTAGGCATCCTCGTAGGGTTTTTGGAAATGACACATTTAAAAGGGTGAAATAGGATGCACGTTTTACTTCTTAATGCGAGCGATACAGCGAGCACACACTAGTTATGTTTAATATCTTTAAAAGCGACAGAGGCTAGTTATATTGCATGTATATTATCTTGTTATATGTATATAAAGAAGAACCTAGCCGCCCACCACGATGTATCTGCCCGAGAGAACTCCCATTCTGCGGGGGAGTTACGACCCTCAGTCACGAGGAAATACGACTTCACAGGCCAGTTATATATAAAATATAAAATATCTATACAAAAACTTTAGTACGTGGGTTGTTTATCAATAACAACAAGGTGTTAATAAAGTCTCTGTATGTTTATTATCCAATATGTATAAGTTTTATGCCAATGCTTGATACATAAATAAACGTGTTTGAGTTCATTGGTTCCGTCTCGGATTATCTCTTGCTATTTCTAGACATGTATTTTTGCAAATGTATTTTGTTTTTTAGAGGAAATGGATTTAGTGTTTATCATAGATGGAGCAATGAAATTAAATATGAAGGTTAGGAAAAATATTTATATACCTAGTATATAAAGATAAATTTGTTCAGGACGTTTTATGAGTAGTAAATACTCAGATATATGCACTTAATTTTGGGCTATTGAGTTGGTTGAGTAAATACATAAATACTGGACATAATTTAAATTTAAAATTTAACTCTAAAATTGGAAAGATTGAGGTAAGTTTAATTATTTTATTGAGAAATTGCATTTCCTCTACTTTGTATGTAAGACATTTTATTTCAAGCGCTTTCCATCGTGCTGATTCAAAATAAACCTAGAAAAACACATTTTGTCACTATCTTTATCAAAGAACTGAGAAACACTTATATTAGATAGAAAAATAGAAGATGGAAAATGATTTAAGTAACACGAAATACCTAGATTACAAAGAAAGATAACAAAAATAACTATAATATATTAATAGGTAATCACCTACACATACAAAGTACCTAAGTATTACGTGGTATTACGCAACACGTTCCCCATATTCAAATAAAATAAAACCTAGACAAAACCCAATAACTAATACAAATACAGACTATACAAACAGGAAAACATTTGGTAATCCGGAAAGAATAAAACCTCACCTTTCAAAAATTAAATGAGAATATAAACAAAACACTAACCGTATGATTTGAACCGACGCGTGTGTTCCGCGGGATGCGGCGAAGGACTGAAGGTAGGGGGTTGGAGGGGCGGGGGTCTGGGGTTGAAAGGGGGAATATACCATAGACATAGTTAGTAAATGGAAGCAGACAGGCTGTGAGAGTCTCTCTCTTTGAGTCATATTTCCTCATGACTGAGGTTTGTGACTTCCCCGCAGAATTAATTCCTTACAGGAGTTTTCTTGGGCGATACATCGTAGTGGGTGCCAGAGTTATCACTCTATGTCTGTACCAATATAACAATATTTTTACGTAAAATACTACAGTTCTTCAGACAGTATAACATGTCAAATAACGACATTCCACATGATACACAAGGTATACTTTTTTTTAATTCAGAGGGAGTTACGTGATGAAAAATGATCACTAAAGGCCATCTAAAGGCCAGTCTATTCACTATGTGAACGGACAACCACCCATTTGCTCCCCAGCCGGGCCAGGGTGTGATGCAGACCTGCGCATAGATGCAACTGGGATATCTATTATTACTAACAAGGTTACTTTGTCAGTCCCTTTCATAATTTTCGTGACATATTGTGTATGTAAAAACTGATTTATGTGGAAAAGGCTTGTTAAGGAACAGCAAGAATTTTAATTTCTCATGTAATATGCTATTCGGGAGCTATAGTCGACTATCGTGAGACGTAAAGTCGCTTTCTTTGGACAAATGCAGAGAGGGTCCCCTACGAGTTTCTAAGGTTGATTTTCGATGGCAAGATTCTAGGGAAAAGAAGCCCAGGACGTCAGAGAATGAAGTGGCTAGACGATATTAAGAAGTGGACAAAACTGAGCTATTCGCATCTAAGAGAAGCAGCATGGGATCGCAGAACATTTTGCCAATTGACCTCCAAACTTCTATATGAAGATGGCACCGATGATGATGATGATGAATAATCATTATGCTATTGCAGATCTGCGGGAATAATAGATTCTTACAATCATTTTTGCGCCAGACTAAGATGAGTCGTATGATTTTTATCGGTAAAGGCTCTGGGAGATGCAGGTTCGATTCCTGCCTGTCGTGATAATTTTTACGCATTTCCTTCGTTCAGGCACAGAATACAAAAATACAAGTTCAGGTTCGTTTGAAATTTATGTCGATGATAAATTTTGGTTTTAAAATACATAAAATAAAATATTCGTTAAAAAAATCTTCTTGTTCAACGATCAGCTTTTAGTCACTTGCCAGTTGATTATAATTACTATTGATGGACATTACTCAATGTTGTTAGACAATGCATCTGTTGACATCTCGCCATGGTTTCAAAACTCTTTGCTGTTTTTGTGAATAGGTATTTACGTAATATGTACTTACATATTTACTCATTTTTCTTTTGCATGCTTTCACTTTTTGCCTTGTTTAAAATATAGTTTTTTTTAAATTGTCAAACGAGTTCAGTTATATTTAAAAAAAACTTAATGCCCTATGCAAAATTTGTATTTTTTAATGTGTTTGTGTGAAAGCTTATAAGAACAATGTACTCAGAAATACATCACTTTGTTATTTCAAACAATTATACCGTATCTAAATAGAGCACTGAGTACTTAACACGTCTCCTATTTTGATAAGATAAGGCTTGCCACAAACATAAACGATAAAAATAACATCGAGTTCAAAGACATCAAAAACAATTACCAATCGTGACTGTACTTAAAACCGGCAGAGCTAAAACTAAAAAAGAACAATACATTTTCTCAGAGACCTATAGGTAAACATAATTGAACCTACGATCAAATCTAAACACGCGAAAAACATCCATAATGCATTTGCAATTAAGTCTTTAATAGCTTGCAGTCCATTGCAAGCAATCAACCCACGCATTAAACTTCACGGAATTATCACCCTTTTTTCTTCTCCACAAAGCCTATAATATCATGTACTGTCGTTGCAGAGAATCCATGCAAAGCTACACGCACTTATCACCCATAACCGCATAAAAATAAGAGTTAAAATATCATGCGGTGTATTGCATGGGTAACGGTGCATAACAAAGCGCGTGACGTCACGTGGAGGTGAACGCTCGCCGCCTTCCGAGCTATCATGTGAGACGAATGGATGCAAGCAGCGATGTAGTATACAGGAGACGCCGCATTATGAAATTAATCTTCTTCTTCTTATCGAATGAGAGTGGCCAACTCTGGTGTCGAGAGTTTATCAAGCCTCCCAAAGGGCTTATGTCATGGCTTAACGACTGCCGTACTAGACAAACAGCCGGGACCTACAATTTAACTGTAAGTGTCACTTGTGAGAGCGTCGAACAAATAAAATAAATCGCATAAAAACAGTTTCCACTCAAACATAAGACTTATAGGACAACAGATATCGCATGATTAGTCAATTTCATATTTGTATTGACCCGTCAGCACCATATAGAACAGACTTCTGATAAGAATAGATCCTGATTGGTCCACAACGCATTTATTTTTCATGAATATCTACAAGTAAAACAACAAGGGGTCAAACCCTGTAGATGCTACTTTACTTATAGACTAAACTTCGCTTCAAATTTTTTTTGTTGTAATCAGTGTTTGTTGGACAACATCTCCGACTTCTATATGTTGGTGGCTAGATCGACGAAAAAAAAAAAAAACCCCTGTAGATGTTTTTAGGTGTCTGTGAATATATTATCTGTGCGTAATGTAATGGCACGAATTTTTCGAGGCCGTAGATAAGAATCATTTAACTGTGCAAATTTTTTACGCGAAATACGTTAATAATCAGTTTTTTATACATAATCCGTTGTTTATTAAACTTTTGATAAAAAATATTTGTGCAGAAAATCTTGTTTGGGTATATTGCATTTAGGCATAATGTGCAATAAAAACCACATCGAATATTCGTAGTATATAATCGTACATAAACAAAAATCATGGTTCAGCTGTTTTTGCGTTATGATCGTTTAAATAAACAGATAACAGACAAAAATTCTAAAATATGCAGTTAGGTTACGAAATTTTAGGTATGCTCAAACATTTTTTTTTTCTATTAAGTATCTTCTATGTTCAGATATTCGACCCTCTTCAGCTTTAATGTATGTATAGATTACAAATTTAATGTTTCAGTACAGTGGTTGCAATAAAATATATTTTCATTAATTTATTAATTTAAATCTCTTGCAGCAAATCCTTCATGTGCATTCTGCATACGATAATGCATAAAGGAGATACATTTTTCAAACACTATAAATAGTACGTCTAAACTAATATCCCGGTCAATGCAATTAATAGAAGTAGGTACTCTTAGGTCACAACAAACAGGCCTGAGATAATTTTCGTGACTTTCCCGGCGCACAACTGCTCCGCACAACTGGTTGTTTTTTATTACCTATGTAATAGATCATTTTAACCACCCGTACCACGAAGTTACAATAAATAGGATAACATATTAAAAAAAAAATGAACAAACCTCTAGTAAGCTTCCTTATTTTCTTTTCACACATTTTCAATAAAGAACACAATATAGAATCACTGGCAGCAAAAACTCCGATTTAAAATAAGAATCAGAGTAAGTATAACTTATTCAAGATCGATTTTCAAATAGTTCCGCGCGTTTATTTCTGCGAGTCAATTGTTTAGAACTCGATGTGACTTGCTCGGTTGAATATCGAATGCAAGACTGGTGTGGCCAGGTCGGGGCCGAGCACTCGCCGCGCACAGACACGGAAAGTGGTGTTACCAGTAAGGAGGTAAAATTACCCATACCATTATTAATTAAATTTATTAGTATGTATGTGACAAAATCGAGTAGGTGATTTGTGTTAATGAAGTATACGTGAATGAATTTTACGTGAATGAATTTGTTAATTAGTAAAACGTGCAATGAGGCACCTAAAATTTAATTTTAAAATAAATAATAAACAAGGAGACTAAGCTAAATAAACCTTAAATAAATAAATATAGGCCTCAACATAACCATTTTTTTTATTTATATCTGAGTAAGTAAGTATTTCGGTATATTTTTTATTTTATCACGTATAATTTTGTCAATATTTTAACACAATACGATAATGTACTAAGTTCGTATCAACAACCGATTACAAATAAGTTCAGTGAAAAGTTCCACAGAAAACAATTTGAATTTCTGCCAATTTTCATGAGAATTTTCCCGCATTTTCCGGTGTTTTTCCTCACAACAGACTGACAACATCGTCTCGATCTTACATCGCATGGTGGAACACGTGTTTTGGGTCGTTTGGATGCATTATCTGTTAGACATCCAACCATAACTTTGACAGAGGCGGCAGTTTGCCAACAACAATGTAACTATGTAACATAATAAAAAAAAAATATTTTTGAATAAAGAACCATATCGGATTAAGTTATTAGAAGGTCAAAAATTCGTTTTCCAAATTTGAAATGTTTTTTTTTTAACGATCCGTTCGTTGCTCGTTTGTTTCGATAGTTGGTTCGGGATGCATGTAGCAACACGTGCGACGAAACTGGTGATATTTTGATATGTCTATTATACAAAGCGTTGGCTTGATTTTCGACCAATAAGAGAGGTTTCTAAAGTTGTTGACCTGATTGAGTCAGTGATCAGTCACATTTCATAAAACGCATTTTAGAACACGTGCTTTAATACTAAGTTGTATTGTATGAAGTAACAAATAAAGTTTTGTTCAAATGTTTGCAAGAACTTGTGACGTGTCTTGATAACTGTTGCTAATCTTATTTGTAATAATAAGAATGTGATTTATTTGGGAAGTTTAAAGATAATATTCTATATTTATTATCAAATTAATATGACTCATGACATATTTTAAATTCTTTATTCCGTTTGTTAGTGCTAGGACTGCTAAATTAGTTCAGATCGCGGTTTCAAAATATTTGTTAGACCCCAAAGCTAATTTTAATTATTCATTCTAAATTATTCATTCATAAACTTATGATTGAGGCAAGAGAGAGAAATTAAAGTAAAATACCGAAACTCTTTCATATATCTTATTCTGAATTATCAACATACAACAGGATAAAAATAAACTTTATCTTTAATTTAGTTGAACGCACCCCTATAAAATGTCTGATTGAAATGCAAACTGCATAATTATCACTAAGTATTTTATTCATGCAACTTTGTAAGCACACTGCAGCATAGCGCATGAGAATACACGTGCTGGTTTAGAGGTGCCGACAGTATTAAAGATACATAATCTTTTAACATAATATAAGAGAGTTACACGTGGTAATCCTGGATTTTAAATAAATTACAATATTTTTTAGAATAGGAAATAATTAATCGTTACATTATCTTTATTTTATATATAACAGTCATAATCACTTCTAGTCAGAAACCTCGTGTCTTCCTCAGTGAAGGACCTGTGCACCCACCACGATGTATTTGTCCAAGAGAAATCCTTTAATTAATAATTCTGCGGGGAGTAAAACCGTCAGTTATGAAGAAATACGACTAAAAAAATAGGTATCTGGTAAAATTACTGCGCGTCGAGACAGTTGTGATGATAAATTTCAGCGCAGTAGCAACTAAAACTCAAAATCATATAAGACAAAAACAATGTATTAGTATAATGGAAAGGGTAAAAGTGAGGCCGACTTTTACAAAAAAAAAACGCAAGCAAGTAATGGAATATGAAAATGTGATTACCGTAACGCACATGTCATGACACTTTCTAATAATTTTACATCACAAGAAAACGCATCATCAAAGCTACTTTCCCAAGTATGGCGCACGCGCATGGTATAACACGTGCGTGAGTATTTGGCCGCTTTATCATACAGCTGGTACCTCGAGTAAAGTGGAATAGAGGCGGTAATAAAAATATTTTATTGGATTTTCAACCCTATGAAATAATATAAGTGGTACAACAATGTTGATCTGTATGTACAAAGTTTTGATAAGCTATCTCAATCAATCTATTCTGCATCTGTTATTGTTCATACATAGAGAAAATAAAAAAATTGTAATGAAAGAATTTGTATTAGTTACAGGCAATTTGCAGAGTAAAGTATATATAATCTGCTTAGAAGGAATAGACTGAAGCTGGTAAATATGTCGTGATTTCAATCTAATTAGTTTATTGTGAGCAACAAATTTATTTAATTAAACTATCCAAAAAAAACATATACTAAAAATCACAAAAAATAATATCACATAAAAATTCCCTCAAACTAACGCAAACTTTATTTTGAAGCTAAATTCACTCCACATATTTTACCCACCCATTTGCCCATCTCCCCGAAGTTGTGGTGATTTCCCCCGGCTCGCGCTGGCAACTCCAACAACACACCGATCACGTGTAGACGCCGGCGATTGTTTGGCTGTACTATCTGTTGTATAAAGAGCTATGAATGGATGGAGGTGGCAGGAGTGATATTTGAGAAGCATTTACTATGCGTGTGTCTTCAAAAATATTAAAAACCATTATAAATTAGTTATTTAACAGCGAAATTAATACTTGATTTTCTGATCATTCAGATGGAGGTGTAAGACTCCTAGCGCTTTTTTGTAGACAAAGACTGTTTTGTTTAGAAATGTTCCACGTTTTAAAGAATTTGTATTTCAATATTAGAGACGATTCTATTTGAGAATATTGAGTTTTAAAGATTCATAATGTGTTTTCTAAAATAATATGTGCTTAAGTATAAAGAATGACCTGAATGAATAGTAATGATAAAATATCTAACAAAAAAACCATTCTTCTAAACAAGTGAAAACACAATTTCACAAATAAAAAATCTAGCAAACAAATTACAGTAAAAAAACTGCAACGTCACATCTACGCTCGTAGCTTCCTAGCTCCATGAACCGACGCACGTTTTCGTGACGTTGGGTCGTCGCAACGTGTATCCGTGACTCATAATACACGTTGTATGCTAAATTGCTCACACGCCTGCCTACAAACTGCTATCTAATCTATGACACGAATTCAATCTAACGAGGTCTACGAGGTCTTCTGTGACATATTTGTAGTAAACTGATATTATATTCTGTGATACGAACGCATACTACTTACGTGCTAATCTGTGACGACATTGCATAGGATTTGACGACCTCATACAAACAGCCTTCTTCCACTACAGTCCGACACACCTATACCTATATACATCTACAATAACTACCCATACATAGACAGAATATAATACTAGTTTATAAGTACGTAGCTATAGGTATAGAGCTCGAGGTTGAGGCAGGTCAAGGAAGGCACGTGGAACGTCACAGATGCACCCACACTGCATTTACTAATAGAACTATAGTAATACAAGTAACTAGTGGACGCCCGCGGCTTCGCTCGCATTATTTTTAAATAAAAAGTGCCTGTTACACTTCTAATACCTCATACTACCTACATACCAAAAATCATGCTGATCCGTTCAGCTGTTTTTGCGTTATGAGCGTTTAAATAAACAGACATAAATTCTAAAACCTGCTGAAACGTGTTCTGTTATGGATTAAAAGTATACCTACCCAAAAAAACTTTGACTTTGACTTTGATTATTTTGCTATTCCGTTCTGAAAAGAATTCAATTTTTGTACAGTCAGCAAAAAGATGTTCACAGCTTCTTTTAGATTTTGTTCTGATTATTATACGAGGGCTATCCGATAAGTAGGTACTTAAAGTCCACTAGTTATAGAATATCACAGAACCAGTATATGTAGGTATATGTTAATATTAGTTTGTTTAGAATTGTCTTCGACAGTTTGTAGGTAGCTACATAAATACATGATGATCCTATTTTCAACCGATTTTGCGCGATGAGCGTTTAAATAAACAGAGACACAGATAAGCAGACAAAAATAATAAAAACTGCTGAAACTCGTTTATTATTATCGATTTCAAATTTACCCAAACATTGAAATAACTTTATTTGAAAAAACTTACAAAACAAATTTTACTAATTAAAAAAATAACTAACTTATAAACTTAAACTTATAATAAACTTAAAACACCTATAAAAAAGTATATCTGTAGGCAACGTTCCCAGCATGCTGGCGGCATTTATTTTTAATATCTTCCTCTTCAGCTTTATTATATTATGTATTGTAGATAAATGTGTCATATCATGAGTTTACATATCCAACGGGCTGGAGGAATTCCCTAAGTGCCTCTTATATTATTTGGTAAGTAGTAGTTACAGTTACATCATAGTTTTTTTTTCATTACGAGATTATAAATGTAAAACTAAAATCGATTATAAAAAGAATTGAAATATCATTCAAAAGAGTTGAAATTTCGCGTGTCATTTATTCCAATCAGTTGTTTAGCATGTTTTAAAATAATCCACTAGCATGCAGGTGTCGCCGGCATTCGGTGTGAATATAAATACGATGGCACGTTATTTCACACGCGTATCACTGATTCACGGCTTCTAGGAAGATAAGAGATACGTCAGTGCAGACTTGCCTTGCCCTACTGGTTGAGGAAAATACATAACAAAGGCTAGACTTTATTCATACTGAATCTTTTTTTATACTTACTTTAGGTATTTGACCAGTAAATAAGTCAATAGTATTATATAGATTATAGGTTTATTTTTATACTAGTGGGTGCTCGCGGCTTCGCTCGCATTAAGAAGTAAAACTTGCATCCCCTATTTTTCCAAAAATGCTTTCTTAGGGGATGCCTACGTCATAACATCTACCTTCATTCCTAATTTTAGCCCAATCCGTCCAGTGGTTTGGGCTGTGCGTTGATAGATCACTATATCAGTCAGTCAGTCAGTCACCTTTGAGTTTTATATATGTATTTAGACTAGTGGACGCCCGCTTCGCTTACATTGTTTCAGGATAAAGAGCATATGACACTCCTAAGACCGCATACTACCTACATACCAAAAATCATCATGATCCGTTCAGCCGTTTTTGCGTTATGAGCGTTTAAATAAACAGATTAACAGAGACACAGAAAAACAGATGAAAATTCTATAAATTGTTGGAACGCGTTCTGTTATCGATTACATATCTCCATTTTTTTTAAATATCTTCATTGTTAAGTTAAATATCTAAGTACATATCTCCATATTTTTTTAAATATCATCATTGTTCGGACTTCTGAACCTCTTCAGCTTTATTATATGTATAAATACTCTGGTATTTGACCAGTAAGTCCAGATTTTAGGTTAAAAAATCATTGCATTTGGTTAATTTTCCACGGAGGAAAAACTGCAGATATCGTGTATATGGCATAAACTCATCAGCCAACGCTCTTAAGATCGTTGATTCTCTCCGGCATATGAAAAAGGAAGACATTGTTCATAGCAATAAGGCCGCCACTTGTAACACTAGAAAAGATTTCTGTTATGTATTTTCAATCAAATATTCATCTGGCTTTTCAGTACAACAGAAAACATTCATAAGTACAAACTAGCAAATAAAGTGACATAAAATTAAATCTCGTGTTATATTAACTGGTCATTATTCAGAGGACAAATTGTTTGAACCAATTAAAACTATGTAACTCTAATCTCAAAGCAAGTCAAGCGATTAGGGATTCATTTAATGATAATTCTTTGGCTTCCACGGCGGTGGCTGATAGCATAATTTTTAGTTTTCTAATATTTCTGCTGTAGTTAGATTTATAAACATGTCATTATTGTACTACTTTAGCTTTATTTTAGATCCACTTTCACAGCGATAACATTAGCTATTAAAAATCACAGAAAATTACAGGTTGTGCAAGAGGCACAAACCAAAATCCCCTGGACCCCGGCCTGATATAGTAGGTATGTTTCCATAATTTATATAGTTATAGGTACAGATATTTGTGTCGAGGCCGATTATGATATGACGTCACATATCAAGCAATCTGCGATCAAACACACACACAAACACTAACTACTAGCAGTACTAGCTTTACGAAGTAAAACAATCCAATTGTTTCCAGTGGAAGTAGTGGAAGTGCACCCATCACAGTGCCCCGCCACTGGCGGCCATAACGGCATCCTGGCGGACACGTGCGCAGCCTTGCGCATCCGATGTGTAAAGGGTTACTGGGAATTGGAAACAGAAACCAAACTGTAAAATGAGTAGGTATAATATGTTAAGGTAATTTTATTTTTTATTTTTATAAACTAAAACTGGTTTGCTCTTGGCCACAGTTTGCCTGATGGTAAGCAAAGGCGATAAGAACCGATTCAGTCTCGCTTCTACGATCGCTGGATTGTAGTTGTACAAAAATTGGACAACGCGATTGGACTGAGATATATCAGAACTAATTATCATGAAAAAACTTATTTCAGGAAGAAAGTTTTGAAATGCATACGTCGGAATCAATCAATCAATCAGTACCTATAGCCTGATTGTACACCAGAAAACAATAACTCAAAACCATTTTCAGAAATATTACTTAACCTAGGTACACTGGGCGGCCTTATCGCGTAGAGCGATCTCTTCCAGGCAACCTTAGTAAAGATCGCTAGGAAAGAAACATGTAAAATCGGGATTGGGGTTAATTTGACTCCACTAACCACGACGTGCGTTCATCTCGGAAAAGGCGTGGCTAGTAAACCTGTGCACTCATAAAATGTTTTCCTACGTAGCTACTTTTTTGAAGCCACATATGATACTGTCAACATTGGCAGAGGTTACATTTATGTACTTTTGAACTGAGTTGCATACAAATTAAAATATAAATGTAGGTAAATATCACCCAGTCGAAGTAAGTCGCGTTCATGAAATGAAACTTATACTTAGCAGTGCACGGTAACAAGCTGATTTTGACGACGAAGCGCCTGTAGCTCAGCTAGCGGAGGCAGTCGCATGCGATTATCAATCGACGCAGTCAGTCCTTGTATGGGTGATCAAATAGTGGCATCCCATTTTGGGCACTTCCATGGGTCGGATGACACGTTAAATTGTAGGTCCCGGCTTTTTGTCTAGTACGGAAGTCAATAAGCCATGTCAGACGCCCTAAGGGCAGCTTGATAAACTCTCGACACCAGAGTCGGCCACTCTCATTCGATAAGAAGAAGAAGATGACGAACTTTGTCATTTTCTCACTTTTGTTTAAAAGTCATTCATTTTGTACTCATATATACCGTTTTTCCATCCGATTAAAGTAGGATAATCTCTAAAGTAGTTGCACGGACCGATTTGCCAAGACGTGTCACGTTGGTGGCGGCGAGACAACATGTCACGTTACACACCACCGGGACAATAATGTGAACGTACATTATTATTATCAAAATTTGTATCGAAATATTCTGGCACCTCGATAACAAGCAAATAACAAAAGTAATTCGTCTTCAATTCTTGAAATAAAAATTATTGGGATTTCTTAAACGTTCAAAGTAAGTTAGTAAGTTAGTCGTGTGCTCTACTTTCGAGAGATTCGAAATATAAGAGCCTTTGCATATTATAAAATATAAAAAAGCTCAAAATATGACAACAGACTCTGCGCAGAAAAACACAGACCTGTACAATATGGAAACCGCAAAGAAATCAAGTCTGAAGCCATGATCTTCTATATAAACTGCCTCATTGGTCTGAAGCTATATTTCAAAAACGACTTAGATTGTTTTTATTGGGAAAGTGTTATTATTCCATAAAAGTATTTTTGAATGATGAAACAATGTAACATTTATGATGTACCTGATTTAATTGTTTTTTTTTTTACATTTAAATGTAACTTGATACTTTGTGAAACCAATTTGCACGCTCTATGGGTGAAAAGAGAATGTAGACGTTAATATCGTATTAGCTGGCTAGACTGGCCTGTTAGCTTAGTTGGTAGTGGCTCTGCCTTCTAATCTAGGGGTTGGAGGTTCGATTCCCACATGACACAAGTATTTAAAAACTTTAAAATTTATAATTACTTGTGTTGAGTCTGGTCGTTTGTAATTATAATAAGTATGTATTTACAAAAGAAAAGTATATACTTAAGTATTATATCCGTTATCTAGTACCCACGACACAAGCGTTTGCTTAGTGTGGGGCTAGATGGCGATGTGTGCAATGTTCCAGAATATTTATTTATTTATTTTATTATTATTTTTGAACAACTATGTAAAACCTATGTTCTGCAAATAAATGCTTTTGATTATGTGACTTGATTCCTTCTCCTGGAACCGGTTTTTCTCTTTACCTACTGAGGGCCGTGAATCCCATACAAAATAATCCGCTAGGAATGTTCATAATCGACATTAAGAATCATAGAATCCGAGAACATGTGTGTGTTTCCTGGGAAGGATTTGAGCGCCCAGTACGTATTCTGTGCCACAAGTAACAGCACACAGTTTGTAGTCACAATGTCACGTGGTTACCGCTTCATATTATAAGCGGTATTGCTTTGTCGTGGGAACGAAATGCTACTGCAATGAGAATGCTTGGGAAAATAATGACATGACTTAACAATAATCGGGCCATCAATGTATTATAAACGCAAATTCCCTAAATCAGTTACCTACAAAATAATATATATATTTTTGTAAATTGCATAACCAGGTAAAAACTAACAAGCACACAACAAAAATGAAGATTTTTGGAATAACCGTTCTAAGGGCCTCTGACATGTCTTAGCCACAAATACTAGGAAAGAGGTATATTTGTCCAAGTCGTCACGTTGTCGTCGCTCAAAGCGCGTGAATGCGGCACGCTACCAACCTGCGGGCCAATAATGTGATCACATTATGCCGTGTTCTTTACAACAATGATATTATATGTACAAGTACGCTCACTGCTTTACAATGTTGCGATGTACGCGTATCAGTTGATGAGTAGTCATTTTAGTAGTAGAAGCTACGTCATAAGTAGTGTGGAAGTATAAAAAATAGCTGAGTAAATAAAAAACAGTGAAATAGCTGCTAAAATATTTAGTTCTTACAGCTACATTTTTTCAAGTTATCGATTATATTTACTCACAATCTGTGAATATTTCAACTGTCTTATTATCTCGATTCTTCTTGTTACATACATACGAGTATACTGCGTGGCCTGGATAAACGGAAGCAGTCTCTAAGTTATAGAGTTTAGTTTTTTTTTTATCAGAACCCTAAAACGACAGCACCTGGTATATGTACCTACTTTATTTCTCTTTTCGAGTCGTATCCCTCATTATTTGAGAGTCGTGATTCCCACGCGGAATTAATTCTTTGGGAAAGTTCTCTTTGCTCTTGGACAAGGTAGCCCAGATCCTTCCACGGAAGACACAAACATGTTCTAGGATTTGAAGGTCTTCAAAAATTTTGGTTTTGTCACGATGTTTTCCTTCGCCGCTAAGCATACTTTATAGCATGACCTAAATAGAAACACTTATTTATAGAAGCCAACTTATACGATCCGGTATCCAACTCAATAATACAGCAGGCGCGTCACGCCCCCAGACACGCTCGAGTATAAAACTAAATGTTCAAAAACAAAGGCACGTTTTAGTACATGCATTACGATATGTGAGAATAATGTTATATGTAACACATTTAGTAGGGCGATAGTTTGTAGATGTTATTTAGCTTTACTGAATTACCTAGGCTAAGTCTGTAGAGGAAGGACCCTCAGTAAATGAGGAAGGAAGAGTTTATACTTATGTGATTTTTAAATGTGAATTGTATTTGCTTTTTTGTATCATTTATCTATGGGAGGGATCAATGGGAATCCGGAATTTTGAGAATTTAGGAACATTTTAATGCTCGCGCCTTTTTTTGCAGTTTTGTTACTGCAAATTTTTGCTACTTTCTACAAGGACTAGTTATTTTAGTTACTCCAGATTTTACAATCATCGATGACTGTGACGGATGAAAGCGTTAACACAGGATAAAATGTATCCAAGAAAGAAGGATATATACTTATATAGGTATATTGTATATAGGAATTGTACATATCAAATTTCATTAATTTCGTTTGATCTTTGCTTCAGACAATTACTCTAAACTTTAGGTTATAAATTATTTAAACATCGTAGACACACACCTCATAAATAATTAACCAAGCCATACGAATATAATTAATTTCAGTTAGTTAGATTTTTTTTTTATTTTTTTTTTTATTAAGAACTATACTCAAGTACATAGGTAATACTTGTTGTTTTTATTTCATATACATCTATGAATCAACGGAAAGAGCCTACATTGCACGACACAAGTTTCGACTTAGTGTGCAGTGTAGTGCACCCAGTGCTTAATGTCTATGTAGTAATTATTATCTTGTTGAATATTGTATTCTACTTTAAGCAGGTACCTACATTTTCCAAGTACATAGCATTAAGATCTGTAACTAGTTATTTAAGTGTAAATAAATGATTATTATTATTATTATTAATTATAATATGTTCCGCAATGGTGCACTATATTCATATACAAAGTCATCCAAAGGTGGCTCGTGTCATTGTGAACCAATTTTGTTGTTGAGACTATGACTAAATATTATTGAAAAATTGGTGCGATGATAAATCTTAGTTGAAAAACACATGCTTGAGTGATTACAATCAAGTGTTTCTTTGTCATAGGGTTTGCGAAGTTTGTTTAGGATTCTTAAAATAATCTAACTTTTCTAAATCTGCTAGACAGTGAAATACTTTCCAAGATTTCTGTTCTTCTTGAACGCAAGTGCAAGATCATAGATTATAGCATTTCTTAGAATCAGGCGAGTTGTAGTCAAGTGTGAGCCTTATTCTGATACAAAGTGTTTTTGAACTGCCCATGCGATCTTTGATGGAACCTACATAACTTTAAGGTGAAACAAAGAAAACATATGCTCATAAATGTTATTTTATAAACAAAATCTACTTTTCAAAGTAGGTACATAACATATGACAACAAGTTACATAAATACTTCAGTAAACACACATTCCAACATGATTATTTATAACACAAAACATATTTATCATTTTAAATAAGTACGTTTATATATTACATAGTATAAGTTAGGTAAGTAACACACGGCGTTTGAACTAACAAAACAATTTAATAAATAACGTGGGTGTATGTGAGTACATAACATAATGGCGGTTAGGTAAAAGTGTGGGTTTATGTATGAGGCAATACGTGTATTATGAAACCGGTAGGGCTGTCTGTTTCAGGTTCTATTTCAGTTGATATGAAGACTTTTTTCAGTATACTTAGTGACTGAGCAGAGGTTTTTTTACTACAGCGTTTGACTACAGCCTGTCTGATGTTAGGTGCTCTAGATTTGAAGACCCCTGGATTGTAGTTTGCTGGAAACACAGCTTCTGGTGAGGTGTTCCAAAGTTATCTATGAGGCTTCTTGGGTGTTTTGAAATATCTAGAGTGACAAAGCTAGTTAAAGGTAATAAGTTCTCCATCGGCAGTATATTCTCGTCGACACATGTTTCGCCTCTCCACGAGGCATCCTCAGGACGTGTTGACTCCTCGAACGTCGGTCCGACGTCTTTCGGACTGACGTTGTAGTTGTTGTTCTAGCAAATTGTAGTTGGATATAGGATTTCAAATATGTATACATATTGTAATGGTGTCAAAACGTTGCCAGCCCTAGCCGTCACGTTGCCAGCCCGACTTCGGCTGCACATGGCTCCGCACGTTGCCGAAACGTAGCGTTTTTTGTAAACACATGGACCGCCCCGGTGATAATGACACTGCAAAGCACACACTTTAGTGGTGAAATTATATGTGTTGGCTTTGGCTTTTTAGTTTACAGCTAGGTTATAAGTTAGCGTAAATAGATTGAAGGATGCTATTGTTACACTCATGGATGGTCAATTGATCAAAGTAAATATTTTCTCCTGATAGTAGGTAACTGATACTATGCTGAGAGCACTACGCACTACGCTTCAGTACTGATTTTACTGACAACATACAGTTATCCAATGAGGTTTAACTAAAAGATCATTGCAGTTATCGTTTTAAATGTGCAGAAAACTGTCGGCGTAGTTAAAAACGGCTAGGAAGATTATTATACAAATATTATATCAATTTAGGTCTGTGTTTAACCGTCTTAAATAAATATAATAAGGGCTAAAGTAGAAAGATAACTTTAATCCTGCTTTCAGCTGTGAGAATTGTACTACAAATAATGTTTTATGCTCTTAACGACCCACTTCCAAAAGCACCTAAGTACATGTATATTAATTATCAAGTTAGTGAATCAGGCGTTATTTTGCGTAAATCCATTGTAAATGAAACTCTGGAGATGTATATAGTGTTCTTCCGCTGTGACTGCTCCTTAACCGGCTTCAAACAACAAACTTAGTAGTTTTTAGGTGTGTTCCTTCAAATGATATATTATAATTAAGAATATATTATTAAGGAGCAGTCGCAGCGAAAGAACACTATACATATAAAATATATACATCATCAGAGTTTCATTTCCATGTATATTTACTTGATAAAATAAAATATAAACACAGAAGGAATTGCAGAACAGTCTTACACTTATTGCGATAACCGTAGTTATTTTTATTTATCTTCAAGTCATCAGCGGCCTATTAAAAGCAACATACACTTCCTAGATCATGTTATTGTTATTTTAATAACAAATCAGATATGGGTGTAAACAAAATGAGTAATAGTCGTAAAAACAAGCCGAGTAACGTACGATAAATGATATTTTTATTTCGTTTTTGTGGCTGAATAGGGGTTCACCAAGAATTCATTACACAGATCATTTATTTATGAACATGGAATACGAGTAGACTGGTTTAAGATGTATTTTTTTATCGCAAAACGGAAATAATCAAGAATAGTGTTAATTTTAATGACTGCTATTTTTTTGTCAATAGATTGGATACACCAGTTGTTATTTTTGCAAAAGAAATAAAGCGAGGAAGTAAGTTTTTCATAAACCTTGATATCGCCTATTTCATTATCGTTGGATGTTTATTATTAGTAAACCTGTATAGTAAATTCAGAATTACTTTTATCATTATCAGCAAGGCATCATCACGCTTTGTGGTCGATTCTGAGGTCTAAATGCACCGGGTTGTTAACGACCATTTTCCTCTGACTATTCATACCAGTGAGCTTACACATATAATATCATTGATTCATACACATAATATAGCTGAAGAGGGTCAAAAGTCTGTACTTGGAAGATATTAAAAAAAATGTTTGGGTATACTTTAAATCCATAACAGAACACGTTTCAGCAGATTTTAGAATTTTTGTCTGTTTATCTATGTGTCTGTTTATATAAACGCTTATAACGCAAAAACGGATCATCATGATTTTTTGTAAGTAGGTAGTATGAGGTCTTACAAGTGTAATAGGCTACTTTTTATCCTGAAATAATTCGAATGAAGCCGCGGGCGTCCACTAGTTTATTACAAGTACCTAGTTTTTTTTATTAAGGTTATACTACGGTTTCTTTTTATTAAAAATTAAATACGAGGTGGTCTAATATCTAGCTAATATAATGACTGCAACATTCTAAATGACAACCTCACTTTATTAAGTCGGTTCAAAATGTGGTGGTGTAGCTCGAAAACTTATCGAATCACGATAAAAGTGACCTAAATCTAGTCTAGCAACATTTTTAAACTGGTTTTTTGATATGGAAAGAAAGCAGTTAGTTCTTTGCTGCTTTTATAGTACTCCGTGGAATGGACCTGGACGCCCACCACGATGAGTGAACTTCCCTAACGAATTAATTCTGCGGGGGAGTCACGACCCTCAGTCATGAGGAAATACGACTCAAGAGAGAGTAAGTAGTATCAAAAGTATCATGATCGACCGCAACCCTGGTGTGATGTGACTCAAAATATAGCTATAGCTCGTCTGACATTATCTGCGGTGTCAATTCGGGGACCACGTGACCAACATTTGCTTGTTCAATTGAAGCGGCACGTGGATCGTAATGGCCGAAATGTGCTGGAATCGTGACGTCAGCCTGTTTGTTTGTTTGGGTGCGAAAAATAACTTATTAGTGCTAGTCTTGCTATGGAATATTTTATCACGACCTTCTTCTTGTTCGTCGAGTCAAATACTCAACGAATGCTGTATAATGACATATAGGTACTTGAAGTAAGCACAATTTGTAAAGACTCTGGGTAAATAAAGCTAAGCCATTGTCTTGCTACGCCCCGTATATAATACCTCGGGGCACATGTAATTTTCTTTGGAATATTGTATGTGTGCAAATATACATAAATAAATAAATAACAATGAACATCAGATCAGCCACCGTCTGAAGTGTTTGGAAATAAGTGTGGATTTTCGCGCCTGGCAGTTAGTAGACCGTATAGCCTGGTTGGATAAGGCGTTCTGACGGTAGCAGAAATACGCAGGTTCGAATCCTGCCGGTCGTGATTATTTTCGCTTATTTTCCAATAAAAAATTAACTTATACAAAAAACACATGTGATAAAAAGCCGGGACCTACATGCTTTTCACTATGACGAAATGACACGCAATGTAAACCTTTGATAGTTTCTTGGGTATTTATTAACCGAAACCACCCGAAACACAAAAAGGAATGTTATGAAAGTAAAATTATTCTAAAAGTTTATCTAGTAAACAAAGGCCTAACTTAACCTAACCAATTTTTTTTTTAAATACAAAAAATATTTATTTCTTTAAGTTTACAAAAAACAATGTGCAGGTGATACAAAAAATAATATAATATGTTCATGAAACATCAGTGGATCCATCCCAGAGGTTAACCCTCAGCCCCGAACTAAACTGAAGCTTGTGTGTCGGATACTGGAGATCTTCCCCAAGGATGGAAGCAAAGACTTACAAGTATTAAGTATTTTTTATCAAAGTGTAAACACCTACACAGTACGATGTCTCTCTAAGGCTGCAAGGCCTGTTTTCATTTTCATTGCAATGTAACTTTATGGTTAATCATTTATTAATCTGTGCTCCCACTGAACATGTTGTCCTTTCTCGTAAGCAATAACACAATACATAGTAATGTAGAAGTATTATCACTGAGGGCCCCAGTACATATTATCTACGAATACCCTCACAGAGTATTGCACACAAATATTAGTGTAATCACAAATCAGCTATTAACACGTTGGCTACCCACCTTACTACACCTACAGGATTAATTCCCTACAAGTACACTTTACTCCCACGCCCTTCATTCATTTAGGTACCTGATCCTACAAGTTAGCTTTTGAGCATACCGGAGATGCTCAATCCCACACAGAAAAGACAACGTGATCTCAGTCTCACCTTGCCCATGGTAGCTAGGATGTTATAAGATTTAATAAATGTATACTTAATGTTTTTGTATGTTTACGCGGCCTTAGTTAACCTTTGTTGTAAGTGATTTCTTGTTGGCATTAATCCGTCCACTATAGTAACAAGGAATATGAAGTAGGTAAAGAGCAGAGGAATTTTAATTTTGGGTTGCTCATTTACCTAACTTCGAGCACATTGTCATCTGTAAGGATTTCGCTAGTGTATTTTTGGACTGCAGCCCTCAGATATTAAGTAGCACTGTGGCACCACTACTTTGAATATCTACTTGTCAAAATCAAAGCCCCACTATAATTATATAGTCTACGAAGCAACCCGCTGGCCAAACGAAACCTACTTATTCTGAATATATTAACTAAACGGTTTTCACTCACGTGTAAATCGCGTAAGTTGTTTACGCGTTTCGGATGTTATGACATCCATCTTCAGAACGTATGTTCTGGGACCGCGGCAGCACGCAGACTGCGCGCCGCCGCGCGAGTGGCCCGCCGGGACACGGGCGCGGGGGCCTGGGGTGGTGGGGGTGGAGGCGAGGCGATGTTACTACTCCCGGCCGCTTCGTCCTCGGGTCGCTCCACTGCTTCATCAGGGACAGCAACATCGACCGATGTACCAGCGCATACAAAACTGACCGTATCTTGATCCAAAGTGTCAATGATCCTTCTCTTTGTCATCGTATTAAGAGCTGGGACCCACGCCGGTGGAAGCGCCCATCCACGGTCTCGGTTGAAATTCGGGTAGCGGTTGATCTCTATAGCCTCTCGTACTTTCCGCGGAATAAAAAAGACTTCTCTCTCGCCAGCACAGAAGCTTGATCAAACCGAATGTAATGCTGTACATCCGAGAGCCGCGCATGTTCCGCTATTGCTGATCTGACTGTGTCTCCGTCCCTAAAACTCCTAATATGCTCGGACAGTCTTGTGGTAATATTTCGGCGAGTCTCCCCTATGTAACTCTTGCCACAATCACACGGGACTCTATACACGCCCGGTACATTTACACTTTGTACTTATTCTGGTTTATAATTTTCAGAAAAAAGGAAACAGCGTTTGTCTGCACTGCACGAAGCATAAATGTCAAGGATAAACCAAAATAGGAAGTCTCCATAAAAGCAGGTTAAACAAAAGCACAACGTTTTTCAGCTTCGTGTTAGGTGTTGCCTATCAAAGAGCAATTAAAAGTATTTCAAGGTATGTCTGCAAGATGCAAGTCAAGGATAAACCAAAAGAGGAAGTCTCCAGCCACAGAAGCACTAGGCGTTGGAGTGGTGTAGGGCGGCTACCGGTGACGGGCGACCCGGTAAAGGTAGCATTCGAATCAAACCGACCGCGACGAGAGACCACGAACCGAGGCCCGAGACCGCGACCGGCAACCAGTCGCGGTCTCGGGGCGACAGCTATAAGTGGGTCGCAGCCTCGCCTGGCCACGTGCGCCGCTCACTCACGTGGCCGCTGCATTTAGCAGGCTCAATGACCCCCGGGGAAAGGAAATAATTGGATGTGCCTGCCTAGCTATAGCGTGCTATAGCTACTATAACTGCCGTGGATTGGATGAGCGATGGGCGGATTTGAATGTCTGTATGTCCAGATGTCCGGGCCAAGTAGCAACACTTTGATGTTATAATAAATAATAATAATAACAAGTAATCTGAAAAAGATAGCTTCTATCGATTTTGTCCACAGTGAGCGGATTAATTTCACGTTTTTTTAGTGAGATGGGTCTGCATTTGACATCTGGCCCCTTAGACAAGAGCCGTATTTTAATGAGCGTACTGACGCTCGCCTAAGGAATAGAAATACCAATGTATGGGAGTGACGTAGCATGTCAATCGTCGCGATGTCAATCCCATACATTGCTCTTTCTATTCTATAAGTGAGCGACAATACGCTCACTAAAATACGGCTCTTGTCTAAGAGGGCAGTTACCACTGAAGGTAAGCGAAAGCGTTTTTGTGTTTTTTGTGAGTTTCGACAAAAAATGGCAAGACCTGAACCAAACCCGATTAAGTTAGGTTAGGTCACAAGAAAATACATACTATCACGGTTAATAAAATACAGCCTAATAACAGACAGACAGATAGACAGGCGGTGTAGTCTTAGTAACTGGATTCCCGATGTCATGAAACCATAAAAATTAAAATAGGTTTCTCTTGGTTATCCCTCCATTTGCTCCCTGAGTATGATGTCATCCCAGTATCCGATGGCGACCGTGGCTCAAGTCTATTCTGTGTGTACTCGACTCAATTCTTTGAGTATTCATCCAAATACATTGGTTACATTATCTAAGCCTCAAGTACGACTCAATACCACTTGGAAACGGCCATAGTCACTCATCCAAGGTCTGACCACACCATTGAATTCAACAATCTCGTAGGAAGGAGGTTCTAAGTGTGTTATTTTTTCGTGCTCTTTGGAAGGAATCCAAGGTCTTTTAATGCTCGATTCATTGTATGGTAAATCAGTTAGTTCACCTCTTGGCCAGCTTGAGTGTCTAGCTAACAAACTGCCACCTATAAAAGCCTCTGACATTACATAACCGCTACCGAACTATGACAAAAGCCAGAATCTACAATTTCACGATCTAAAGAAGTGTTCAAATGGAAAGCCACTTTTAGGTCACCCATTTTATGAATGAATGAATGAATGAATGCTTTATTGGTCTGTGAAACTAGGTGCTAAGGTGTTACAGTATATAATATGTTGCTTAACTAGACAAACATTTATAGCGTATAGTGTCACTAGTTTCCACCTTAAAGGCTTACAGACTTTACAACTTATAATATAAAGTTACATAATTTCATTTAGGATACATTCTTATTTTTAGCACTAACCGAATCGACAGTAGCTTAACATAATAATCACATTAAGAATAGCTACAGGCGCCTCACTGTAGGATTAATAATAAATAATAGTACATAATTATGTTTTAAACATAACTACTCATTTCCTTCCTACTTCCTATCGCTTTGTATTTCTATACATATAAAAAAGAAAGCCTGTAAAGTGGGTCATAGAACACGTGCTTAGCTCACGTGTTGCTGATAGTAACAAAGTATGACGTACTAATGCACTGGTATATTGATATAGCTATATATACGTATTGATAAGATAAACAGATAAACATTTTATTGATAATTTGTTCGAATTACATGTCAGATTATGATTAAAATTAAAGATGTATTCTAAATATGTACAGTTATATAAACATATTTAATTAGATAACAGAACATATTTAATTAGATAGGCATAGGTCTGTCGGGTAAAGACCTTTTTAGTGCTAAGTCATCATCATCATCAGCTCATTAGAGTTCACTGGACGAAGGACAGGAGCCTTCTTCCTTTAACGTTAAAAGTCCCTGTCTTGCTTTGTTCTTGCCTAGATGTTTCCTTTAAACTTTTATAGTAAAACTAAGTTACATATATACATGTAATGTAAACTAGGAGTAAAATTATGCAAAACTTAGTTACTATATAAACTTTGAAATGTAGTGTATAGTAGGTATAGTAACTACTAAGGCATTGTTTATACTATTTTTGCTTTACTTTCCGTTACCTTACTTTGCGTATTGCGTAGTGTTCCGTTAGGTTATAAAAGTAGGTTCGTAACACAGACTAACGGCTACCACGAGGTCAGAGGATTCGAAAGATTTTGTAACCTAAGATTTTTGGCAAATAAATAAAATGTTCTATTTGTATGAACTAAGCAAACTCAAGATGACGATTTTCCTAAAACCTTTTGATTCCTACCTCAGCACTACCGGTAAATTATGTACTTATATAAAAAATGAAACTAGAATAAGTTTCTTACCAATAAAAAACTTTTTTTGCTAAAGATGAAATATAAAACCTATTTTGATCAACACGTGTAAATGGTAAATGGTGAAGACAAAGTTGTGTCATTCAATTTACTGTAAGATTTATATCTAAGCCAAGTCAAAAGACTGATAAGATTAGAAATTGTTGTTTGAGGTAAAAGACCTTTCTAGTGGAAACAGTGGAATACAAATATTTATATACACACACAGGTGTCCATCCATTTGATAGTGCTTATTAGTTTATTGATATAACTAGTTGGTGCTCGCGGCTTCGCTCGCATTAAGAAGTAAAACTTGCATCCCCAATTTCACCCCTTTAAAAGTGGCATTTTCAAAAATCCTTTCTTAACGGATGCCTACGTTATAGCATCTACCTTCATTCCAAATTTCAGCCCAATCCGTCCAGTGGTTTGGGCTGTGCGTTGATAGATCACTTGCGAAAGGTTACAGGGCACAACACGTGTATTAAGACTATTCTGCATTGCATACCCTTTTTAACAATACTGCCAATGACAAAAACAAGGCAAAACTATCCTTATTTCAAGTCTTTAAAGTACATATTTCTTTAATATTCTTTGTGTCAGGCGCGGTTGGTTTATTTACTAGAACTATGTCAGGGTTGTGTTATGCTACTTATATGCTTCGTTGTATATAACACGTGCATAATAACACGTGACATCCCTATTATTAAGTCTTATTAACGACACTCAGATTCAACTTTGGAGTATATACCTATAGTTATGTTGTTTTAAATTTAGATTTTTTATAAGTATATCTGGTAAGGTAAGAAGCCCAACCGATTATCTTTTGTAAAAATAACTGCATCAAATTCAGTGGGCTAGTTTTAATTTAAAGATCGAAACATACATACATACATTATCACATACAGACATACGCGCAAAGCGACAATTAGCTTTGTACTATATTTTACGATAATATTTTAGCTTAGAGATACCTTAATAATAATATGTACTCACTAAAAATTTAATTAATTATTTATTTTAAAAGAGTTTAATTTGATGATAAACTCATTAAAAACGGGTGACTTTTAATAAATTAATTGTTTTATGTATGAGATAAACTAAATTGATTATTGTATGTACGAGTATATATATAGTATATAACTTTCCAAACTTATAAAACATAAAGTAACTAGGTAACTAATTAAAAAGTATTTTAAAAAATATTATATATTTACTAAAAAGAAAAGTAAAAAAAAGGTAAAAGCACGAAGTCTTTTATAAAAAAATTAAATAAAAGGTTGAATGACATCACTAGAGACAAGAACGCTGGCTGGTTCCTTGCGCAAAGGATTTCTATAGCAATCCAGCGTGGGAATGCAGCCAGCGTTCTTGGCTCCATACCACATGTAGATGTTTTAAATTTAGGTTAAATGTACATACCTACTCTTATTTAGTTTTATTAGTGTATATATGTGTATATATTGTTTATTATTTATAAATGCTTTTAAATTGATGTAAATAATTAAATTAAATACAATTTAGTGCATGATTGATTTTTGTCTCATTATGAAAATGTGTCACATTCATTAGATACGATTATTGTGTGATTTTTTGATATATTTTTTTTTGCCGGGTGCAGTTTTTTTCTCACTGTGCTACGCAAGGGATAAGAGCTACTTTTTTAAAGGAATTCATTAATTACTAAAACTAATAATACAGAAAATCAAGACGATAACTAAATGTACTAATTCTACCAACTACAAAATAATTAAAAAGGAGCACTTAGAAAATCTTTAGAAAAGCCTGAAGATGGTGGAAATAACTATAATAACTACTTAAACTGAAGTTTAATGACAATAGGTACATCATTACCTAAATAATATGTTGTCATAGGAACTTTATGTGTTCTATGTACCTACACTACCTATGTATGTACATATAGTAAGAAAAAGAAAGAAAGAAAACATTTATTATGGCAGATTTAACAGAAAAATAAACACAAGTACATAATAAAGTAACAAACATAAAATCTGCCACATCACAGCCCCAACTCAGCATAATGCTGGTTGTGTGGAAGCAATCAGCGCTGGTTTTCTGTTGGAGCTGGCTGTGACGTCACGCACGTACAAGAAGGCAGGTAAACAAACAGACAAGATGAGACAAATATACAAATATGTATATAAATATACAAAGAGGAGCAAAAATTTTTAAATTAGATAAACTTAGATATTAAAGCAAACCATACAGTCTACTAAGTACTCTACTCAGTAACTAAAACCGTACCAACCCACATTTATCTAAAAATACACAAACGTCAGAAAATTGTCACGTGTAGATGTTTGGTCAGACAGAGTAAAGATTATCCTGTATAGATTCTGAAATTAATTGAGCAATTTACAAATACAAATGCTTACAAATTCTTTTAATATGCCAGAATAAATAAAGTTAGTACTTACTTAGATTTATGTATTTTGTACAGGGGGTTAAAACTTATATCTAGCAGTACAATGTGGTATTCCATTGTTCCGCGCTAAGTCCCATAGATGGACTTGTATTTACGTGCAATGTTATTAGTTTTTGTTTTATTTTAGTTGACTATTTTATGTAAGTATTTGTAGTTATTAGAAATAGTATGTTTAGTATTATTGGTAAGTTTTAAGATAAAGGTATATTATAAAAGATATTATTATTAAAGATTCTGCCTTACTGTGATGTGACCTTTATGATACTATCATGATAATCTTCCTATACGAAAAGCTTTTGAAAAATATGTTTTTAAGTCATATTTATTTTATACTAGTGAACGCCCGCGGCTTCGCTCGCATCATTTTGAGATAAAGAGTAACAAGACTTTATACTATCTACATACCAAAAAATTTAATAAATTGACAAAAAAAAAAAAACAGTTGAAACGTTTTAATAATTAGAATATAAAATTTAAAGTCTCTTCTTCTATGTAAGTACAGATTTTATCCCCTTTTCAGCTTTATTATATGTATAGATATAGATCACTGTTGATTTTATTACAATTACGATATCTATTGTAACGTATTCTATTGACAGATATTAACAACAAGACAATAAACCACGTGCTGGAGCCGAAAATTGCTAGTCAATATTAGTTATACAATCAAAGAAACTGAATACAAGTGCCGTTGTTGTAAGTACCTAATAATAATAATAATCATTTATTTACACTTAAATAACTAGTTACAGATCTTAATGCTATGTACTTGTAAATGTAGGTACCTGCTTAAAGTAGAATACAATATTTAACAAGATAATAATTACTACATAGACATTAAGCACTGGGTGCACTACACTGCACACTAAGTCGAAACTTGTGTCGTGCAATGTAGGCTCTTTCCGTTGATTCATAGATGTAGGTACATATATGGAATAAAAACTACAAGTGATAATAAAAACAACAAGTATTACCTATGTACTTGAGTGTAGTTCTTAATAAAAAAATTAGAAAAATAAATAAATCTAATTATCAGAAATTAGTATAGCTGCACAAATTCATCAAAAACATATTGTAACTACCTACATACATAGTTTCGCTTAGATATACACATTTATGATACTTTATTTATTAACTACCTACTTACGTAGTACCACGTAGTACCTTATAAGGATGAGTTCTGATTGGTGACTGATGAATAAAATCCTTTAATTTATACCGGATTACTAGTAAATAACGCATAATCTTTTAGGGACGGATTTATCACATGAAAAGCAACGATATTAGTTTTGCGACTTTTGAAAATTCACCGAAAAAAATTTGCTGTTTTTTTACAAAAATGAGGGGGTACTGGGCATGGTTCATGAACAAAAAACAATACTGACCACAATAGAGAAAAGAAGAGGGAAGATGTTTGACAACCTTGTACGACATGACAACTTTATATGAAACATCAATGAAGTTAGAAGCAAGAAGAGGAAGAGAAAGCCCAGAACATCATAAAATAGAATGCAGGTGTCATGTCGTATAAGGAAGTCAAGTAAATTGCAGGAAACCGTGAAGAATGGCGAATACTCCACTTAAATTTTGAATATTTTTTACAAAAACTACATTGCATTCTGACAAAATTTGTGGATAACCAAATCTTTTCATCGCGAATTTCTTAAAGTCGTAAAATGAAAGTGGTTGCCTGTAATGTACTAAAGCCGCTTTTAAAAAGATATGCATTAGTTGCCAGTAACTTTGTATATCTCTCCTCCTCCTTAATTCTCTCATTACTGAGGGTCGTGACTCCCTCTCAGAATCAATTCTTTGGGGGAGTTCTTGTTAGTCTGGATAATAATAAAACTCTAAACTTGTGTTGTTGGGATAGGTATATGGAAGCCGATAAAACACGCAGTTGATCCAAATCATAAATGATAATAATTTACTATAGATCTTTTATGATAGCAGACTAGAAGGCAAGTGCTGTCTAGACGTATTCGCGAATACTAAGTACATCACCGACACTGATGTACGAAGGTTGCGTGGTGATCTAGATCTAGATGAAAGCTGGAGGACGATTAACTAGGCAATTCCAATAATCTCACAGAAACAAACCTCAAGTGGGTAAAGTAATGGGGCTCTGTATGGTGTTAGGAGCAGCCACACACATATGAAACAGAAACTAGGGAAGAGTGCGATACCTACATGATATTTTTGCTTTAATATTCCAATATATGTGAACATATCCTTACAGTCACTATAGTAACAACACGTGATGTGTACAGTTCTTTGATCCAAATTGTTAGAACTACTTTATCCTAGACCAAACTGGTTTTTTCACATGTTAGAATCCGTCGGCAAGATAAGAAGGAAAATCGTGGTTGAGTTGAATAGAATACTCTAAGTAGTAGTTTCAAGAAGAAAAAACCGACGTCAATGCCTTATAAGAGGTCAATGAGAGGTCTACTATATAAAAATAAGTCGGGTTTTCCTTCCTGACGCTATAACTCCAGAACGCAGGAACCGATTTCCACGGTTTTGCATTCGTTGGAAAGGTCTCAGGCTCCGTGAGGTTTATAAAAAAAAACGAAGCCATTTGGTGGCGAAACGGAGTACGCCGGGTTTGCTAGTCTATTTATAGATTTAAACTAGTATCCTGTCGAGTCAAGTTGATCATGCCGAATAAAAATTGGAATCATGGCTAAGGATAACACAGATATTAAATCAAAAGGCATAATTGAGGCATCATATTCAATTGTAAAATTCGTGAAAAGAAGAAGATTGTACAATTGCTTCGTAAACAAAACAATATACAAAACACATAGGGAAACATTCGTAACTGATTAAAAATTGCTTCGTCGTGTCGTATATAGTTGCAAAGTGTATAGTTTTATATTTTTTAATTGTATTTGTATTTGTTAACCATTTGAATAACTGGGAAGAACCTGGGTTTCCTGGGTCTATCATCATATCATAGTAAAGTTTTTTTTTGTTTTCAAACAAAAAAAAACTTAACTTTAGTGACTTTCAAACACAAAAAGGCACAATAAAACCTAATTAATTCAATGCTATCGTACGAATGAGTCATTACGAAGTCTAATGATTGTATTCACAATACACGTGCCCAAATTGGTTCATTAACATTCTAATTAATATTTAACCCAAAATGTACATATTTCCAATCATCAGTAAGCTCTGAATTTCTCGTCATTCAAGAATGGTTTACCAATTTTCCGATACTGGGAGTTAGACTGTTTTTTTTGCTGAAAATTACATTTTATTAGAAACTATGATTAGTGATGTCATTCTCTAATTTTTTTCAGTAAAACTCAACACTTCTGAATTTAATTAATATATTTATACTAACAGTACTACAGTAATAATAGAGTAATCTAAATGTTTTAGTTAATTTGTCTCGATTATCAACGCGAAAAAATATTTAACCTCTATCATTTTAACGTCGGCAATACGAGATTTGATGAAGTTATAAATAAATCACGTTTTATTCCACGCGACCAGTTTTTTGCTAACGAATCGGTTTTAAGGAGAGCTGTGGTTATTTTAAGAATACTACATATAAATTAATCAATAAATATAATCGGGTTTTTTATTCCCATCTATATAAGGGACTTTTATAAATTATATGTCGGTCACATTGTATTTACCATACCTACTAATTACATAGAAAATATTCTTAGTGACAAATTAAAGTGAAGTTAGTGGATCTGAATAGTTTTATATACAATGATGTTAAGTTGGCCAAGCTAGGTTGCCTAAAAGATATCACTCCAAGCAAGTGATTAAAACGCAAACTGTCCAAATCTTTCGCTTTTAAAAATATATTTATTAACGCATATTGTTAATACGATTATACTTACGTATATTGACTAACGTAGGTATATTGACAGTACTAACACTTCATAACCCTGTACTTATTAATTATTAAAATCAGTTGGCAAATATTTTGTATCTACTTAAGGCCACGATATTTCACCCGAAAACGCTTTGCGCTTAGAAAAATGCCTACAGTTGCTTTTTCGCATGCAATTCCCCGCCGTATTAACATGAGAGCAAGGGCGAGCATCGCGCGCATAGCTCCGGCCGACGAGTCTTGTCCACACGCAAACAATTTTGCACAACTTGAGCAGTTTTGCAGACGTTTTTAACGAAATAAATTCATATAAAATCAGCAATTCAGAATATTCTATAAATGGTTTTTTTACTCCTCTAAATAATAACATTATCTTTTAGATATAATAAAATTGGTTTAAATTTCTGTCTTTCTATTTCTGTCCCTACTACTTTTGGAAAAAAAGGTGAAAAATATTTCAAAACAACTATTTTTCAAAAAATAAAACTATCGAGTTAAGTAAGAAGAAAATTGTGTTTTGGCGTTTTTATTGTCTTAACACTGAATCAAAATTATATACTTAAACTGAAAAAAAAAACGCTCTATTTTATATATGTACTTCAATTTAATTTTATTTTTATGAAATGTCGATTTCACATAGCACCCCGTCTTAATTAAGATCCTACTTTAATCTTGACTAAATGAAAGGATTCAAAGGTTCAATTACATGTAAATTAACACTTGATTGTCATTTTTTCGAAGGAACACGTGTAAATTACATTTGCTTTTTTACGTTGCTGATTTTATATTATCTATCTATCAGATCTATTTACAATAAAAATACCTAAAAACAAGGGAAGAAAAACTAAACATACTTACTTACTACTTCTAACTAAAACCATACAACAAAAAAGAAAAGATAGTAAGTGCTCCAGCCCACTACCAGAGACCAGCGTGCCCAGCATACTGGCCACATTACCACGCTGGATGGAAATGCCGATACGTTGAGCCAAAAAAAGGCCAGCATTTTGGTCATGCGTCGCGTCAACCAAGCGCTCCGAGAGGTTTTGGAACATGGTGTGGGCTCCCGGACCCCACGGCTCCTAAGTTATTTGCTTGATAGGTACTTTTGTATTGGAGATTTTTTTAAAGTTCGTCTAAGGGCCGACGATATACATTATTTAGTCGAAGTTGAATCGAGGCAGATGGTACATTACAAATACAAACAGGCTTACGCCCAGCAGTGATTTGTGTGACAACAAGATTTAGCAATAATTTACATTACAGCTTCCCAGTATAATGAATTTGATACCTTATTGTGGTTACAATCAGGCTCTAGGCAACTATACTGCAGCATGGGCAAACGTGACCTGCCTCAACACAAACTTCGTTGTACAAGTCTATTTTTAGACATCCGGTACAAAAATCACGTTTTGCAAACGAATTGTTAAATTATCTGGGTTGCATGTACGTATATTTGCAGTTAAATTGTGCGTAGTAATTTATGAAAATGATCTAAATTGTTGAAATATTCGCAATTAATAGACGCAGTTTTACTTGTTCAAACATTCTTAGTATTAATAACAATTAATATTCATTTTTTATTAGATATCTGTTATAGGTTCATGTTTGATAGCTCGACTGATGTTAAACATGGCTTAGAAACTTTATGACAACAACGCTTTACGTTAGAGATTACAACGTTGTTTAACATCAGGCAAGTTTAGTAGAGCAAAATAATTGATCGACCAATGTAAAACACTGGAACCACCATTCTACTGCAATACAGGGAATCTATAAGCAGTAGACAGGACCCCAAAAACCAAAATTGTACATAAATGTCCCTAAAATAACACCTAGTTCCTTTTTGTTCATAAACCATATTTTAACCTAGGTTCTACATATTCTAACTGTGAAAATGACATCATATTTTAGTGCAAATAAATGATTCACATTATCTTTTTTATCTATTTAATTAATTAAAAACGTCTTGATAGAATATGATGCGATATGTTCCGTCTTCGTTTGCTGCCTGTTCTTGGCAATCCGAAACCTCCTGGTGAAAGCTACTTCCACGTGATCGATCACGCGGCTTGCATACTGACTGACATTCGTTCACATTGTATATGTATACGGCATGAAGTCAGTAGGAGAATTTGGGACAAATTTATTTATTTTTTTATACTTGCACATATATACATATATACAACTTTCCAAAAAAAAAGTTAAATGTGCCTAGCATACGCTTTCTTTGTCTCCTTTTTGGAGGACCATTTCTGCATGCTTACCTTTTGAACTCCAAATTATGAAGCGTAACGAAAACGCACATTTGCATCTCGGGCATTTCGCGACAACATTATAGCGGTGCCAATTTCATTTTAACATGAAAATTGTATGTTAATTGTTTATTGGTATTTAAATATGATATAAAGATATAACTACTTATGATTTATCGAATTCCCAATAAAAACATTTTAGCTTATGCTACTCTCAGGCCCTATGCTGTCAACATACCAAAAATTAGGGTGGTCTGTCAGTCAATCAAACGTTGCGGCGTTAAATAAAAATGGGCAGACTAACAGATTAAGCCATTCACTATTGTTTTCACCTATTATTAATAACAATTTATTAATCATTCCTCTTTATAGAACGTACCTACAACCCATACTGAAATATTGCACTGCTTTAGTCTGTAAGTATTTAAACGTGAGACAGACAGGTGAGAAGTATAACAGTTCACAAGTGAAACAAAACAATTAGTAAGTACTTACATAACTGTACAGAGTTAGTAGTTATCTAATTATAACCAACGGAAGACCCTCCCTGGTTACTTGAACACAATCGCGGGGCGGGTTATGACATGAAACGTTTGTTTATGTTCGTACCTGTTTATATAGCTTTTTCTGTATTTCATAGTACAATATACATACCTTATATTCTAAGATTATTCATTTAGACTAATAATAATACGAACGAAAGAATGTTGCATGTTACACCTTTTTTTGTACCCAGGAAAACTTTTTAAACGGACCACCCGTAAGGTACCGAACCCGGGGAGGATTTACGGTGGTTATGTGGGAGTCGCATTGCCTAACCAACCCTAAGCATACCCACTAAAAACCTGGGGTGTTCCTCCTCTGCGTCGCTGATCGGGGCTCCGAGAACGCTAGGCATACTACCGCAGCAAGCGTGTTAAACCTAGGCTGCAGCAATGCTTAACAACAGGCAAGCTGTAGTTTTCAATTTTTATGGGATCGGCTCTCGAAGGCAGAATTGCAGTGTTTACTCGGAGCAACCGCTGCCGTCATCAGACCTCCGCTACCCCAAAGGGTAAAATAAATATTCCCCAATATTCGGTAGGTAAGAACGGGTGTCAGAACGGATTATTTAAGGGACTGACACAAATACGAACTTATACCTCGTAAAAAACTATCTGTAGGTATGTAAAATAGGTACTACCTGTACTCTGTATTCTTTGGTACTACAGGTGTAAGGCGTGTTACACCCTAGGCTGCAGCATTGCTTAACATCAGGCAGGCTGAAGTAAAACAAGAATTTATAGACAAAACTGTCTGTATGTAATGTTAAAAGCAAGTTTACAAGACTACAGCCTGCCTGATGTTAAGCACTGCTGCAGCCTAGGATGTAACACGCTTACCTAGAAGATACCCATTACCTAACTCTAGATTTGAAGACCCATGGATTGTAGTTCGCAGGAAACACGGCTTCTGGTAAAGCATTGCCGTCCGTACAATAAACGTAAAAAAAAAACTTTCAGAAGACTTGATAACCTCATTTTTTTGGAAGTCGGTTAATAAAAGAGGCAAAGCGCTGTGTTCGACACTTCGGCACTTCCACCATGAAACGGTGTCTAAGTGACGTAGTATCACGTTGTCCCGTCACGTGTCTGTCTCGGAAGTGTAAATTTGACCTCCCTCGGACAGTGTTTCCGGAATTGCAGCGATTGTAATGCAGATCGGATCTTATATTACCAATTGTACTTGCTTGGTTGGTGACTGGAATTTACTGGTGAATTATTTCTTGAAACTTTGTATCAGTACACAGCGAAATAATGATTTAGGAGATCTATGGAATTTTCGACTCATATATTATTACTACAGCGGGATTCGTAGGTTCAACTAAAATCTACGTGATTTGCACCATTTGTATTATGTATTCTGTGACCATGCTTGAAATCCCCTGGATTCTCGGGAAAAACTAGGTTCCTAGGAAAGAGTTTCAATGTTATAGATGCAACTATATTGGTCTGGATCAGAAAAAAACATCTATTGTAGCGAAAAAACGACACAAATGTATAGAGAAGCCAATTTTTTTCGCGAAACTAAAAAGAAAATGCTAGAAAACCCAAAACGTGAAAGAGTTTGTAAAACCTACATACTTTACATACGGTTTCCCACCACAAGAAGACAATTATTTTTATGAGGCTATAGAACTATGAACTGTTACAACACATATTGTAACATTTAGCTCATACAGTTGCTCCAGGTACACAATTAATCACACATATGACGTCAGAATGGATCGTACCACAGTTAATTCAATACTTAGTGCCAAGCCATGTGCTTGCAGATTTTCGGCCAATCAGCACGTGTGCGCACCACGTGACCGTACGCCCGACATGCGCACAGGCAACTAAATACCAATACATTGCCAGGGAACTACCTAACTACCGCGTACCTTCTATTCTAGAGATCGCTTACCATCAAGTGAATTTATTATCAAGATATCAACCGATCCTATAAATAGAAAGTGTTTTAAATTCCCTATTTTTGTTAATTTGACAAGACATGTTAAAATATATGCACCTTGTGCTATACTTAAATAGCTAGGTATAAGCTAACACTAAGATTGCACTTTATGCTTATAGCTGGCATCTGATCTATGACGGAGCGTGACTAGATAGGATAGCTATACTAGCTTACAGGATTTACTATAAATCTACCTAGGCACCCAATTTCATCGAATTCGATTTAGCTTGAAAAAAGTACAAATTTAACTACAACAATCATAAACTTTCGCCTAAGTGTGATGTTGTAAGGATGAAGTTTAGAATTTGATCACTAGGTCTTGTGAAGCCACACTTGCACAAGCGACGCTGTGGTTGATAGTAGAGTATGCCTGAAAATACAATAATATCTAACTAGCACTCACACGAAGTTGCCGATTCACACCGAAAGGTGTAAGGCGAGAAAATACCTATACAGAACACTCATATACAAACTTACATATTTTAGAAATGCATAATTAAAATGACACAACAAATGAATTATTCTCCACTAGTGGGTACTCGCGGCTTCGCTCGCATTAAGAAGTAAAACTTGCATCGCCTATTTCACCCCTTTAAAAGTGGCATTTCCAAAAATCCTTTCTTAGCGGATGCCTACGTCATAAAATCTATCTTCATTCCAAATTTCAGCCCAATCTGTCCAGTGGTTTGGGCTGTGCGTTGATAGATCACTATATCAGTCAGTCAGTCAATCAGTCAGTCAGTCACCTTTGAGTTTAATATACTTAATATAGATAGATTAGGTACGTACCTACATCATTTTTAGATGTTTAAAAAATAAATAAAACGGGTTTGCAATTATTGACCATAGTTTGCCTGATGGAAAACAAAGGCTATGGTCTAAGATGAAGCAATTCAATTATTATTAGATTAGATTAGGTATTCTAAGCAGACTACAGACTTGCTTACTGTGAAATTGTAGGCAGAAGATCATCATTATTGGGCTTACTGTAATTTTATTTATTTATTTATAATGGTACACAAAACAGAATGTGTTCCCAAATAAGCTAAGTATACATTAATTTTATTATATACCTATGTGATATGATTATGTCGATCGTATCGATTTTTGTCTTTTTTTTTGTTCTTTATTGTAACATACAGAAAAAATAGTAACCACGACGTATCACTACAAAACTTGCACCAGAAGCTGTTGTAACAACTGTTGTAAAGATATAGTACCTAAGTAATTGTTTGTTGGTTGCACGATTTTTGGACGATTGCCAAAATTTATTCGGAGTTTTATTAGGTCAACGAACTCTCTTCTCAAATACCACTTTTTACACTGATTATCAAGAATATTTTCTTAATTTCGGGTTTATTCGGGGTCAAAAAAAATCATTAGATTGGTAAATTAGGTACCTACACACAGTACACACATAGCAGGCAACGCAAAATAACAACATTCATTAATACAGAATACCTTGTTAAAAAGTGAGTTGCGACATCTATTGACGAGTAGTTGAGCTTCTATTTAACTGACATCTATCGCTGAATAGTGGAACTAATTTGGTGCAAAATAATTGTATAGCCTAAAGCTTAAAAAGTTATCAATTTAATATCAATTTTTAAATTTTGTCACTGTCAGAATCAAATGGATAAAAATTAAAAAAATTGGCCGCAATTTGTAAACATTAAAATAAAATTGACAAGTAGGTATACTTAGATTTATTAAGTGTATTTTATATCCAGCTCAGTTGGTAATAGAAATATGAAGGCATTAATACAACGAGTTATGAACGCCAATGTAGCAGGTACATAAACCATTTACCTATCACTTACAAATGAAATTACAATAACAGAAAACGTTTGAGGTTATAATCTGACCAAAATATTCACTTTGATGTTGTAAACTCGCTTTGTTTAAGAAAAACCCAGTGTTTAATAATAATATACAACAAAATTTCAAAATTAAAGAACTTATACACATGGAAGTTAAATACAACAGCTGGTATGTTATGACCACAATAGAATTATAATCTTTTGTAAGGAATATTTGTGTTTTGACAGTGAATGGCGAAATTATAAGTAGTATAGATAGAGGACTGTGTGTGCTGATTGGTATTTCTTGCACGGACACTAAAAAGGACATGGAATATATGTAAGTAAGTATTTGACCATGTATGAAACATATTCAGGTACTTACCTATTCACTGAAGTTTTGAATGCAACATACCTACATACACAAGAATTAAACTGTATAGTTTTGAAAAGCTCATACCTACCTGTAAAATAATAACATGCAAGCACCTAATCAAAATACTTTTTTTAATTCCAGAGTTAAAAAAATACTGAGCATAAAAATATTTGATGATGAAGACAATAAGAGATGGAAGAAGAATGTAGTGGAGAAGCAATATGAAGTGCTGTGTGTCAGCCAGTTCACATTGTACAATACTTGGAAGGTAAGTTGTACTTCTGAGCTACTTTTGTAACCCATGGTAAAAATAAAATGTTGTAATAAAATCGGTAGGTACATTTAGCACACACTCATCAAATTATTGTTTGTTGTCTTAAGCTGGAACCGAAGTAATAGTGGGACCACCACATCATCATCTTCAGCCCTTGTTGACACACTGCTGGGTATAGGCCTCCTCTAGGTGCCATTTGAGTGGGTCTTGTGTTTTTCTTGTCCAGGGAAGCCCTTTGGTCGATTGGATGTCATTAATCCATCTGCTGGTGATCTGCCTGTGTTGTGAGTGTTCTCCCCGGAAAGTTAAGTTATTTTAGACCATTTCCTTAAACTTACCTACCTATGTACTTACTTATAGTATGATGTCCTGACTGTTCAGGTCATATTACAGCAGCATTTGTCTCAGAGGCACTTACCTACTGTTGTTTAAAAACTCAAACTAGAGTTGGCCACTCTCATACAAATACTTTTTTCGTATGCAGTTCTAGTAACTAAATACTAACCTCTGTTTCAGGGTACAAAGCCAGATTTCCACAAGTCAATGCCGGGAGAACAATCAAAACAGTTCTATGAAAACTTCCTGCAAATGTTGAAGGATGCCTACATTGCTGATAAAATTAAAGGTAACCTAACTTTTAACAAAAAATCTTTGCTCCTTGGGATGTCCTTATTGTGGGTTTTGTTGTGTCTCCCCTGTATAATAAGTTTAATAGTTTTAAGTTCAGATTTGACTTCTGATGCTACTATAAGAAGAAACAATGTTTAGTGCTTATTCTCATTTGATATGGTGAATGGGGGTGTTACGAGTATGTCCAGTCCTATCACTGTAGTTATAATTTAATTAAACCTGAATAAAATAATCTGGTTAAGCATGTGTAAGTTACAACACACACCTTCAAACATAACTTTGACTTTATAAAAAATAAGTGTGCTAATATTTTTCAGATGGAGAATTTGGTGCCTACATGCAAGTCAGTATACAAAATGATGGCCCTGTCACCTTCGAAATAGAATCTCCTTCAACTCTACAAGAAAAGACCAGGAAATCTGACAGAGATATCAACAGACCATGTGGGGAAGGAGAAGATAAATAAATTGTGGTACTTAAGGTATTTATAAAGAAAAAAGCTTCTTCTTTTGAAGAGGGCTTTAGCTGATTGTATGAAGTGAATGAATACCTAGTTAATTTTATTTTATTCTACGCATCAATTGAATTAAATTCTTTTGACTCATAATATGATTCTTTAATTAAACATACTGAAATACTAATACCTTGAGTATACTTAGTCTATGCTAATACCTATATGGGTAAGTATACCTTATCAAGTAAAACAACATTAAATTATAAAAAAAACTTTATTTTGAAATACTGGTTATTATCTATTAACATTTGTTACAGTTAGGCCTGTGATTATGCGATCTCTCGTTAGAATATTAAAAACGTTTTTACAAACATGATATGCCTAAAGCTAATATCTAAGATACAATATACCGACCTATAGTTGGGTACTTAATTTTAATCTATTGTTAACAGATAATGGACCAAGAGTTCAAATCCATATTTATATTAATTTAATGTTTAATCAGACAAGTCCAGATACAAACATTACATTTGCACCGCTCTTTTGATATAAATAACCGTAACAAATACTCTCTCCCGAAATCTGACCTTGTCTCACCAAACGCAGCCAAATATCTACTAAATTTGTAGAAAATAAACTAAAAAAGAAATAAAAACTTTTATAAAAAGACAAAATAAATGCAATCTATAAACCCTCTATTTAAATATTACGTTAAATATAAAATGAAACATTCAACAAACTCGTACAGGATTACTTAAGTCGAGATTAAAGTTAAAATGTTATAATTAAAGAAAAGTACTTGTTGATTTGTTGCATCATTCAGCCTGGGTGCCGTATGATTACTATTTCTATACCGTGAAATATAGATATATAATCACTTCTATAACCTTTATGTATCTATACAATGCCTAGCTCTTTACCATACCGATTCTTAAAGAATTTCGATCTCATCACCGATTAAAGGCACTATTCGTTTTGGTATATTGCTGATACGGTTCCTCACTCCTAATTCACAATATCAATGGGTTAAATTATTCGTACAAGTGTGATAGATTACATATCATCAAGATCTTACAATTACACCGACTTATCCATTTGAAATCACTAGCAACTAGTATTTTATCAGCAGCTATACCACGACTAAATTAGCTGGATAATTTTGACAGTTGTCATCTCCAGAATATGTCAAAATGCTGTCAAATTATCAAGCATATTTAAACAAGGCATCAAAAGCCATAATAAAAAAAAAAAAAAAAAAACAAGGCATAATGATTTCAAATCGATGCGACGGTAACATTACGTTACGTTATAGAATAATTACTATTACAAAAATATCTATAATACTATTTTAAAAAAAAATAATACGAATGAAACTGTTACTGAGAAAGGCTAAGGATTTGAATAACAACATATACCATTCGGAATTTCCATGGACGTTGCGAAATTATGTGCACGTTACATGTTATGCTTACGCGAATTTAGTTTTTTCATGAAAAATGATAGGAGATAAATGCGTTTTTTTTTTCTTTTCATACTGGCAACATTGTGAGCGAGGTGGATGATAAAAAAGGCACAGTGCTGCCAGTACAAACATGCCGGTGGTCGGACGGCGGACAATAATTATGACGTTCATACGTCCCTACAGCACCCCTAAATAGTTGTCAAACAAAGTCACAAAATACACGCAACAAACAACAAACATCTCACTCCCTCTAGTCGAAACGAAGTCAACACGAGTCATATCTACGTGTATGTACTACGTTTTCATCGCAAATACAAATTTAACAATCACACACGAGCTCAAACATTGGCTTTCCCAAAATTGTATTGACAAGACCACATTAGATTCTATCACGCAATTTAAATAACATTGAATTTTCAAATTTGTATGACAAATATTTAGGAGACTTACTAATTCTGTTGAACTAATTTGACATGTCTAAGAAAATTAATAATTAATAACTTTTTATTACAAGACACTTAGCCAATGCCCGAAATATCTCTCAACGTGAAAAGTAGATGGCTTTCCTTTTCGTGAGAGCGTTATGGTAAACTCGGATGTTAAGAGTTTCCAATCTTAGGGTCGTAGGTTATTTTGATATGTAATGTTTTTATATTGGCAATCCGTGATGTAATTGCCCAAAATAACTTCCCTAAAAGAGATTTTCTACGGGAAAGTCACAAACAGTAATGAAAAATACGACCACAGGAGTTAGTATTCATCGCCTGGGCTACTAAAAGTTGGTAAAAAAGTGTCTTTACAAATTATCGAGGACAACGTTTTAGACATGTCAGATTCATTCAACAACATTATATGTTATCAAGGTGATCCGATATACAAAGGCGATGTTTTTGGGTGGGTGTCGAGGTTAATCTACCAAAGTCCTGAGGAGTGGCCACCGGGTGGTACACGATTGCAGTTTATGATGCTGCTGCCGTTAATCGAAGTTATCATGTTGATCTGCCCGTTCATTGACTTGTATCCGTCGCCGGTGATAGGGTTGCCTTCTGGAATGTGCGAAAAAACTTGTAAAAAATTGTTCTAATGGAAAAGAAAAGGAGGTTGAGTCTAAAAGTTTGTGACTACAGATGGATGCTAAATAAATATGTACCTATTCAAATATTGGATTCTAAGCGTTTGTTTCCAATTGAAAGATCGATTGATGATTTTGGTGAGATCTGACAAAAAACCAAAATAAAAGTGTTTATTTACTTGTGTCTTTGTAAAAATTTGGATTTTGGTCAAATCCTCGAAACCAAATGGAGTCGAAAAGCCAATTCAGACGGGATCTAGTACGAGTAAATGATTCGTCATGCAATAGACTAAACTTTACCTAAAATAAAACACGATTACAATTCAATACTAAAAGTTAACTATCTAGAAAGATAAAAAGTTAATGACGGAATAATCGTTCTCAAGAATGGTCCTTATTTTTACACCAAATCTCTACCTGAAGCTATCATAATAGACTATAGAATAGAGGCGTGCGGTAGAAGAAATATGAAACAATTTACATCAAAGATACACAATACTATACGTTTAACAACAATGCTAAAGCAGAATATAATATAAACAAGCTAGTTATCAAACAATACTTAGACATAACTAGAGAAAATCTAAATAGTTTACACTGCGGCAAATCATAAAACTTTGTGAGTGCTTAATTCAATGACTTGAAGGAATCGTTGTACAGTCCTTTAAAGACCCTTAGCACAGACTTTAAAAGTAAATACCGAGATTCTTTTCACAATCTGTTAACCAATCACAGCCGAGATGCGTGTAGATACAGCTGCAGCAAACGATGCAGCGATTGGCGAACGCATCAGAAAAGAACTTGACAGAATTACTTTTACGTCTACGTCAAAGGCGCTGGTAAGCAAATCATAAATTGCAAAAAGCTATTCTCATTTCTGGTGCGGCATTCCTTCAGTCTAAATTGAACACCCACCCATCTCTCTGCGACGGACATAATCTACATAGTACGTCTTTTGGTTGAAGTCTGCTTCGGGACGGTTCGGGTTGAACAAGTAGCCTGGGACGTGCTTGTGGAAGATCGGAGGGAAGCCTGTCAGGGTGTGAGGCCCAGGGATCACGCGGGTCTCTAGGGGAGCGATCTCAGGGATAGGCCCATCCCGCTCGTAACGAAACAAAGTAGGAGGAGGCTCAGCATTAGCTACCAGAAAAGGATCAATCGGACCGTCCAAAGTCGGAATTGGATTATACTTGTAATCTGGTTTCGGTCTCTCACCGAGAGCAGAAGTCATGCCCACAAAGGCATACGGTGGCAGCGGATGGTACGGGACTTTATGCTCAGTTGGTTCCAAATAGTGTTGAGCGGGAAACGGCGGCCAATGACGGTCGAGAACCAATTGTGGCTCGAGGGCATCTGGGTCGATAGCTGGGTGACACTTTTCCGGATCGTCAGTCTTTAGACCGAGAAGCGTGTATGGAGTCAGTCTGGTATTGTGGGCTGGTTTGGTGGTTGACTCTACGTAGTAGTTGCCGGGTTTGGGGGGCCATTCGCGTGTGACGTATCTGTGAGTGGGTTGTGGGAGGTATGGGTTTATGTAGTCTTCTGGGTCTGGGTCAGGGGATTCGGCACCTCGCAGGCAGGCGGCCGGGTGGCGGCGGCGCGTCGGAGGCACCATCACGCCGTCGCCAGTCACGGGGTTCCTCTTCGGGAGCGAGTACGACGCTGACCATTCAGAACAAACGGTTTTCATTCGAACTACGCTGCGGTCGAGCCAGAGTTCCAGTATGTTGAAAATGGGACTATAGATTTCGTTTGATTTACAAAATAATGTTTCTATAAGTTTATGTTACATTTTGTTATTGAAATTCGAAGAATTCTGTGACGAAATTTATTTGATGAAATTTACCTACCACAGATTAATAATTACCATTCATTTAATCATTCGTCATAGTTTACTACTTTTACGGGTAAAGATTCTGTTAGAGGTTTTTGCTGAAACTTTGGCTCATCATTACCTACATAACCTTATTACCTACATTACTCAAGATCTAAACTTAGTTGTTAAATTTAATATTAAATACTTGTTTCAAGTAAATATGAACGAGTAAGTAGATAAGTATTGTTTAGTAAGTTTAACGTTCATTATTATATTTTGTAATCATGCTTTATTGTAGGCAAAGCATGAAATTTTAAATGAAGTTATTGCAACAGTGGTAGTGTTTTAGTCGTTTAAATATTATTATGAAGGGTAAAGATATGAAATTGAATTATTTTCTAAATTTTAGGAAATTTTCCAGATTGAAAACCGAAAAAAAGTTAGCCGAAAATGCTATTCACCGACCAAAAAAATTGTTTTGCATTTCTTTGATTGGTGGATTATACCTACTCTCAAAATTACATCTTCTCGTGAAAATAAAAAGTAGAAATCATGAATGAAAGAAAATTTCCTACGTTACTTTGTTTTTCAGCTGAAAAACTCTTATGACTCTAATCATTGTGGTCTATTTTTCTATCACATTTTTTCTCACCAATATGTTAAATACATTATAATATAAGTATGTATATAAGAAGAGTATGTATGTATAATATAAGTAGTAGTATAAAGCGTCGATATGAGAGCGTGCAGGAGTGCCTAGTGCGGGCAGACTGTGGTACATATCACACGCAAAACTACGCGGTTTTACGTGAGATACGTTCAGGATATAGGGTGGAACAGACAAATACACTGACTATTTTAATATTAAAACTTTCGTGAGACATTCTATCAACGTGTTAACCAAACGGTTATACAACATACGCGAATTACACGTGAGTGAAAACCGTTTAGTTAACATATTAAATACACTGACGTTTAACTCTAATCTTTCTCAACGAATAGGTACAGTTTTAGTCGGCTGAGAATTTGAATAATAACGGTTAAAAACACAAATGGGTTAAAAAATATTGGAATCAATAAGTACTTCGATTCCTGCAACGTTTATTTATCTATCATATTAATTTTACCCAGTGGCAAGTACATGTTAAAAAAGTTTTTTTTTTTTCAAATCGACCTGTAGAATTTTAAACATGTTCGAAAATTTTTACATATTTGATATTTAAAAAGAAAATTATATAAGTATTATATCCGTTATCTAGTACCCACGTCACGAGCGTTTGCTTAGTGTGGGACTAGATGGCGCTGTGTACAATTTCCCTGTTTTTTTTTGCTAGCTAGAGTATAGATGTCTATTCCCCCTCCCCACCAAGTCTCCCCAAGGCTGGCTGCATGCGTACAACACACGACTCACAGAGCTCCGCCGCCTCGCCCTCACCTCGGCTGGGCGTGGAGTGGGCGCTGCCGTGCTTCGAGTGACCGTTCATCTCGCCCTCGCCGAACTGGATGTGGCTGCGGATGGTGTCCGTCACCATGGGCGCCACGCCTGCGCCCGCGTTCTGGAATTAGGGGGAAAAAGTGGGGTTAATATACGTGAAGGTAACTTTCGGAGCGACGTTCGAGGAGTCAACACGTCCTGAGGATGCCTCGTGGAGAGGCGAAACACGTGTCGACGAGAATATCTTGCCGAAGGAGAACTACAAAACTTGAAGACACAAGGTGCGGTGTTGGTAAGATCTTGAGATCCACGGAGGCCACGTTGGTTAGGAGGAAAGGTGTGGCGGTGGTATATGGAGGAACACACAAAAAACCATCAAGTTTGTTGTTTGAAGTCGGTTAAGGAGCAGTCGCAGCGGAAAAAACACTACATATTTCTCAAGAGTTTCATTAACAATGGATTTTGCGCAAAATAACGCCTGATTCAATATCTTATATAGGTACGTGAACTTATTTTTGGACTTATATGGGGCTGATTTTGAAACAATGGTTACAAAAAATACTGACTAAGACACCGAGTAAGGACTATACTATACTGATAGTACTGATACACAAATAAAATCCTCCTGCTTTTTTGAAGTCGGTATAAAGCTAAGAAATATATATCATATCAAGAGTATGTCAAGTAATTGTCAAGCTACCGGCGCCACGCGGTTTACCCGTATTAATCGTTTACCCGCGAGAAAATAGTAGCTTATTTGTGCTAGGGTCTATTCCATCTCCATACCAAGTATAATCCAAATTAGTTCAGCCGTTTTAGTGTAAAAATAAGAAACATACACTATTGTTTTTTTTTTAACTAGAACGGCTTTGTACTTGGCCATAGTTTGCCTGATGGTAAGCAAAGACTATGGCCTAAGATACAAGATAGGTACATAGGTTACACAATACAAAAAGCATGCACAAAATTTCGCCTATGTTAATGGGATTGAAGGATAAAAGCTATAGTTTCGAACAAGCCTTCTTGAATGTAGGTATATGAATCATTACACTCTCCTGACCTGGTTTTGCCTTGTACAAAAAGAGCTTTCCCATTTCCCTGAAAAAATGGGATTACTTGCGAACTAATGGATAAATATGAGTGTATCATAGTGTGCTTTTTGCCCTACGTAAATGAAAATATTATACCAGATTTATCTTGCCTTTTCTTAGAAAAACAATCTCTTACACGGAAATGGCTTTTCTCTTGGGTACTTTTAGCTCCGGTGTGTTGCGGCAGTAAAATACGTGTGAGTAAGATTATATTTTGTGAGTGTCAGAAACGAAGTTTAATTGTTTTATTACTCATTTCAGACTTTCAGGCCATATATAGAGATACCAGTTTTATGGGTGAAATTTATCATACAGAAAGAACTGATTATTAGACAGGCACCTCTCTTACAAGCCAATCAGTTATATCAAGCCCCTTCCAGTTTCAGTCATTATAATATTTATATCATACCCGACGCCACTAAACACAAAAGCACCACAGGTTATCTACCTACTACTAATCCCACTAATTTTAATGTAATATTTATAGTTTCTTTGACAGCATATTATGTGTACCATTCTTTATGTTCAAACAGCTTGATCAATTTGAGTGAAATGTGGCATGGAGGTGGGTTAAACCCTGGATTAGCACATTAGCTAGTGTTTATTCCCAATAAAAGCGAGTACCACCGCTGGCGCTGCTAGTTAACCATAAACCACCGTGACTATGCCAACCTACCTATAGTACCTAGCTATCTACGTGTTGGCAACTATCACGTAAGTTTGTCTGCATTGCAGCGCCTGTCATATCTTTACCACTACAAGAGCTGCATAATTGATAGACCTTATTGGCCCAAAACTATCTATGTATATATACGTTACCTGGTATTCATAACACAAGTGTTTGCTTAGTATTACGCTAGATGACGCTGTGTAAAATGTCCCTGAATATTTATTTAAAACTGGTGGTCTATTGCTAGACTTTATTTTTAAGTATTATTTATTTGTACGCCACCGACCAAACTGATTTCTTTCGCCGCTTTCTTGCTAAGGTTGCCTGGAAGAGATCACTCAAGGTGATAAGGCCGCCCACTTGTACAGTTATTTATAGTTTAAGTCCTTTTCATATTGTCATTTATTTTGGTGTGCAATAAAGAGATATTGTATTGTATTGTAGACTGTCGATTGTAATTACTTAATGTTTAATTATGGATGATAACCTTTAACCTTGTCTATACAAGGCAATAAACTCCTATGAGTTGCAGCAAAACGACTAATTACAGGAATAATGTTTAAGTTAAAAGAAAAGATAATGCGTTGAAGGTAATGTTGTTTTTAAAATTTGAAATAAATAATCAGCCAACCTAACACGGAGTAAAGTAAATCACTAAAGAAATATTTCCGGACCATAGCTTTTAATTTCAAATGCATAATGCTAGACTTTACTCATAGCTCACTTAGTCTAGACTGGAGCTTAGACTTTCGTGTCTATAGACGATTAAGCTTCGTCGAGCTTCAAGTGCCTACTTGAATTAACGACTGTAGCTTTGCGAGAATCTTGTACCTACTAACTCAATAGTGTTTAGTTTCAAATTATTATCGCTGTGAGAAATACCCAATTAGCTGTTTTTATGGTTATATTTATATAATATCAATTAAGAGCCAGTTCTATTTCAATACAGGCACATATACTCCACCTTCGGCCACAAGCCCACTTGTGTAATCTCAGGTGACCCAATAGTCGACTGCCTGACAGTCCAGTGTAAAAAAAGCACCATTGAAACCAAGCAAGCAAAAAAACAAATAAAATCTTCGCTACATACCCGTACCTGCCCGAACAGGCGGGAGTGCGTGTCGCGAGGGCGCGTGGGTGTGTCGCGCACGGCGCGCGGGCGCACCGAGCCGTTCTTCACGGGGCTGCCGCCGTCCGTCGTGTCGTTGTTGAAAATCTCGCCGATGGAGCTCTTAGGGGCGTTGGGGACCCTGGAACGAAGGAAAAAGATACATTAGTTAAAATAATCAAAGAAAAGTTGAGGGGCATTTGGTACAGCGCCATCTAGTTCCGTAAAAAGAAAACGCTTATGTTAAAAGGTGCTGATTACGAATGTTATAAATATTTTATCATACATGGAAACAGACAGACTCAACAAAAGTAAATGCAAATTAAAAATGGACATTTTGTGTGTAGCGATAGTATTTTATAAATAACATATGTATAAGCTGACATGCTTAAATATATAATACGTACGTTATTCAGAACTGTGCAAATGTGCTGAAATGTGCCTAAACTGACGATTACGAAATCGGCCTGTTAAATTATAACTACCGTTTAAACTAAGGTTTAAATATTTACTGTTCAGCACTCAAAAAAAATCCACAGTTAGAAAACTGCGAGATTACCAACCGCACGAAGCAAGCAGGTAAAAAAAAGTTTTTGAACATTATTATGCGAGTCAATAACGAAGACAGTCGTCACGGCATACTTGTATGTTTTATGACTGCTTTTAAACTTGGAAGCATAAACTAATAGACTGCCAAATTAGAAAGAGCGTTATACGTAACTGGGGAGCTTTAAAAGCATGATTTTTCGATATGGCCTGGTAATTTGTTCCATAATAGCATAATTATGTCATTGACAAATGTCAAATTTTTCATGTGTTGATTTGTCTTGATCGTGGTGGTTATTTTCGTTTCTATTTTGTGTTAATTTTTTTTATGAGTTGAAGAAAAAATTAAATTAATCAAAATTCTACAAGAAAATGCTGTTAAGAAAGAGGGAGCTATTAGGATTGCCGTTCTAGAAGAGCAATTCAAACAAGAGAAATTAAAAACACAAAAACTTATGACTGAATAACATCGGTCAGTTCAGTGTTAAGTTTTTATTTAAGATTTTTTTTTAATTTTTCTCAGTAGAGCAATCTCTTATTTCACGTATTTTTTTTCTAGATTAAATATTTTTGATACCTTAAATTAATTTTAATTTTATTTTGTAAATACTACACAAAATATTATTTAAGTAGGTACCAATATTTCAAGAAGCATATATTTTTGCTGAATTAAATTAAAAGTATTAGAGTAATGGTCAAATCTTTTATAATTTCAATCAATATTGACATAAACAAGAAAATGTAGAAATAATAAATAATTAGGTGTACTTTGTAAATAACTCAAGAATAAAATAAACAATTTTGACTCGAGATTGCCAAAATATGTCAAATGTAACGTAACCACAGACTATAGAGCGTAACTGAGAGTTGAACGAGGTATTGGAGCTCAGTTAAGATAATCTCGCAGTTAAGGCACGTTGTGGTGAACACTAAAAAATGTTTAACCAACAGCTAAACTGGTAAACTGGCGGATAAAAGTTTGGTAAACTCCACCCTAAATGATATATTAATCAATCAAAGGGTCAGCAAACTAATCAAGAAACAGCCCCATCGGCCTACCAAAGCAAACTTCCGAATTGGAAACCAGATACATAATACCTGGCACACCAGACGCATAAAGAATTAATACCGTAAGTAATATTATATCATCAGTCACGCATAGACAGGGGACTGACTTCCGGCGCTGGACAGGGGATCAGGTCATTTCCCCTGGACATTGCTTACTGGTTACTGCACCGACATAACAAGTAATTGACGCCTCATTGTGGGGAAAAACTTCGAAATACATATGGCAAATAATTCCACGATATAGGAACGACCCTTCAAATATCGAATGTAAACGTTGTGTATACTCTTGAGAACTGATATTACTCCATTAATCCGGTACAGGCTTGTTTCCATTTAGACCACTTGTTTGTGCGATTGTTACTTAGGCGACCTGTCTTTGACCACTTAATATGTGACGATTAAATAAAAAAAACACGAATATCACATCACATTTCATTCGTACGTTGTCATATTATTATAGTCCTGTAACATGTTTGCTGGATCCTGTTCGATATTTTAATTGATCGAATGGTTTATTTAAATATTAGATGCGTATTTAGGAGTCTTTGGTTTATTTAGTCTACGGCTACCCACTGACCACAAATCGATAGTGGTTAAGCTTCAACGGACAAACAACAAAGCTGTTTTGAGTTTTGACAAAAGCTGTCGGCGGAACTAATAGTGCTTTGGGATTGTGATTCCAAGCATTTCGGTAAATGACTCAGCTAAGTGACCGATACAGTGTTAGGAAATTACAAATAACTATATTATTTGTATTAAAAAAAAGCTATTTCGCAAGCTATTCGATTCAAATCCGATTGGAAGTATGTCTTGTAGACACGTTATTCATTTTATAACCGACTCCTAAAAATAAGGAAGGAATTCAATTCGATTAAAAACTATATAAGTACGAGTACATCGTCTTTTAGGAAGTCGATAAAAAATGTAGAACAATACATATAAAACTAAATGTAATCGATAAAAACACCTACCGACTTTTACTTTTTTTATTTGACTAAGCTCTGATTGTTATGTTTGTTTTTATGTTTAATGAAGTCTCCAGTTTTATGTTTATTTGTTTTATTTTATGTTTGAATACTGTTGTGTGCAGTTTAATTTGTAAAGTCAATTAATGAAGAATTCTGTAAAAAGCCAAGAAGCCATTTGCGTTTTGAATGTTTTAATTTTATTTAATTTTGTCCGGAAATAATGAAACTAAGTAAACAGGTACATTACATTTGTATTTTTTTTTATTATAGTTCAAGGTTTTACCGTGTTTCAGCTGAGATGCTAAACTTAATAATGCACTTTAATTTGAACGGTATATAAAATTTTTGTAGCTACAAATTAGCAATCGAAATTAAGTTGATTCCATATTAATATGGCCCTTAGTAACTTCTTAGTAACTGAATAAGTATGTTCATTAAATAGTACTTCAATATTTTAATAGTTGATCATTAAACGAACGGAAGCTAAACTGAGTTTGGTTATATTTACTACAAGTTAACGAAGGCGCCATTAAACATAGTTATAGTTGCCCTAACCATCGTTAAAGTTAAGGTTTTATGCACAAAACTGCCTCTGCAATGTGTTAGAAGTAGTACCTAACATACAATGTTATGTTACAATCATACGTATGTATTTACATAATTATGACTACAAGTAACAAAGAAATTTAGGCAAATACATAAAAAAACAACATCCTATTCCTTTTTTGAAGACGGCTGAAAATAATCCGGCTTTGGTGATTTTTGTCAAAAATTGTTTTTCCCATACATTTCGTTGCGGTTAACTGAACCTTTTGAGTGTAACAACGGCAGCAAAATAAAGATTGATTAAGATGTACCAACAAACAAATTTACAAATGATATATGTAAGTATATTTTTTCAAATTCAAATTCAAAATTTCTTCATTGGTCCATTTATGGTGTGCGTACATTTGTAGGTATTTACACTATTTATATTTGTATTGCTGTACGTGTTGTACGCTGAGGGTACTGTACACCATTAGATATCTTTCGACTCTGTAATCTGTATTATGATGTACAGTTTCCCCGCGCCAAAACTTCTGCCTCTTTTGCGAGATTTTGACTACAACCCGCCTAAAGTTAAGCAACACTGCAGTCTGGGTGTATATTTACTCAAGATTTTAAATCGTCTAAAGCGACTTTTATAAGTTTTTGCACAAGTTACCGTAACCTTTTATACACTACCGGATGCACCAGATCGCAATAGATAAGGTTCCCATTTAGCCCGCGTATTTGCCGCGAAGCCTGCGTTATCTTTCCATCTGCTCGGATTAACTACCTCCATTTACAAACTGTGAGGCTCTATTGCTAGTTTAAATGGCCTATCGAGTGTAGTTTCTATAAACACTTGTAGGCAATTGAATATACATTTTTTTTTACAATAATGGATTAAGCTTTATCGACAAGTTTTTCAATCGGGCCTATATATTTAATAGCAAAACTTAATTTTGAAATTGTTAAGCAATGTGTTAAACAATGGGTGTAAAATTTTATTTTATCTTATTTTATATCGTTCACTGAACCGATTTAGTTTATATACTATTACAAATGTTGGTATGGAAAAATATCCATAATGAATACCACACATTTTTATAAAGCATAATTATTTCTGTTGTATTTTTTAACTTTAAGATTTACGATTTTATGCAGATCAAAGCAGACTGCTGCTGTTTTGTTTTTTACTTCAAGATGTTCGATATACGAAAAAACTATGTTTTGTTTATTCTATACATTGTTTTATTTTCTTATTCTGCTTAATTCTGTTGTTAAAGCACAGAAGCTTTAACTACGAAATGATACCAACATTTCCACCACCACTGCAAACATGTCAATACAGTTGATAGCCTACTCGTAATGTAGTGAACGACCGGCGGACGATCAAAGATATTCAAAGATAAATATTTCTTTATGTACAACTATTTGCATAGAAATGAGTTTTCAATTAAACAGATCTAAAATCTAGATGGCGAAGTCGATAAGGCAGGATGATGATCATATTATATTATATTTTAGACGGACTGTGAAAGATTAAGAGGTTTTTAGACTGCAATTTTACAATTTGTTTTTAATTAATCTTATAGTCTGTATACCAATTAGGCTCACTTACACAGTGTCTATTAAACACATTGAGTATTTTTTTTACTAAATACTTATGACGATAAATGCATATTAGGTCTTAATTTACTAAGATACCTACCAGTAAATTTTACAAATAACAAGATGAAATCCGCAGACGCAACTGACATGATTATAATCGTTATTACTATGGTTATAAATGTATGATAAAATATTAACCAAGTAATGTACCTTCCCTCTAATATATTAATTAGTATTGAGAATGTAACGTGGCCTGATATCTAATAAAAATCTTTAGATGAAAGCCTAAATAAATTACAACAAGAAGGAAATTTCCAAGCTATAACATCCTCTATCTTCCCTAGTCTTACAAACATAGTTTCCTTCATCACAAAGCCTCATTGAAAGCCTATTATACATCGGCACCGGAAAGGGAAGCCGCAGTGCTTACAGAGTGGGTTGTAGTAGGTATTGTATCGATTCATCTCTAGTGCTCGCTGTTTGTGCTACAATGTACTACAGTGTTATATAAACAATGGAGGAGGTCTTTATTAAAAAAGTGTTCGTTTCGAAAAGGGATCTTAAAATATCTCTTAACTACTGGTCTGATTTAGCTGACTTCAATAAAACCGGAAAATGTTATTATTTTAAGCTCTATGATAATCAAACTTGAAGATTGGACTAATAAAACAATAAAGAACAAGATTCTTTATTCAGGTACATAAGTATATACCTACATATACAATTCTACAAAATTAGTTTTAGGGTACATTTCCCATGTTATATCAATAAACGTTTTGTTTCTTAATCTTGTGTGGACAAAAAACACACATACCAGATGCCAACAGATGAAACTGGACTTATAGACATAACTTACATGCTTTATCTAGTTTTCAACCAATCATACAAATGTATGGAGTATTCTCTAAACATCACCTAAAGCTACCGGACGTAGTATTCAGATCGAACTACCAGCTGAACACAATTAGGGTTGTCCGTCGCTACAAATAGACTGGCATTACCATGTGTTACTGTATCTCCGCACAGGGCTGTCACTAGTCAATATTCTGTTGCAGGAATGCCATAGAAATAAAAACATATATAGGTAGATGTGCAATGAATCGTCTGTGTTGAAGCATGCTGAATAAAAACCTTAATGTTTGAAACCAAATTTTTATGCAATATTTCGGGATATTTCACACAGCGCCATCTATCTTTAAACCATAACTAGGCAAATGAATGGTACTAGATAACTGATATTTTTTATTTACTTCATCCATAGATACTTGTTTGTTAAAGAGCGAAGTGCTTACTATGTGAACATAGTTATTTATATATGGTGCTCTAAATTCGCGTCAACTCTAACGACAACCACGTAAGATCGATCTATCCTCCATTCTACATCTCCGTCCGACGTGTGCGCTGCACGTGCTGCCCCCTGGCTATAAGAACAGATTGGCGCCGAGCACACGCGACGACGCGTCGAGCATGCCAGCCGGAGCTGCAGGGGATATGGACTATATAATCCATAGACGGCTATATGTCTGTCTATTTTCTTGAACCATCATCAAAACTACTGTCAGGCATCAAATAGCGAGTTCATTATCTCGATTCGTTTGAGAGCCAGATACAATATGTCAGTGAAGATATGATTCACCTTTGATGAAATTTTAACGTTTCACATAATCAGCAGCAACACCAGTAAAGTCTTCTGGTAACCTGTAACCGTCAAATGTAAAATCATCGCAGATCATTCAGCACAAAAAGCTATTGCTGGATATTTGTGTCTAACCAATCCCGGGTGCATATGCATAGATAGATGTCATTATTTTAGTATGTGTTTTTTTTTACATGAAATAGGCTCACACTTGACTACAACTTGCCTGATATTAAGCAACGTTATAATTTACTTGTATATATGTAAGTATGTGTCTTTTAGTCATGATGTCTTTGCCAGTAGATATGACCGCCACCGCGGGGCAATACGTAATGATGCTTGATTGAATACTTTGGCAAATGGAGTATCTAATACGTGCAATCGTGGAAAACTTAATATTTTCTTTGGTATTCGTATAAGCAACAGACAATTCTGGGATCTTAGAATACAAGGTGTATTTATACTAGTTTTATCCCTTGGGCCTAATAATGTATATTATGTAATAGCTTCTATATATTCTTAGTTGAGGTCTAACATGTGGTAATAGGTGCATGCATATCTTAGCGTCCTAATTTTAGTTCCAATTCGTATAAGTCATCGACTATTCTAGGGCTTTCAAGCTAGAATACCAATTATTATGTTGGAACGGGCAGGATAAGCAGAAACCGAGATTTGTAACATTCTACTGTTAACTGTTTCTAATTTGAACGTCGAATTTCTTATCAGAATTAGTCACTTTTCATTGTTATTAACAAATTATGTAAGTAGATAGTTATTACATACGTTTTCCTCCGACCATCTAAAAAGCATTTTCTTAACATCGGAGCTAGATGGCGCTTTGTGAAATTTAACCGAATATTTGTTTATGTTTTACCTTCTCTATACTCGTTTATAAATATTCTTTTAAATACGACAAAATACATAAAAAATAATCTCAAACACACATCTGGGGTGTAAATTACAACATTACGCACACGTGCGTCTATGACCACTCGTAATTACAAACATCTCAAGTCTCCTCTCGTATACTAACCTATAATTAGTTAGCAGGAAAGTGCGTGAGAGTAAAATTGTTTAATTGTCAGATTGGTTGCGGACACCGCGCCGGCGCGGCACGCGACTGTCTGGTGTTGTGTATGTGTAGGTATATGTATGTCTGTATATGGTATGTAGTTAACTTGCTGCTTTCGTATATACAGGGTTACTGGTAACTAACGCACAACATTTTAAGGGTGGCTTTAGTACATCTACAACTTTTGGAAATTCGTGAAAAAAAACCAGCTGTTCCATACAAAGGTATGGAAGATATTCGACAAAATGTATGGAACAGCTGATTTTATTTCACGAATTTCCAAAAATTGTAGATGTACTAAAGCCACCCTTAAAATGTTGTGCGTTAGTTACCAGTAACCCTGTAGGTATATAGAAGATGCTTTAAGTGATATTTGGTTTATAAGTTCTGGCATTTTATAAATAGCCTTCTGAAGCAACATTCATTCTTCATTTTAGACTTGAGGAAGAAATTCAAACATCTCGATGTAATTTGCATCATTCCGCGTCTTCTGTTATATTGTTTTTTGTGTACCTACAACAAAATTAATTACGGACTTTAGAGGAAAATAAAATAAATTGGATTAAAATAAATTACCGATGTTAGAGTCATTCGGGGTAAAACTGCGCTGCGGGTAGAACTGCGCATCATCGATATCTCGGAAAGGGGTGCGGGGAGGGGACGCCGATTTGTCGGGGTCACGTGCGCGCGATTCGCCATTTTGGATCCCGAAGCCTGGCGCAGTGCAGTCGCGTGCCGAAGAATTATAACAAAAAATTGCAAGTAGTGGTTAAAATCGGTTGTTTTTCAGTGCACGGAAAAGTTTGTATAATGTTTGTATAATGGTTATTAACAGGTGAGTTCGTTTTTGTGTTTTTGTATGGTTATTGTAGTTTTCTGTCTGCAACATCGTTTCAACCTAACCTCAAAAGTAGCCGAGTTTGACTCGATTGTTTTGAAGACCCAGCCAGTGGGGTAAAACTGCGGGGGTAAAAATGCGCGTGCGCATTATTGCCCAATTGCGCACTTTTGCCTCACAATATAGTCCAGTCAATGTGCATCAAAAAAGGGGGTTAATACGAAAAATAGTGGTCCAAGTCGAGACAGGGCTCATTTTATAGAGAAAAATGCGCTGAATTCAACGGACTCATTATCTGGCAAAAAAACCGTACGCATCATACTTTTTTTTAGATTTAAAAATTAATTTCTAAATTGAAAAAAAAGTATGATGCGTACGGTTTTTTTGCCAGATAATGAGTCCGTTGAATTCAGCGCATTTTTCTCTATAAAATGAGTCCTGTCTCGACTTGGACCACTAATTTTCGTATTAAAAATGCATATTGACTGGACTAATAGGTAAGCTGCCTTCACACACAGCGTTAGTAAGAATGAAAAGTTGTAGGGAGCGTTATACATGAACCACATCCCTACTTCAGTACCGGCTGCGTGTTTAAAGCAACTTGATATTAATTGTGAACTAGTACAAAACATATTTAATAATCTTTAGTTATTGTTTCAGAAAACAAAATGCCTCGTAACTACATCAAGAAAACACCTAGTAGGGCACTAATAAGCGAAGAACAAATTTTGACAGCAAAAAAACTAATCGCAGAAGGAAAAAGTCAAAGATATGCGGCTGATTTCGTGGGAATATTAGAGTCCACACTAAGGAACAGGTTAAAAATAAAACATGTTCCTACGGGGCTAGGACGATTCAAACCCACATTCACACGTGACCAGGAGGCTGAATTTGCAGTTCACTGTCAAGAAATGGATGAGCGGTATTTTGGCGTAACTATTTACGATTTACGCCGGTTGGCTTACGAATTTGCTGAAGTCAACAAAATAGATCACCGTTTCGATACATCTGCTCGAATGGCTGGACGTGACTGGGTTGAAGGTTTTTTAAAGCGTAACAACCATCTTGGTCTGCGACAATCAGCACCGATTAGTTTGGCCCGAGCTATCGGTTTTAATAAAACACAAGTCGAAAGATTCTACAAAAATCTAAAAGAAGTATATGATAAATATAAATTGAGACCGCACCGCATCTACAATATGGATGAAACTGGTATGAGTACAGTCCCCAAAAAAACACCAAAAGTTGTTTCACGCAAGGGTAAAAAAGTAGTTGGAAAAATTGTGTCAGCTGAAAGAGGAATGACTATAACTATAACTGCTGTGCATGAGCGCCACTGGACACTTTGTACCCCCAGCACTGATCTTTCCACGCAAAAAAGAGAAAGCTGAATTATTGGACGGTGCTCCACCTGCAAGTATTTTAATGGTATCAGAGAGCGGCTTTATAAACACAACATTATTTCTCAACTGGTTACACCATTTCAAAGACTTTGTGCATCCAACTCCAGAAGATCCGGTGCTCCTTATACTTGACAACCATTCGTCACACATAAGCCTTGAAGCATTAACTTACGCAAAAAAACATAACATAATTATGTTAACTATCCCACCCCATGGCAGTCACAAAATTCAACCTCTGGACGTGGCGGTGCACAGTCCATTGAAAACAAAATATTCGATTGAGTGTGAGAAATGGATGAATCGACACCCTGGCCGAGGAATAACCCAGTTTCAAGTAGCTGGTCTTTTCAGTACCGCCTATAAGCACGTTTCAACCATTTCCAATGCTGAATCAGGCTTCAGAGCTACTGGTATTTTTCCTTATGCAGACGACTTATTTGACGAAACAGACTTTGCACCGTCATCAGTAACCGATCTCGTACCAACAAACGAGAACTCGAGAGAAATCGATACAGAGCCTACACAATCCCATGACATGGCTAACGTATCAACTACAGAGACAGAACAAGAGTCAACAAGGCCAGATATATCTAAAGTCAACGATTCAACGTCAAAAGAGACTAATGCACCAAATCAAAACGATAATCTTTCACAGATTATTTTCCCACCAGTAGAGTCCTCCCGAGATTATAGAACACCAAGTCCACCAATTCAATCTTCTGGTAGACTTTCTCCACTCAATCATGACGAAGAAATTTCACAGATGCTTGCTCCACCTGTACAGTCTTCCCGGGATTACAGAACACCAACTCCAACAATTCAACCTTCTGGTAGACTTTCTCAACCCGATCACATTGATGTGATGCTTGCTGTGTCTGACTCAGATGACAAAACAATTTGTGAAAGTCCTTCTGTACTTGATGATTTGGAACCTGAACCAGCAGGTCAAAAAGGCAATATAGATTCTGATAATGTCAAGTTACCTTTTAAACCTCAAATAGTAACGGTTTCACAACTGAGTCCTCTGCCTCGTATAACAGAAAAGAAGAAAAGAACAAAAGCAAGCTTAAAGTCAGAGATTATAACATCTACTCCGTATAAGAAACAGCTAGAAGAAAAGAAAAAAATTGAAGAACAAAAGAAAAACAGATCTCATCTAAAAAAAATCGTACTTGATAAGCCTCCAAAGAGACAGATTAAGAAGCTACCAGTGAAAAGGAAAGATACTGAACCACAAGCGGGACCATCACATTGTCATGGTGATGATAAATCGCGCCCTAAGCGAGGAGCTACTAAACCTCAAGCTAGTAAACCAAATAAGAAACCACGCATTCAACCTAAACATGGCGTAACGAAAACGCACAATAAGTTGCGAAATATGCAGAAAAGGTTGAAATCTGAACATTTTTGTCCAATATGTAACGAAAAATATGAAGATCCACCAAGTGAAGATTGGATCGAATGCTCGTCATGTAACAGATGGTTCCATGAAGATTGCACAGGGTACGAAGGGGGATTGTTTGTATGCGATCTATGTGAATAAGATATTCTTTTAATGCCGTCCCTCGTTTTCACAATTTCTCCTAATAATATGCCTACTCAGTTACCCATTTAGTTATTATTTTGATTTTAGTTTTAAATCATGATGATAATTTTTTTTCAATTATATAATAATAAATAACTCACAATTTATCTTTTATTTTACAAGTTTATCTTCGTCAATAGAAAGTTGTTAGGTTTTGATTCAATATAAACTGATTTCTATGTGTAGTTTTTATGTTCCTTGTTTATTAAGTCAAAATGTACTATGCGCATTTTTACCCGATGTGCGCATTTTTACCCAAAACACAGCGCACTTTTACCCACATTACGGGGCAAAACTGCGCAGTCTGACTAAGTCACATTTTTTAAAAATTTCCAAAGAAGCATAGATTATATGGTAAACTTTAAGTCTGTGTTTGCAAGTCAAATGACTAAGCTAGGAGGCAGCATATTCCATCTTTCTTAAATCGAAGTAGTATGGGAGTAATGAAGTGAAATAGACAAAAGTGCGCAAATTTACCCCGAATGACTCTAATCATGCCACAAACAGTAGAAGAAATCAACAGATACAAAATGATTTTAACCCTTTTGTCATAGTGAAGATAAAAATTATCTGAAACCACTCGTACTTGACTACGAGTTAATTTAAACCACACAGTTATATTACACCAGATCCTTAACCATGTCGCAGAGTTGATGCGTGGGTTGTATAAATGCGAATAAATTACTCTTCGCTTGTTATGAACCGGCGACGTTGATCGGGGTGGTTGGGACAGCGCCACTAGACGGTAGTCGCACGGGAAATGGATTGCTGAGGCTATGTTAGTATATACATATAGCCTGTAAAGTGTACAGTACATGTAACTAAGAACTTTATGCGTAGATGAGATAATGCATTAAGGACATTTGAATTTGCAATTGTTTTTGGGCGGATTGTGAGCACTGTTATAAGCTTTTGTTATATTTCGTTAATTGAAATAGAGAATTATATTACAATTAACAAAAAATGTACTTTAATAATATAAGAGGCGACATGGTAGTAAAAAAATGGTAAGTTGTTTGACGCAATACAGCGTTTCATAGTAGTCTAGCTAGTTAGAATTTATCTAAGTTTTAGATGTAAGTAATACAATAAGGTAGAACCTAACAGAAAATAATACTGGATTTGAAGCGATTCAACAGTAAAGTAAGAACATAATATTCCCAATTTTCCTGTCGAATGTCCAATATTTTCTGAGTGTGATAGTATTTAAACCGGCTTCGGGGTTGACAAATTTTACAAAACAGTCCAAAAATTTAACTTGATTTTAATTCCCAATTGATAGTTAGTCAAGAGCTCTAAAACTTTTCCTACTCCATCACACACCGTCCAAAGAAACTATGCCAATGAGAGCAAAGCAACTTGATCCGGAGCGAGACCGCGTAACTTTATCATACGATGCAAGCGACAGGAGAAAATCTCTTCGTTTTCAAATGAAAGCCAATACGTTACGAAACTATTTTAACTACTAACTTTATCTATGCACTATATGTACCTTGTATACATGTACTAGCTATGTATTATATAGTATAACTACTAAATGACTTTCACGGGTTACGCCATAGTTAAAAGTACCAATGACAAATCGCCACTTAGTGAAGCTATTTTATAATTTCATCAAGAAAGTGATTTTTCCTTGTTTTTATTTTTATTTTTACGTATTTTTCGCATGAGTTTGATATTCAGGTTTCTTAAGTGTGTTCTTTATAGACCGGCGTTTATGTGTTTAGCAAATACTATCTTACGGAAAAAAATCTCTACATTGTCTTGTTCAATACCTACTTCAAAAGTAAACAAATTCGAGAAATATCAAAATTGCCGTGGTGCAATTTTCAGCCACAAACGCTACCTACCTAAGGCATATGTTACGTTCCCCATATTTAAAACGAGCTCAACTTTGAGCGAAACCTCTGTCGTAATTCCCGTACCTATTTTGCTGAAAGTCTAAATAAAAAATGAGCCAATTGGCATGGTTGATTTGTGATACGAATTGCGGTCGGATAAAATATGCACATTTATTGATTTCCTACAAGTTTTCCCATCGTGCAGATTGTTTGTGGCCACGTTGGTCGCGACGCTAACAAGAAAACACACTTAGTACGATGTAATGCAGGCCTATTGTACATTTCCTGCAAGTGCAATGCCATTATTTTATTGTGCGGTTTGAGTAATAGGAAATTATATTAAAGAAAATGTATGTAACAGGTACCTACATTAAAGTTTTTCACAGTATGAAACAGAATTGTATTTGTAATGATAGGCTTGTCCCTTCCTAAAGAAACCGACTAATTTTCTTATGAAATTTTATAAATATACTACAATCCGTTACTTACACGCAAAAAACGGAAACGCTTACTTATTCCGACAAAGCAAGCAAAATCATTGCCACGCCCGAATTTTTTACCATTGTTATTCACGGCTTGGGAAAAAAATAAGTTTATTTCGTAACCATTATTACATAAACTCTCCCAACTTGTCATACATAACAGTTCCTCTCACTTTCGTAGATTGAAACTCAAATTAAATCGAAGTCCGCTAATAATTGACCAATCCGGAACAATCATCTCATCGCTTCTCGATTGTTGTCGACATAGGTTCGAAAATAGGGTGGCAGTATTATAAAAGACAGTAGATCTACTTCCTACAAAATACAATTAAAAAATGTAAGTATACGAAATGAATATATTTCCAGATATATATTTGATTGAAGCTTTCCAGTCCGTTTTCTAAGCTACACAGCGACAGACACAGAAAACGGCTATGTGATGATAGTAAAATAAGTGAGCCAAAAGTACCTTATAGTACCTTAAATATTTTTTATAAAGATACTTACAAAAGCAGGTATTTTTCCGAAACTCAGCATTAGTAGCATTATTTCAAGCGGCCAAAACTTTATAAGTAATATAATAATGTATATTGTTGGAGAATCTCACGTTTTCCTAAAACTTGACATATGCTAAGCAACGTTGCACTTGTATGATTCACTCGCGGACTTGATTTACTGCATCTCTTCATATAGCTTTCACACTCGTCCGGCAAAAAAACTTCCAATTGGATGAAATTACACATTCCTACGAAGATCAAATTACGTCTATTCTTATTTTCTTTTACCTTTCCATTTGGAACTTTCATCGTCACGTCACCGAACTTTTGTGTCGAGTTTTTAATGTCTTTTCGGGTCAAAGACTTTTACAAAATGATATATTTAGTGCCTACGTAGGTAGGTACATAAGTTTAATGGAAGTAAAAAAGTATTTTTACTTACTCCAAACTCGCAACGAAATATTCTTTTATCAATTCATTATTCGGAAAGAGGATGAAATGAAACGACATTTACCAAGTTGTTATAAGAGAGTTTCGTAAACCAATTTGTGTAAATGAATTGTTTTTAATTGTACCTACAAGCCTTTATATACATATACAATATTAGGAATTAAAACAAACTTTTGAAGTATTTAAATAGGTAATAGGTACACTTATTAAGTTGTACCAATTTTTAAACCTATGATATATACATAGTGTAAAATCATAGAAGATTGTAAGCTATAAAATTACATGAAAGCTTGTTTTTGGGGTGGCAACTTGAGTGATTCATAGTGAATTCATGCCAACTTGCCAAGTGATAAATCGGTTGCTTGGAACTGCCAAGGTCACTTTGGACTGAAGTAAGTGACCTTGCTTGTGTATTAAACTTGACCTATACTTGGTGTCAAGAAAAATTACGGGAAAGATTAGATAAAGAATAGTTATAGGTACTTTCGCTGTAGTTTAACCTTCATGCATAAAATGAGGATATTATCAATTGGAATGGTTTTCAGAGTTTGAGTTTTCATAATTTATCATTTGTCTATATTATTTTACTTATTGTTTTTTTTATCTTCGTTATGCTTATCGCTAAGATTTATTAATCTGCTGTACAAAAGAAGAAAGAGGTTGATTCTTGGAAAATAACCTTAAAAAATGGCCTTTGTAGTAAGAAAATTTTCGAGCTTACTCAGCATTTTTGAGCAAAACTCAAGCCTAGTTTTCCTTACCCAACCTAACCAGGTGTAAAGTACGCGGCAGCCGTTCTTTGTTACACGCCGGGTCTTGTACTGTACTTCTCTTATTTTGCACCATCTTTTACACCGTACCATCTCAAAAAAAGACAATGTTACGCAAAACACTACTTTATCAACTTAGCCATAAAGACGATTTTACTCGAGCGTAAAAACTAACAGGCATGCATGTCGGAATGCCTCCACAAAAGCCCTTTGTTCCCAATATCATACATTCGTTAATTGATACTTTTAATACAAACAATAAAGCGAAAGCAACAATTGTAAAACATGAGATGTTAATGTAATGAACACGATATAAATCTAAACATGGCGGCCATTTACATATAATAGAAATTAGAATTTACATAATTGGATAATTCTGGTCGATAAAGACAAATCTCCGTGTTGTACAATGTAACGTTGAAATTAATGTTCTGGAGAATTCGAAATAAGACGAATTTAGGTTATTTTGTTAGTAGCGTGAGTCATTTTTTCCTAGAAAGTTAATAACCGTGAAAATCTGAGTCAAAGTCGTTGTACCTAAGCCTTTCCTTAGCGAGGATAAAGTTTATGCATATTATACATAATATATGTACATCATAAAGTATGATGTGTTTTAACTGTAACAACCGGCTGTCACTTATGCTAACACAGTGTACTTTAGAACAGTGAAGTATGCAGGTATAATACATTCAAAAGCAGCATCGCGGTCAGTCCTGGGATGGGTGACCGAAAATGGGCATTCCATTTTGGGCGCTTCCGTGGGTCGGATGTCACGTTAAATTGTAGGGCCCGTATGTTTGTTTATTAGGTACTTACGTCAGTCGTTAAACCATGTCAGAGGCCCTTAGGGTGGCTTGATTAACTCTCGACACCAGAGTTGGCCACTCTCATTCGATAAGAAGAAGAAAAGCATCACTATGTAGTTAGTTCATTTTGGTTTTGATTTTTGAGTACCTGTTGTATCGTTTAAAAAATGCTTATTCTATCTCATAATAAAAATATTATTTCCTGCCTTTTATTTATTTTAGTAATGAATAGGTACCTAAATTAATTTATTCTGAAGGGGTTTGATCACATGAGATACGAATATTCACTTGGATATACGTCATATACGGTAGGAAATGACATTTGGCCGACGACATACATATACGGAACTAGTAAATTTGTTTTAATGGTAACACTTTGTATACAAATTATACACAACACAGCTCTTTGACCTGATTAAAACACCTAGTTACGTATTCCGTACATTTTCCAAGTCTTCGTCTTAACCTAAATATGAACGGAAATATCACATTTTCAAAGTAAGCCTTCCGTTGCAAAATACATCAAGCGAATTTATGCAAGCCAAGCTTTTTACTACATAAGCTTTGAGTCGAGAGCTTGAAAAGTTTACGGTACAATTTTACATATATCTTTTTCATTTAAATAAAGTAAGAAGTAGTATGCACTAGTGAATATTTTAAAGGGAAAGTTTTACTACAAATTAAGCTTACGGTAGTTGGCTTACCTACTTATTATTATAAACTCGTCTAAACCACGTGTTACCTACTAAATTACCTACGAAAATGACTTATGGCACTCGAACATTCTTCAACATACAGTATGTTACCAGTAAACAAGTTTAGTAATGAGTTAAGTATGTTAGGGTGTAAAAATATTTTTTTAAATGTCACGTAAATATTTATCTGCTTCAATGTTTTTATCTTCATAGAGGTATAGAAACAGCTACCTATCTAAATGTGAAGAAATAATATTTTCTTTAAATCGTCTATTTTTGCGGCTTTTTAGTTATTATCAATTAATTATCATATCATTTTTATCATATTCAGACACAATATACTAGCATTATGTGGTTCTTAAACATGCCAACACAATATTTTCCTTCACCGCTAAGCGAGTGCACAACATAAATCCTGAAAAACAAGTCATTGGCCGGATTTGAACCAGGGTGCGGTAGAACGCTAAGCAGACGCTACAACCACCGAGCCACACTCGCTAAAAATGTCCATACTGTCTAACTTCCTACCTACAGCATTACAATGTCGGCTCGTGTGAAGTAATCAACGTTTCCATATACATAATATAGTTTAGGGTGGTTCAAGGGCCCCTCGTTCGTAATTACCAACCCCATGAATACGAAAGTAATGTTTTCTTTGATGTATTTTTGGCTATGGGACTTTATATTTATATAAACGAGTATAGCTATATATCTTGCCCACTTTGGTTTAGCTAATTTTGTGTGGGGTAGTTTTAATATCTGGTAATTAAATTTTGCTCAAACTTATCTATCTTGTTTTCTCATACCATTGTATGAATTTTGTATGAATAAATCTTAATGTTTGTGTCTGTATATTAACATTTATCAACTTTAATAAATTTGGCAGGCTAGTTAAGTTACATACTACATAGTAAGTAAAAGTGAAAAGGTTTCTCATAGATTGTAAACAGAACATAATGTGCAGGTTATATTGTTTGATTACGAACATATTTTATTTTTGTGCTGAACGAGTAAATTTGAGAACCACAGTTTTGTTACAAAAAAAGGATGAACCCCGTAAGCTAAATTGATATAAAAAAGCCTATCCAATTTCAATCAAACAAAACTTAAAACTTGTCATTTTAAGGCCCAAACCACAATCAATTAAGATCTAGATGGTCCCTAGACACGGCACGGGTCAACGCCCTGTATTACCAACAAATGTCTAGCGAGCGTCTGCGGATCACCCACACAAATGACCACATTATCGTGATGTTTCATATACATTGCTGCTCCAACACGTTTGACTATCGATAAATAAAGAACAAAGCCAGTATTGGTGTCGATATGCTGCGATAGTTCCAACGCTTTACGTAGGCGTTTAGTTTATGAGTAGGTGGTTCTAATGGCCAGTGTACAATGTTTGTTCTGTGCCCTATGGGCTTTTGCTTGTATGAAATTTATGAGCAAGATCCTCTGATTAGGAACTATTAGATGAAAGATAAGATGCAGTTTTAATTTTTAATTGGTGCGTGGGAGTGGTGACAGGTTTAATAAAATAAACGGTGGGAAATTGGAGAAATGATAAATGGATTTAGGAGAAAATAGTATAAGTAAGTGTTTAGGCAAACACCTGTCAGAAACCAAGGAAGCATAATTGCTAAGAAAATGATAACATGAGAAAGGATATTTCACATTGTTGAGATTGTATAATGCTTTATTGACACGGGGTTTATTGCATCTACATAGATTGTACAACTGTATGTACATTCCAGCTAATATTAGGTAAAAATCCTAATAGTCTTATTTGTATAATAAAAGTAAGGAGGAAACTTTAAAACCACAGCTATAGCACTTCACAACGTTTAATACCAACTTTTATTCCCCAGATCACAGTCTACAATCAAGTTAGTTTAGTAAGATAGCTCAATCGAGCACAACATTATGACGTGTAGTAGTTTAATGGTAGACCTCTGATCTCGACACTTGTACGTCAAAAACTGTTTCTTTTCTCTCTTGAGCATGGGAACTGACAGTTTGGATGGGGTTTAACGCTTCTTGATTGTAAAGATTAAATTAGCTATGATAATAATAATTAATGTTTACAGTCTTAACTTTGATTAATTTGGAAAGTGATAACCAAAATGACTCATTGAAATTAATTTGAATCCTACCGCAGATATATCTTATAGGCTATGTTAGGTACTTATCATCATTAGTACATAATACCGAGTGACCCAAAACAATGTTAAATGCATCTCATCATATACAGTGAGCAAAATATTAAAACTAAATGACACCGTCAGCAGGATGACACGCTGAACTGAATGTATTTTTTTACATGGCTTGCCTTTCCCTGCTTGATGTTAGATTTCGACTAGGTTAGTTAGATAAACCATGGCAAGGCCTTCTATGGTTTTAACAACTCGACACCAGAGTATTCCACTCTCACACGCACTAAATACACTCACTCGTATACTATATTATTTCGCATCTACACTACAACATAACAAGCATGTTACCGCGCCCCGCACCCCGCGTCTCGTCAATCAATCAATATCCCGCATCAATCTGGCTGACCGCCAACGAGATAGCACGACGATAGCACTCGCGGATTGATATGTCAAGTATAGCATACTTTGAGGGGGCTTCGGGCTGGTATTATGATGGTGGCTGATGGTGGATTTGACACATATACGAGTATATGTACCGCATCCATCGGTACGCAAACTGTATACGGAAACATCTTAATAAGCATGCAATAATCATAACTGATATATAATAAATAATAGTTACTACAATGGGGTGAGATGGCATCAAGAAGTTGGAAGCCAAATAGGCTTAGCTAACTATAGACGCAAAATAGATATTGGCGAAGTTTTATAGTGAACTATGTATATGCCCAGTTATTGTTGTTGTTGATGATGATAATAAATTTGCTAATATTTTATGTAAGCTCGACCCAGACACGTTCTGGCTTTTGATTACACAAAAAAGTGTCATACTGAAAATCAAATCTGTTTAAAATGACTGTTTTCACGCTCACGCCTAAAACGAATTTAGATAAAAACTACAAGAACCATATAACGAGCTATCACCTACTTATACCTACGTGAGATTTTCTCTTCTGTCAGAGCAAAAAGTTTAAAAAAGTCAGAAAGGCTGACTTCGCTGTAGGATACCTGAAGTTGACTTCGTGAGTCTGAATATTTATGAAAAACTTTCTGCGTCAGCCGGCGGGTGGCGTGATAATTTGTTTACACACTCGTAAGCTGTACAACAGATATGCCTTTTTTTATAGTAGACCTAGCAGTCTTAGCTATATCTCACATTTACTTTACATTTAAATACCACTGGATTGTATTATATATGAAGAAACATAGCTGCAGCTACAACACAAAACGCTTTGTTACGCATAATTAAAATCCTTGTTCACAAAAAGAGGATTTTACTACTTCCTTCTTGTGTCCAATCAATGAATTGGCAACAAGAACAAAGGATTAAAAACCAATTGCTTTAATTCAATACATTTTCGCAAATTGGTATTTCATATGTGGGCTAAGGATTGGTCTCGCTTGTAACCAATTTACCTTCAAACGCAGAAAACTAGTTGAAATAAATATTTCAGTTAGTCGATGTTACATTTTAACTGTGTCACAATAAATATATTATAGTAGTTTAATGTCATATAATGAAGGGTATTAAAACACGAGCGTGAGTTTATGAAACGAGCGCAGCGAGTTTCATAATAGTAACGAGTGTTTTAATACCCGTGTTATATGCAGTTGCATACATTACTTTATCTTCACTAATGTTGTAACATTTTAACTTTTAATTTATTAAATTAAATTCACGCGTACGTGTATTGTCCCAGTGATTTTGCCGCCATTAAAATCTAACCAATGAGAGCGCAGCTGCGCGCATCAATAAAACGCGACCAACCTGATTGGCCCTGCAATCAGGTTGGTCGCGTTTTATTGATGTTATAATGAGATATTACGATATCGATGTGGATATTATACCATCATTTGAAATTGCTTAAATTGAGTGTTTTGTTGTCTGCACTATAACAGTAGTAATTATAAGTCAAGTATTGGAAACATAAGTAGAATGTTACAACATTAGTGTAGATAAAACTCTTTTCAGTATGTATCTCAGTTATTTTATCAGTAGGTACATACGTATATGTGCATTTGCATTATTATGTTTAACTTAATCCAAAATAAAATGTTGCCTATATATTCATACAATGTTCAATCTATCACTTTCCCAAATTTCAACGAAATCGGTAAAGCCTCTTTAGACGAGAAAGAAATAAAAATACGCAATCACACTCACTCACTAGCCTAGCCCTAAACTTTCTCTTTCATATTTTAAATATTTATTTTATCCCTAACCGCTCTTACATGTGTGTGAGTGCATATATATATAGTTTATTAGGAATTAACTTATTAAGAAAAGGTTCCGGGAATACGTGTGTTCAATGATCTGTATACCTTACAAACGACCGGTCATTACTTACTTTACCATCCGTACATCGCGTAGGTAGCTAAATAATCGAGATCATTCGAGATACGCCCGATCTAACCATCGATTATCGATTTTATTCGAATCGCAACTCGACTTTGACATTAATCGATACAGTTAATACCGAGTAACAAGAAGTATAAATAGAGAGAACATTATACTTCCGGTATAGTTTGAATGAAAATCGCGTGAAAGATTTCTATAAGAATTGTAGACCAAACAGGTTTCCCTAATTCTAGCACCATGAGATGTGTGTTTTTTAATTAGACAAACATGCAGTCACATTTTTTTACGCGTGTGCGGAGATCAACATACTCAAATTTTATCCAATTCTGATGATAACAATTAACACATACAATGTATACATACGGGTCGTATTGATAACTACCTTTTTTGAAGTCGGTCAATAAAATCGTTGCTTAGATATATTTAACGATAAGAATTAAAAAAAAAATCTACTTCTACTTTTTAATCTTAAGTTAATACGATAAAAAGCGATTAATTAAATTAATTAGCATCCGGTGTTTGTAAAAAGTGACAGTTGGATGTCAAATTGTGAATGGAAAGCTCATAGAGGTGAGCTTAGTGACGCAATTAATTAATCGAATAAATGATCGATGTTTCCGGAGAATCGAGTTGCGGTAGGAAGTATTGTCAATATTTGCGATAAGGTAAAATAAATGTAGTTATAAGTACGAGTATGTTTAACATTTGCTTTGTGTAATGCTTATATTAATTTTGGTGTGAAGTTCTTTTTTCAATACTTTTGTTTTTGTCATTGATGATCATGATGCTTATCCATATATTTTTAAATAGTATATAATAAATGGGTTTAAGTTTATGGTTTCTCTTTATTGTTATGGCTTTGTAGATATATACGTATATTTTTTTTAAATTGTTTTAAGAGACAGATGAACTGCATAAATAAATCATCTTCTGTCCAATACGAAAACCACACAAGATTGTAAACCATCAAAGCAAGTGCGATATCTTCACTCTGTGCTCATAGTATTTTTTTCTCTAAAATGTGACATCAATTTGAAAGCACATAAAAGTGATTGAGCATCTTCATTAGCTCTAACTAATTGACCCTAATTTGTATTTGCTCTCTTGTAGTTGATTAATTACCAAAATTAGAGATGTTGTGTTATGTAAGATAACTTACATCTAATCTATCATCATAGGTAGTGTATGTAAATATAGCCTAACGCGAAAAGAAAGTAATAAATTTATATTAATTATTATGCATACAAGCTTAATGACCAATTTGAATATTATTAATTTAATTAATCGGTGATCAAATACCATTATTATATGCAATATATAATCAGATTGTTTTTGGTAGGTATACCTTATACATAACACATAGGTACCTACTATGAAATGCCACCTTTATTTTTTTAACTAATTTATTTTATAGTTACGTTTAATTTAAGATCTTTATTAAAAGCCCGTTCGTTAATTTCTTAGCTAAGATTCTTAATTTTAGTAAAAAAAACTTTCTAACTAAAGCTCTGAAGCCCCGTTCAAAAACAATAGCTATCTAACTTGATTTGATTTAGGTCTTTCACTGGAATAAATTACAATATTTTAGGTCTGAATCTAGGTCACTCCCTATCGCCTACAATCTAGTATTTGCATCAAGTCCTGACCGCTCCGTGACATGATAACAAATGCTGGAGCCACGAATAGATAGGATTTAAAGACTAGGCTTATTGTGTACCAACTCAATAAATAAATATTTAAGTACATACACACAGCACTATCTAGCCTCAAAAAACAGCCTAATAATATTTGTTTTTATGTAAGTACATTATTTATATATTTTTTATGACTGCTCCGTTAGCTTAGTTGGTAGTGGCTCTGCCTTCTAATCTAGGGGTGCGGGTTCGATTCCCGCATGGCACAAGTAATTATGAATATTAAAATTTGTAATTACTTGTGTTAAGTCTGGTCGTTTCTATGTATAATAAGTATCTGTTTACAAAAGAAAAAGTATATAATATATGTATTATATCCGTTATCTAGTACCCATGATACAAGCGTAAGCTTAGTATGGAGCTAGATGGCGCTGTGTGATATGTCCTGAAATATTTATTTATTTATATGTTAGTAATATGTCCAATAAGTCTAATCATTTGTTTATGTTTTACTTTGAATAGGTTTGCACGTGAACATAATTCGTTAGTTATGATACTTAGTGTTATGTTACTATAAGGTGATTTATTTGTAGCCGATAGAGAATAGATAAATTGAAAATGTATGATACACCTGACACACACTAATTATTCACAAGAACTGATTACAAAACTCAAACGACTTACACACACATCAGGGTTGCCTGATGTAACATAGGGCAAATTTATTGTACAAAACAATGTCTTACAGGCAACGTTAGCGTTTCCGTTAGAAAATAAAAAATGAGATCAGGAGCCTATTATGTGTTACTTTCTGTATATTTTCTCGAATTTTTTCAAGGAATGATATCAAGCTAAGTGCTAATGCAATTGCAATGATGTCGACAGGTGAGCACGTAGCTACGTAGCTGCTTACTCCATTCACCTTTGGCCTAACAGATTAACACGTTGCGGTCTCAAAGTTTAGAAATGTAATATAACTCTACGAGTTCTATCAAGCGAAATATTTTACACGCATTTCTCACGGAAGGGATATGCATACATTTTGGTAACGTCGCTGTTAGAAATCGGTTTCATATTTTGAGCTACTTTTGTATTTTACCACTTTTGACAATCGTTATTGAAAAGTCGGCCTTCAAGATAATCTAATAAAACGAATATGATAAATAAATACGTGGTTATCCCTTCGAGATTGTAAAGGTCTATTGACAATCGCACCGATATTCTGTCAAATCAGGTAGATAGGGAAACGACCTCATGATATTAGGAAAATGGCTTCGAAAAACAACGACCACTTTTGTATTTATTTTTCTCACACATACAATAAAGATCTATTATATTGTAAAATGTCTACAAATAACGTACAATGTAACAGCACCACGTGCTACCACTAATTCAACTCACGCGCATCGTGAGAAGTTTGCCCCGACGGGGAGAGATTGCCTGCAAATTGTACGATAACTGCACACCTGATGGATTTGCGGGATTGACTACCACTAGTGGCGCCTAGCGGTTTTACTCGATATTTATGTACATATATAGTAGAGAAACGTAGAAAACTAATAGCCAAAGTTATGTTCAAATTTTATTAAAATCTTGTTAAGCAAACGCACGCCACACAATCACAAATCATAAGCTGAATTTTTTAATAAACTGATAAAATATAAAACGTATAGCATAGTAGTTCGTAAACAAAACACTTGGCCATCCCAGCAGCAACAATGAGTTTTGATTTTAAAAACCTACTTACTAATTATTACGTACATTTACATTATATACGTTACAACTTAAGTAGCACCTCTCTCTGCACCCTATATTATTGTCAAAAATAAAACACTTTATATAGTATAGTTACTTTTATCAGTGCATAAAACAGTACCCAACCCAGTCGTGGGAAGTTTTCTACCTCAGGTCAGTAATGAGCTGCAAATTGTTTGATAACTGCACACCAGATGGCGCACATTGATGACCTGTGCCACTCTACGTGCTATACGTGCGGGAAATGATGGGTGGTGAGAAACTGGAGTTTTAGGAACAGTGAACAATATTTGTGCAAATCATGAACAAAGTCTTCTTATTATGAACAAAGTAAGTGGTCCTTTGTTATTAAATTATTAAGGCTTGTAGTAAAAGGTTTTTTTTATATCTAACAATAAAAGTCATATTTTTGAACACGAAATTGAAGTCAATGTAATCACAAACGTTTTATATGTAATTGAAATTATTTTGAAACGTAGACACACTTAATTTTTTTGCAATATATGTAAGTAGCGATTAACACCTCTAGTTTTATTTTACACGATGTTACAGGACTACATGTATACTTACTTAACACTATACAACATAAAAATAGCTTCTAAAGTTAATTTTTTTAGAGAAATATATATTGTATTATTTTTTAGTATTTATTTTTCCCGTACAAACAAATACTTTCACATAAGTACTACATATGGGAATCACTAAATCCAATATTTCCTATGTAACCGAAGAAGATGCGTAAATCACAATCTTCTAACAATCTGCTCGATTAGTCAACAGGCTCGTATCGTGGGAACATCAATCGTCGACTTAAACGAGACAAATGATGACGATTACCATCTTAATGAGACCCACATTAATCAATGAAACAAACTTTAATTAGAGTTCAACTTCTGATGGTTATGATGTATCAAAATGCAGTTCTTCTTCTTATCAAATGTGAGTGGCCAACTCTGGTGTCGAGATTTTATCAAGCCGCCCCAAGGGCCTCTGGCGTGGCTTAACGACTGCCGTACTAGACAAACAACCGGGACCGTGTCACCCGACCACCGGAAGCGCCCAAATAGAATGCCACTTTTCGGTCACCCATCCAAGGACTGACCGCGTCGACCTTTGCTTTGGTCTCCTGAAACTTAGGTACTTGCTGATTTTGTAGCTAACAGGAATTATTTAACACAACTATTTTAAGGCCCACTTTCACGACGGTTTTTAAGCGCATTAAGCGACATAATTACAAAATAAAATGGCTAGAAACGATTTTTAGCGACATAACTACAAAATAAAATGGCTAGAAATGGCTTAGGAACTAAAACTTCTGCTGAAAAAATGTTTAAGATATTTACTAAATTCACAAATTGACAAATAGAATGTTACATAAAACACCGCCTACAGATCTCATTTCGGTACCAATTTGTCTATTTAGACCCGGTCGTTTTAATTAATCGACAATTACTTGACCATATTTCCCGAAAAGGCCCATTTAGATGGCCTCTTTAAGGTTGTAGTAACCTTGGCTCTTCAGCCATTTCTATTTCTAGGTATATTGTAACCCTCCTGCTGTGTTATCGCAAATTAAACGGCTTCGGTCATTTGTTATGTTAAATTAATGTATAGCGCTTGTAACATTAAATATAGGCTATAGCCTATATATAGGTCTTCAACTTATTCTTGACCTTTAAGGCCAGCTAATCCACTCTTTTAGTTTTGTTAGACCACTTTTTTAAACAGAGAAATAACTAATTATGCAGAAAAATATTAGTTCCTAATGCTAATTTTGCTTAGTCAGGAAAAAGTTCAAATAAAACTGTGGTAGTTATATAAACTAGCTTTGATATAACAATGATCGTGAGTTTTTTAGCTTTTTATGTGGATACAGTATAGAATTTCACGAGTAACATTACTTAATCTCATGACACAATCCGAGCAAAGCCGCAGGCTTACACTAGTCATTAATAAATCAGTCTCATAGTTTGATACCCCAAACAATGGCTGCAGTCCAAGTGACAAGCTATCACCGAGAAAGTGTTATTATGTGACTTCCTCAGCATATTTAGCCTGTCCGAATAAGATAAACAAACTGACAGCCTTATTTATAGCTGTATCAAAACTCTGTTTGATGTTGCCCAGAGCGAGATTTATAACTCGCCACTCCCGCGGCACGTTTCCGACATTTTTATAAAATACATACATCGTTGAGGTGACACTTTCTATTTTTCTTACCGGGGAGATAATTAATTGTGGAGAAGCTATGTTTTGATTTTGATTACAAACTTTTTGATAGAACAAACGCGTTCGCAGTCACTGTTTACTTTACATTGTGTACCACTACTACTACAATCTATAATTAGGGTTTTCTTTAAGTGTGATTAAGCAACACACATGACCTTCCAAACAAAATGTTGAAAATAATTGCTACGGTTATTCAAAAGTTGTCTTTGTTTGTGGATGTAAGTTTCCTTTGTAAGATTTGAACATGTGGAATCACATCTAAGGTCAGGATAAGTCTCTTTGGAACGTTACGGAACTATTTCTTAAGTATTTCTTAATTAACGGTAGAATTTTTTGGAAGCAAATAGATAGTTCGTTTGCAATAAAAAAACGGTAGATATGTTAAGTTCAAATCTATACATACTGTCATTTACTAGCATCTGTTTCGGATTATACTTACACGCCATGGTGTTTCCATGGGGTTTATTCTCCACGCCTTCAACATACCAAAATAGTTTCCACGCAATAACTGGAGTGTTTTACATACCTGAAACAAAAAATTAAGCCATTAGAATTTATGGTGTTACATTTTACGACACTTTCGTGTAATTAACAAGAGTGTTGAGACACTTCTAAGAAGACAATCTTATAGAAATCCAAGTACCAACTATTAAATTGAAGTGTAATAAGAAATTTGTTTTATAGAATTATTTTATATAAACCTTACTAAATAACTAAATTGAATATAGATAGATAGATAGATAGAGAATTCTTTATTGTAACACACGAAATACGAAGAAAAAGATTTAAAATAACTTATACTAGTGCCACACGTAAAAGCGATCTCTTCCAGGCAACCGTTGGATGGAGAGAAATGAATACAGGATTATAACGGAGGTCGTGGTTTACAACAAAAATAGAATATTGCACCTGATTAAGATAATGGTAATTCACTATTACACAACAAGTCAGTTCAAAAAAATAGGTATGGCTCATCATTACTTTTCTAATTTTTCCTTTGTTTATTAAAATGATAGTAGAAAGGTTGATTTGAAAGCAGTAAAAGAAAATCCGAAAACATAATTCACCATGAAATAATCAGCTACTTTCGAAACAACACAGTACTTTTCTACTATCAGCCATTAGATTATCCAATCGGATAGCAATCTTATTGCTAATTACAATAAGCTCATTATAGCTTGCCGGTCGGTTGGTCCTCTAATCATCGGGTAACCAGCCGTCGGGCATAAAGAAACGGTATACCACCGTCATGCACTGATAAACTACCGGACGGTAAAAAAACTGCATAAGCCGAAGACCAAAATAAGATTTCAGAGGAAAGTTTAAGACAATGTTTTACTGTTATGCTTCGGGATTGGGCAAAAAGACAGTTTTGATTCTCGATCGCTTGAGTATTATTAGATCAAGCGCGTCAGTTGGAGAAAAAAGGAAAGGAAAATAAGGTCTGTATTAATAGTTTAATAGAGTATACTTTTTGATTTATGTATTTATAACATTTACAGACTACAAATACAACAGAGCGTTTTACCCCATTACGATTAAATTTCGCTTGTCCTACATAAGTGTAAAACATCGAAATCTAAAATTTTAACTCCATTATGTAATTTTTGACAAGATTGGGATTGGCACTGGCATGAAAGGAGAGTGAGAGAGGCCTATACCCAGCAGTGAGTAACATTTGTAAGTTGATGATGATGACTTTTACAATTTTCTCTAGTACGATATAGATAATAATGAACGCTGTATAATAAATACGAGTATTAGTAACTTCTCCATTATGTTACCATATGCGGCAATAGTACAAAAAGTGTCGTGTACTGTAACGAACCAAAAATGAGCATACCTCTCATTTTCTGCAATCGATTAAATAAAAAATATATAAACATAACAAATATGGATATATCTCAAAAATACACATGTAAAAACTAAATACTAATCTATTTTTCCAATATTCGCATTCTATAAAGAAGGTTTTATGCAAAAGTTCAATGAAGGAGTTTGTTTAAAATTAACAAAGAAGGTTTTATACCGAGTGTAACGAACCAAAAATGAGCATACCTCTCATTTTCTGCAATCGATTAAATAAAAATATATAAACATAACAAATATGGATATATCTCAAAAATACACATGTAAAAACTAAATACTAACCTATTTTTCCAATATTCGCATTCTACAAAGAAGGTTTTATGCAAAAATTCAACGAAGGAGTTTATGTTAAAATTAACAAAGAAGGATTTATACCTACATTCAACGAAAGAGGTTTCATCTCAACATTGAAAGAAGTTTGAGGTCAATTGATTTACAAAAAAAGGTAGAACTAATTGATAAACATAAGTTTGGTATTAAATATATCGGCATTAATTATCTTCTTTGTTAAAAAAGTCTTGTATGAGTATCATTAGAAGAATTATAGACAATTAGAACTGTTTTTCACATAATAAGATAATATTTTGAACGGAAATAGCCGTATTGTTCCATTTACTCGACGGTTGGTAATATGGAAGACAGTTGTAATCTTGGACGACGCATCGGTTTGAGTAGTAATTGTTAGTCAAAATTGATCTATTATGACATGAGATTTCGTAGGATATTTGTTTCAAGAGTCTTGTAAATAATATTCAGTAATATTAAGTTGTTTGTCAATATTAGATATTGGGTAATTACTTCGGTTACAAATGCATTGCATGATTAAGGACGGATTTGAACGGAAGCGCAATAATGAAGGTTTTTTTGTGTGCGCGAAGGCTTCGAGTTCCAAGAAATATGTTAGCGTGTTGAAAGTCACGTAGGCCAAATTTCCAAGAATAGTCATTAAAAGTCGCATGATATTTAAAGGGTTGCCAGTTGTGGATAGAGGGTACGGTACATTACGAGTACTAACCGGGTTTGGTCGAATTACTTTGTACAAATTGGAAATGTTAGAACATAATTTTTATTAGTAAAACTATTCACAGGAATTTGTGTTATAGTTCATAGTAAGTTATTTATAAACAGAGGTTATTAAATCAAAAATGATATCACATAGTTTGTATGTTTACATTAAAGTAATTACATAATAATATTTTAAATCCAATTACACATAAAGTTATTGAAGTATTTGTTTTGAATTAATTTATAATAATAAAAAAAAAAAAAAGAGATTGTTAAAATAAATATCAAAAGGCTAAAAAACCATTAGGATTTTATAATAGGAGTTCATAATAAATTATTGTATTAGTTACTTATTTGGAAATCAATGATGATTTATTTAGGTAGATGTACCGAATTTTGGGGAATAGTCACATGGGACCACACCGGAGAGGATTAGGGGAAACGGGATAGGAAGCGAAAGAAAGAGATAGCGAAGCCTTTGTTATACTTTGGCATAAAAGGGGGAAGGGGCGCGAGTTCGCCCTCTTTCATCGCTGGGTCGCCGAGGAGGACGGAAGTGTCCAATCCCTGAGTAAGCAAAATCTCATCTTTCATCCATAACATTTGAGCTACCTTTCCTTGATTAACTTTGGAGTGTTCCTTTGACCTTTAAGCTACAAATTTAGTTTTGAAAGTATGCCAATTTAAGTGCATATACCTGGTATCTTGACGGACTTTTGGCTTGGGTGTTCCGAAGGGGCTGATCCAATCAGTGTTACGATGTGGTCGCCAGAGTTAATTGTCAGTCAAGGTATAAGTTTTCCATTTAACGTTCGGATTTGGGAAGATTGAAGCATATCCTGCTCCTGTCAGGCTCACCAAGTAGTCGCCCAAAGTCGAAGGTAATGGAAAATAGGGTATTTATTTTAAAATTATTAAATTTAAATATTGGTAGCTTTTCCTTTCCTGATAAAATCATTAAGTCACAAATTTAGTTTTGAAAGTATGCCAATTTAAGTGCATATACCTGGTATCTTGACGGACATTTGGCTTGGGTGTTCCGAAGGGGCTGATCCAATCAGTGTTACGATGTGGTCGCCAGAGTTAATTGTCAGTCATGGTATAAATATCACATTTGACGTTCGGATTTGGGAAGATTGAAGCATATCCTGCTCCTGTCAGGCTCACCAAGTAGTCGTCCAAAGTCGAAGGCAATGTGATATAAGGTTTAATAATAGATCCAAATTACCCAGTGAACGCGTTAATTTACCCGTAAAGTTTAAATCTGGGATCCCGCTTGAGCTAGTAATTGCATGTTGTAATTAGTATTTGAGTGACTAATTACTGCTTTGCTAAAGTAGATTAGATATCTTTAAACTCTCGTGGTTTAAAGCCCTTGATTGTTATTATACCCGGCATTATTCTGGCTGTCCGCTGGATAAATGTTGTATGTCTACCTTCATTTCCTCCCGATTCGGCCGCGACTACCTTTGGCCATGGGTTAGTAGAAACCCTCTCTAATCTGAGTCTGGATTAGGGGAATCTGGGAAAATCATTCCGCATCCTAAATTCCTCCCCCCTAGTTCCACTGGTCGTCCTAGGTTATTCGGCGGCTAGTATCCTGATATATTATTTTGAGTAGGCAGGGATAGGGATAGGAGAAGCTAGGGTTCATTCTGATAAGTAGGTTTAGTTGAGGGATTAGCGTAGGGAGAAACAGGTAAGTAAGAAGTAAGGAATAATTTAGAGAAGAGATTTGCATTAGATTAGGATGATAGGTTATAGGGAGGTAGATAATTATTTGAAATTTGGTATAAGACGAAAGTTTGTGTATGATTCACGAAGTAGGACGGAGACGTAAGATAGCGCGGAGTTATTAGCGGAATTAATAAAACCGACTGCGTTTAAATTATAGGACGTTATTAAGGGGTGAACCGAATAATTGAGTTTTGGAAGAAAGTTTGTAATATCAAATAAAACGTAGAAGTTGCGGTAGTTAGGGAACATTCATCTAAAATTGGAAATTATGATTATGAACGGTTACAAGTTCACATTAAATAAATACACGCTATAATGAATACAAGTCGGATAATTAATTGAAATAAACAGCGGGAGCTGCTATCTGGAACATGTGTTATTTAAACGAAGTTCTTTTATTGCCTATTGAAAACATCATAGCAAATTATCAATTAAAATCTAACCAAAGCTACGCATGCTTAAATGACAGTAATAAAGTTGAGAGACTATTTATTGAATGAATATCAATCCTAGAAATATAAACTATGACTCTTTTAAATACAAAAGTAAGTTATTCTATTTCGCAAGATAGCGCCTGATGGAAATGTTGAAGCGATTTAAATTAAAGTAAACTAAGCTACACTTGCTTAAAGGCAGAAGTTGTGTTGGGAGTATATTTATTGACAAAATAATAAATTTAAAAATATGATAAAATTACTACAGTTGTATATGGTTTATAAATATCATTTTGAAAACAATTACCTTTACAAAATAAATAGGGAATATAACCTAATTGTTTATTTATGAGAATATTACCTTACTGAAGACCTTTATGGTATAGTTCCTATTTTTGGCTGTTTAGATTAATAACTAATTATTTACAGATAAGTTATCTAATCTCGGTCACTTTGTTATACGGTAGAATTCAGAAGTGTTTTCTAGGGTTTCGTACGTTGGCAAAATTATCACCAACCAGGAACCCAGCTGTTGGAAAGTGAATAATAGAGATGACGTAACATTATTGTTGTTTTTCTACTACTTATGAGTAACTACACACTCAGCCAAGATCAGGAATTATTACCTAGAATGTCTAAATGTATTTAACTTTTCTTCGTCATAACTTTGTTAGGATTAATCTGACCTTTATATTTACGATAGTTTTCTTTGAGAAGTAGACTCCATTTGGGTTATACTAGGTTATGGTTCCTTTCTGTTCATCCTTAAAGAGCTAGGGCTACTACGTAAAACCTAGGCGTTCTAACTAACTAGATGATCACATTTCGTAGGGAATCATGTTAAAAGTTCGAGCGAGGTTTTGTTAGGTAGGTCATAATCAAACAAATGAATAAAAATAAAAGTAAATACATTCAGCTAGAAAAAGATTGAGTTATCATTGATAGGAAAGGCCGCTTTTGTCAGGGGTTTAGATCTCGTGGAAATTATATGTTTACCATGGGAAAATGCGTTGGAATGGAGCATTTTCTGTGCTTTTCAGTTAAATTCTTGACTGATTGGTACGCAAAGGCGAGCCTAAATAATAAACATTTATAAAGATAGCAATTGACATTACTAATCTATGAACGAATGAAGGAAATCTCTATATAGTTTTGTTGACCTCATTGATAAACAGGGTTTAGTAAAGGAGATTATATAATTAAACATCTATCAGTAGGATTCTATGTTTGTACTAACGTGATTTATTATATAAGAGTTCTAAACACTAGATTGTTAGAAATAGGAATTAAGCAATGGGTTTGAGGTAATGAAAGAGTACACGGTAATACACTAGTATAATATCAATTGGAAGAAGTAAGTTGTAAGATTAATTAACAAGAAGACGACAAAATTAGGTCAGCTGTACTAAGACATCACATATACTTATCTAATAGGTTTCGTTAAAGTAGATACAATGATCAGACGTATATCAGCGGTATGTTAGTTATTAATTAGTCATAATTACAATTTATAGTTATAAGTTAGATATAGTTTCAAAAAAAAATAGAGATATATAGAGAGATAGGTAGTGGGATGTTACACTTGGGTGGCCGTGACAGGATTTAAAATTTAATTGATTTTAGGATTGTAATTTTAAGTTATAAGTACCTACAAATAGGAATATATTTGACATGATTTTGGCCATCATAAATAGTCAGACCTAGCGGTCTGGCTACATTTGTTGCTGTTTGAAATGGAGGGATAACAGAGAGGGACACGTTTAGAATAAGATATTATATTAGGCTAGTTTAAAACTAAAACGTCTGGGGGCGAGTCGTTAGTTTTCATAGGCTGGTACTTTCTGCTATTGAAGAGTTGGTTTTTCCTGAAAGATAAAAATAGTAATGTTAGATATTTGTACAAACTATTGTTGTAAATATAGCCATAATAAATAGAATAAATTAGCACATACGTTGAAGTCTTTTGTAGAAAGTTGTAGGTTGTATATAAATATGTATGTGAATATATATATATATAAAAAAAAAAAATGTTTCTGAATTTAGTATAATTTAGTAAAAATATTTAAGAATTATTAATATAGAGTAGGATTTAGTCATACTTATAGTCTTTTATATATAAACATTATTTAAATAAATTTAGAAGCAAGTATAGACTCATATATCACAAAAATTGATAATCCACTACCATATAAATATGTAAGTATGAATATTAAAATTTGGATAAATTTTACCTTTGAATAAACAAGTAACAAATACAAATGGGCTGGGGTCTCCAATTTTCATCAATTCTAAATGTCAGCTTGTGGAATAATTCAGCATCTGAAAAATAAAGTTCATTAAAACATTAATATTTGATGGTATGAAATTAAATAAAATTGGGCACATATGTAATATCTGGTTAAGAAAGGTTGTCTAAGTTAATCATTATAATATGTATCTAAGCTTTTTGTTTTCTTAAATATAATTGTTTCCTTTTTATAATAATTTTAGTTTTATTTTAATATTTTATTCTTTATGTAGTAATCTATTTCTATAAAGTAAAGTATAGATCAAACATAATAGACTTGAGTAGTTGTTACCTTATTATAAATTCATGTTTAAGATGCTTAGGTGAAAGAAGGAAAAATATAGGGTTTTATCTTTGAACATTGAATTGGTTAAATTAGATTGACATTAAGGGCCACCGTTCACATATTTGAAAACAAATAGTTGGTGTTAATATAGAATTACTTTAGATAGTTTTTGAGTTTGTAACAGTCTAAATGGCGGCCTTATTGCTTAAAGTAAGTTCTGTCAGAATGTAGTTAAGTAGAGAAATTATTCAAAGAAGAATCTGGTTTTATATTTAGAGTTTTGTAGCAATTTGAACGAACAAACAAGTAAACACACAAACAAATAGTTGAGAATAGCATTAGCAGGATTTCAGAATGAGCATTTTTGTGGGACGGATGTCGCGTTGAATTGTAGGACTCGGCTGTTTGTATAGAAAAAGATATAACAAAACCATGTTAGAGGAACTTAGGGCGGTTTTGGGGTTCGTTATGACTTTATTAAAATTATCATATAGTGTACAGAATTCTAAAAAAAAATCAAATTAATTTAGTTGGCATTAATTACTTACTTGTGTTGATGGTATTCAAATTAAGGGGTGGGTGTTTGGGATCATCCATTGTGCATTAGTGTTTATTCCTGAAAAAAAAAAAAGAAAAGGAGAAGGTTTAGTTATTATTTTAGTAGGTTGTATTAATGTAATTTGATGATTATTTTATTATATTCTGGGTAGAGTTTGAATTAGTGGTATATTATAGAACAATAATTATTGGAACAAGATAGGGCAGTCTATATGGGCGTTTCTGAGAGTTTCCATACCAATTATCAATTTCTTCATAGAATAAATGTCAAAATTATACAAATTAAGCTATTAAGAGGAGAATTAGGGTGTAACTAAAATTAAAAGTAAAATATTTTAGGAATATCAGGTAAAAGGGTTAATTATACAACTAGCAAAGGCACAATTTTCATAGTCAAAACCAATATCAAAGTTCTTACAATGAAAGATCAGATAAGATGTTAAAATTAAAGAAAGGTGTCTAGCTCTATTGTTCATTTATGAATAATTACAAAATAGGTAGTGTGATAGTACTTATTTATTTGGGAATATCTTTTGTAACACATTGTACAATAGGCATGAATTAGGTTATTCAGGGACATGAAATTTAAGTTAGACTGGTTACCTTTTGACTGATTTTTATGTCTTTATCTAAGTAAGGGCGTTAATGTTATGTGTCTAAGCATGAAAAAAAAAATATAATATTGTTATATCAAGTCGTGCAAGGTCTGGTAATTATCAACACATAAAAAGGATTATAGGGACAATATTGTTAGGAATTTCATTGGGTTTGTTGACATGATTAGAAGTGGGAAGTTTTGTGCAAGACCATAGGGTCACTTTCTTTTTCAAGTATATTATAAAATGGATAGTTTATTGGGTTGATTTCATGTATTAATGTTGAGATTGGATGGGGTTATATTGTTGACATAGTGAGCAATAGATAGGTAATAGAATATGATCTGACACTTATTATCACTGAACATTGTTTGGTTGGGAATTGTATGCTTACCTTTTGAAACCATGGGAGTAGTTTGCTGTAGAATTGTGACGACAAATTTTGTAGGTAAAGTTTATCTACTTTTTGCACTGTTTTGGAGTTTGAAATGGTAGTTGGGCGCAGGTGGCACTAGGTAGTTTTTGTTTGTACACGAAAAGCGTTAGATTATCTATAATTACACTGTATTGTGCTGGAATATACAGAATTAGAGATTTTTTTTTCATCACAAACATTGCCGGTCGTTCACATAAAATTTGAGAGCAGGCGGAAGTGGCGACATCTTGTGAACTCATCGTTCAACTGGTTGAGTTTAGTGATGGGAACGTTATCTAATTAATCGATAAAAATGGGGCTAGGTGTTTGAATGGATTCGATTATTTTGCAAGAAACAATATATTGTGTATGTTTGAATATTGTATTTTCACGCTTTATAAAAAAAAAATATAACAAAATGTCTTAGATAATATTATAATTTACAATTGGTATCTGAGTAGAATTGGATAATTTAGGAATTTCTAATAGCTAGTACTTGGAAGTTAGGGAAAAACAAAACATGTCTATAAGATTTATTGCGTTGAGATTTTTGTGCGTAATTAATTAATTGCATTACAATCACATTTTTATTGTATTTACAAGAAGAAGAATAATTATTCAAATGTTAAATTATGTTTTCTTTTTTTTTGAGATTGATATTTTTGTTAATATTTATATATTTTATTATTCAGAAAAAAGAAAAAAAAAACTAATTCTACATTAAAATAGTGAATAAACATTTACTACAAAGAGACAGTACATCTTTGTAAATTAAAGGATGAAATATAGAATATTAGTTTTGTGTTTTCATTCGATTAAGTTCAAATTGTTGTTTGTTCAATTTTACCACAACACTAAATAATGTTTGACGGGACATGTTGGATATTGAACGTGACGTCGCGAGCTCTGATTGGACGATTGGTCGTTTCATTTCATAGGCGTTTCGTTTTACGCGACTGATAGGAAAATTTAGTTATGAGCAAAATATAATAATTTTATTGTGTTGTATGAGGGAAATGTTTGATAAGTTTTATTATTATAAAAAGTCATTAGGAAACTTATTTATTTGATAGTCAAGTCAAAAAAATTCTATTGTTATTATAGTATAGTTAACCAACAGTTGGAACCCGCGAAAATTTGAATTAGATTAGTGAACATTTTAGGTGAAAATAAGAGATAAAACCGGTTACAGATAGAAAACATAGGAAATAAAAGAGGGAGAACTTAGTATATAATAATATATATAATATATTATATAATTTATAATGAATTAGTTCTAGAAAAGATCTTCGAATAGAGATTCCATTTCCGGAGACGTATAATCGGTCTGTAAAGGAAAGGGGATGGTGTAGTCAATTATTAACTGTGTGAGTGCTATTATATATTTTATGTAGCCAGGGACAGGAGAGACTTACCAGAGTAGGCGGGGGTAGATCGGAGATAGTGGGTACAAATGGATGAGCCTGTAATCGAAAGTACACATTATGTATGGGGCTTGAATAATGAGAAAATGGTAGAATGGAGACATAATAATAATACTTAGATGAGTAAATACGTACTGATAAAATTGGGTCATAAGCGCGTCGGGTATCGATAGAAGGAGGGAATGGTGGCAAGGGGGGATCCGCTGAGTTTGTAGGAATCTGGAAAGGGAGAAAAGTAGTAGGTTAAAGTAGAGTCGTTTTCTAAAAGGAGTACATATTTTGCGTCTATACATATACATAAATAGATAAAGGTTTATTACCGTTTCAGTTGTTCGGTGAGTTATAACAATCGTCGAAGGCGGGTATAGTTGCTGTAGGGCCACCAGTGAATGAATGTTCGCTCTGGCGGCTTCTCTTTCTGCTGGGGGCAAGGAAGACAAGCCAGGCAGGCAGACGATCATCCATTCACTGGCTGGAGCGGACGGAATCGGGGGGCTTAGTGGGATAGGATTCTGGAAGGAATTAAAGGGAACAAGATATAAGTACAGAAGTACTTGAGAGAACAAAAAAGAATTCATATAAAAAAAAAAGGAACTTACCGTATTAGGGTGTGTTGTATCTTGGATTATACGGATGTGTTCTTTGTATTTTCGTCTTAATTGCGATATAGAAATTGATGTGGGAGAAGTTAAATTATATTTTGTTAATAAATTGTACATAGATTGTTTGCGTAAGTCTTGATTATTGAAATTAGTATCGGAAGGATCGAAAAGAATGGGAAATTGGGCGGTTAAATTAGCTAAAATGGGGTCCATTGTGTTTGATTATTTCTTTAAATGAATTGAATATATTTAATTTATGTGGGCGTGCGCGGAAAACGAGAGAAGAAATAATTTTATAGGCACAGATAACATAATTGTGGGTTTTGCGCGGGAAAATCACTAGAGAGTTTGCATGAAACGCAAACCTTTTTGGGAACGCAAAATAGGTTATTTGAAAACGAAGGAGGTTTCATTGTGCATAAATTGTTAGATAGTTATTACAATAAGCATATGTAGTTATACGCGAAATTAAATTTAGTATGCTTAAAATTAAAAATAGAAAGAGTTAATATTGGTCTTCAACAAACATAGGTTGATATGTTGATTTGTATAGTAGATTAACGGTAGTACGGAGAGAATTAGCGTTCTAATAACATCACGCGTTGGTTAAATCGTTATTAGATTACAATTAAAAATCTTATTGAATGAGTTAAATAATGAGTTATAATAGTAAAAACGGTTGTTAGTTGTCATCGGTAGGGATAAGTGATTATTAACTTAAAGTAATTATAAAATGCGGAAATATTAGATATAGCTAGGTATTAGAAATGAAATGAAAGAAAAATGATAAATGAAGTGGCAGATTAGAGGTTTTATAATATTCAACAAATTAGTTTCATCATAGTTGGGTTTTAAAAGTTTTGGTTATGGTTTGGTTTGAGTAAATTTATTTATGCATTCGTAGGTATCATTTTGTGAGTAATACGAAGTTTATTCAGTAAGAGCAATATTTATATATGAAGATTAGGAATTGATTAAGCTGCATTAAATTGTGATATTACAAGTTTAATAAATTGTAATCTATTAGGAATTCTTGGGTTTTTTTTTGTTGTTGCTAGTATCAATTGTTAGTATTGGATAAGATAGCTAATTTTTGTTAGGTAAAATCTAGACCAAGAGTGTGTTACTGTATATAGGAATAAACGCTTGTATACATGTTGATAAACTTTTGTGTTTTGTTACAGTACTGCGCAAACTGAAACATTATAAGAAGAGATTTAATTTGAAGGATTAGAAAATGCCGAGGGTTACTAGGAAGCGTAAAGCGCCACCGGAGAACGAAGAGGTTAGCACGGTGGGTTCGGAAGTAACGGTGATAGATCAAATTGAACCAGAACCGTCTACGTCTGGCGCATTACAGGTAGGGACAAATTCAATTACTACATCTGATCGATCGCAACAAGCAACCACCAATAAGAACAATAATACGAATAATGAGACAATTGACGTAGAAGTTATTGAAAAAGAACGAAGACAAATAATTTATAACATAAGGAATGTGAATGTAGATAAACCCAAATTTGACGGAATTACTGAAAGTAATCCAATGACGTTTTTAGAAGATCTAGAAAACTATTTACAAAGAATTGGCCGAGAGGGAAAGGAGCTCGATTTAATATTTGAATGTTTAACAAATGATGCCCGTGACTGGGCTAGGGTATACAAGGACCGGTGGGAATCGTTAGAAGACTTTAAAGCAGATTTTTTGACCACATATTGGGGGGAGAAGGAGCAGAATGATTTGCGGAGGGCAATTGTACAAGGAACATGGGATAGGAGTGTAAGTCCGTCTATGTTGAAGTATTTCCTACGAATTGTGGGACGAGCAAAGTTGCTAAATTATAAAATTCCGGAAAAACAACTAATAAATGATTTAATACGTCATTATCCCAAAAATATTCAACAAGTGTGGAGTATATCGCGAGTCACTACCATTGTAGACACTGCCGAATTTCTGAGAAATATGGATGACATAAGTAAACAAGAAACCCATCAATATGCCAAACGAGCTAGGTTGAGTAATGAAACTGAAAAGCGAAAGGAAATTCAACAATCCTATAATAAATGGAAGAAGCCCGCCCCGGTGACAGGAAAAAGAATGGGAATTAATCAAATAGAAATAGGAAATGAAGTAACGGAAGATTTCACGCATTCATCGTTAAACTAATGGAGACTGAGAGTGCTGTTCCCGAATCAGTCTCTCAAACAGGGAATATAGCCGCTAACATCATGCTCAAACAAGGTTGGACTCCAGGAAACGGAATTGGGAAAGATGAACATGGTATAAGAAATCCCTTACTAGCAAGGAAATTAAATCGAGAACCTAGGGAAGGAGTCGGATATCGAGAATGGGAGCCGGAACAATTGAATATTTTGTTTGACATAATAATTGTATTAAAACTAAAAATAGAATACGGAAACATGGAGGTTGTTAGTCGAGCAGAAACATATTCAGTATTTGAAGAAGACGAGGGAAGAGTCGAGAATAAGGAATATCAATCTGAAATTTTAGTTCAAGTTTATATGATGGTAGTGGTGGGGTTAATTGATACGGGTAGTCAGATAACGTGTATATCTGAGGAATTTTGGTTAGCATTGCGCGAAAGCGTGGGGAAGGAGATACCAATGATTCCTATTAAGCCTGTACAGGTTCGAACAGCTTTGGGTCACCGGAGTAATGAAGCTAGATGCGTTGTAATGTTGCCGATACAAGTGGGAGGGGAAACAATAGACACGGTATTTATGGTAGTCCCGAAATTAATTACATCCATGATTTTGGGGTTTGATTGGTTGAAGACTCACGAGATTACTATCAAATTGGAAAAGGACAAGACCGGATTGACATTTCGGCGGGGAGGTTTTGTAAGATTTCATATGAGAGAAGACAGTATTCCACATGTGTCAGAAATTCACGAGTCTGGAGAGAAGCTTAGTAGATCTATCCGTGACATCAGTGGGCAAGAGTCAGAAGCAATAAAACAAAAGCTATTAGTGCTACTTAAGAAACACGAACAAGTATTCTCAGGACAATTAGGTCGAACTAAAAGCTATGAGCACAAAATCAAAATGATGCCACATTCGCCTATAGTTAAGAGAACGTATCCAGTACCTTACGCTTACAGGGGAAAGATAGAAGAAAAATTGAAGGAAATGGAGGATCAACAAATTATAAGTAGATCGACTACACCTTACTGCAGTCCGTTGACTTTTACTTTAAAGAGGGATGGAACTATTAGAGTATTGCTAGACGCCAGAGAGCTAAATAAACACATGCTCGCAGAGACAGAGAAACCTCCGATGCAGGTGGATGTTATGCACGCATTTCAAGGAGCTAGATATATAACCGTCATAGATCTTAATAATGCCTACTATCAGATCCCGATATCGGAGGATAGTAAACAATTTACCGGATTCACTTTCAATGGGAAATCGTATGTCTACAACGTTCTTCCGCAAGGGTTGAAGACCTCAGTAGGCAGTTTTAGTCGAGCCATGGACATCATATTGGGTCACGAAGTAAGAGAATTTTGCGTGAATTATTTAGATGATTTAGCAATCATTACCACCGGGACAGTAGAAGATCATTTGAATCATCTCGATATCATTTTGGAGAAATTGAATAAAGCTGGAATGACTTGCAACATCAGTAAATGCGAATTTTTTTCCAAGGAAGTGAGAATGTTAGGGTACATTATATCCACGGAAGGACTGAGAACCGACCCCGATAAATTAAAATCTATACGAGACTTTCCTACACCAAAGAAAATCAAGCATCTTAGAGCTTTTTTGGGGCTATGCAATTTTTATCGAAAATTCATTCCAAATTACAGCATGCACATAAAACCACTCTGTGAACTGCTCAAGAAGGGAGTAGCGTGGGTTTGGGGGGAAGAAGAACAGAGGATTTTCGAGACTATAAAATCCTTATTTTTGAGTACCATCAGATTACATCATCCAGATTTCAGCAAACCATTCAGGTTACAAACCGATAGTTCAGGGGTTGGGTTGGCCGGGGTGCTGTACCAATTAAATGAACAGAATGAAATGCAAATAATAGGATTTCATAGTAAAGCATTGCAAGGCGCACAAATAAATTGGACGGTCACTGAACAAGAATTGTTTGCGGTAATTAGTTGTCTAGAGAAATTTGAGACGTATCTCAGAGGTTCCAGAGTGATCATTCTGACAGATCATAAGGCGCTTACCTTTGTAAATACTTGCAAATTATTTAATGCACGGATGGCTAGGTGGATAAATTATTTACAACATTTTCAATATGAAGTTGAACATATAAAGGGAAGGGACAATGTAGTACCTGACATACTGTCAAGATACCCACCAAAAGGAGATTTCTTACAAGAAGATAAGGTCTCTCGACCTGAGATCTTGTATATGGAAATCGGACAAAATAGAGAACTGACAGAAAATTTGCGTAATCTCCCCGTATTACAGAAAGCTGATAAGGAGATTGGGGAAATTTTGGAGATGTTACGTGAAAATAAAAGTCAAATTGGGAGATTAGGACGAGTGAAGGAACGTTGTAAAATAATCGATGAAGTATTATATTTCCAACCACAAGGCCAAACTACACCGGTTATATACTTACCAGAGCTAGTAAAAAATGAAGTTATTAAACGAGTTCACGAAGAGATGGGACATCAAGGAGCATATAAGGTGATTAAATATGTTAGAGATCGATTTTATTGGAGGGGTTTAACACGTCGAGTCAAAGAAGTACTTCGAAGTTGCCATGACTGCCAAATAACAAAAAACGAGACATTAAAAAGAGTCGGGCCTTGTCAATCAACATTAACTAATGATATTGGGGATCTCGTCATGACCGATTTATATGGACCTCTGCCAGCAGGCCAGTTGGGTATGAGTTACATATTAGTTATACAGGATTCTTTTAGTAAATTTGTAAAATTTTACTCTCTAAGGAAGGCTACAGCAAGATCAGTGTTGAGTCAAATCAAGAAGTTCATTCAAATAATCCGACCTAAGCGAATATTGTCAGACAACGGCTCGCAGTTTGCTAGTAAGCTCTGGAAAAATTTTATGGAACAAGAAGGAGTAAAGGTGACATATACTACAGTACGTAATCCACGACCCAATACTACCGAAAGAGTAAATAAAGAACTAGGGAGATTGTTCAGAACCTATTGTCGTCAAAATCATAAAGGCTGGGTATCCGTGTTACCTAAGTTAGAGGTATTATATAATAATACTTTACATGATAGCACTAAATTCACTCCGTGCGAAATTTTATACGGATACTCGACAACATTATCAATAGATAAGGATATAAAATTCCGAAGTCGGAGTCTTAATGTTGACGAAGTAAGAAAAGCAGCCAGGAAAAATTTGAGAGAGGCGGGTAATCAACGAACGGAGAGGTTTAATAATAGATATCGACTGATAGAATATCAGATTGGTGACTTGGTAAAAATAAGAATTGTGAATAAGTCAGACGCTACTCAAAAACTAACAAAGAAGTTTGCCCCATTATATGAAGGGCCATTTAAAATCTTGGATAGCCCTTGTAGAAACGTATACACTTTGGTAGACCTCAACACAAATAAAGTAAGGGGAAAATTTAACACAATTCATCTATATAAGTATTATGAATAAGTTTAAAATTATGCGGATTGCGGTAGAGAAAAAAAAATGTAAGTTAAAAAGTTGTAAACAATGATTATGTTAGTTTTTTTGTAAAGGTAAATGTTTTAAATTTGATTGTTAAAATTATTGATAAAAAAAAAAAAATTATCGCTTTTCAACTATATAAGAATCACAAATAAGGTATAATTTGGCGGATTGTGATAGTAAAAAAAAAAAAAAAAAAAAAAAAATTATGTACAATGATTATGTTAAGGTAACATTTTTAGTAAATTTGGTTATTGAAATGATTGAATAATAGAATCATAATTGTCAATAAGGTATATAATGTCAGAGTTTATTATAAATAAAATTTGATATAATCACCACAAACTTTTTCTATTTCCATAACCTGTTAGGTTTATTATTATTTTTAACGAGCCAAGGGGATGGTTTTAGAGTAATAATTCAAAATAGTTTCTATCTGAAAGTCTAAGGGGCGTTAATAGGACGGAAGACATTATTATTAATTAAAAACTTTCATAAAGTAGTTACAAATTTTGTATCAAAGAATAAATCTTTTATATTCTCCGTAATCCAATTAAATGAATTTAAACATTTTAAAATAAATTGTTTTATTAATTTCCTTACAAATGTCATGTGTAATGAATAATAGGAAGATAATCAAGGTATTAGGTACAAAAAAAAAAAAAAAAAAACTAGCATTATATATTGGACTAATATATACTTTGCTAATTAATTATAAATTAAACAGTGCCTCAAAATGTTTATTTTAGAGGGATCAGTGTTAGTGGGTAAAATCTCCAACCTTTATATGTTGATGGATTTGCTCATAAACATACAAAAAAAAAAAAAAAAAAAAAAAAAAGGTAAGATAAATCTTTTTGGTAAAGGTAAAGCAAGGTAAATAGTAGCTTGGTTTTGTCAAAATTTAAACGTAATTTTGAACCAAATCTTCTAGTTCGGAAATTGATGGTTCTCGGGTTTGTCAAAGCGTGGAATGAATGACCACGAAAGTAGGTTCTGAATGATGTATCAGTGTGAGTGCAGTGGCGTTTTGACAAAACCAGAATTTCTGATTTCTGAATAGGTCAAGTCATTTCCAAAATTGAACTCGTACACTTACAATGGTCTACAAAAAAGGAGAGTGAAGTTAGGTTAGTGTTTTACAGTAGGTTTACTACTTTTTTTTGTAGACTTAACTACACAAGAAGCTATCATAAAATGCTAGAATAGGCATCATCGAACACTACACATAACTCCTTGTGATTAATTGGGATATGCTTACGATTTGTACTGTAAGAGGCCTGTTTATTTCTGGCAATCTATTGTTTTGAACCAGAGACACTTAACTAAAGTATTTGAGGGTGGTTCGGTCGATCCCAGGTCAAGCGGATAAATCAGGTTTGGGTTGATGGATCGTCAGAACTATACTGGTTAGCGGTTGGTGAATTCACAACTCATTCCTTTGGGTACTTTGGTTATTTCGAGGGGAAAGGACAATTTTGCGTCAATGATTCTCAGGCTATTCTATAGATACGAAACGGGAGCTTATTTTTATTTATTCATTAGGTTTAAATAACACACCACACACTTAGGGCCACATTACATTCTGTAAAGTTTAGATTTGGAAATGAAAAGATTAACGAAGTTTAAATTGGTTCTTTTAAAATTTGAGACGATTCCAAGTGAGGTAATGATATTGTTTTATAGAAGGTAATGGTAATGTTTTTCAAAGGTAACCAGTAAACAGGTAAAACTTATAATAAAATATATTTTATTAAACAAGAAAAGAGTCTTTTATTTCGTCTGTCAACTATTTAGGTTTAGCCGCTATTAAATCCTCTTTTCGGGGGCGAGTGTAACGAACCAAAAATGAGCATACCTCTCATTTTCTGCAATCGATTAAATAAAAAATATATAAACATAACAAATATGGATATATCTCAAAAATACACATGTAAAAACTAAATACTAATCTATTTTTCCAATATTCGCATTCTATAAAGAAGGTTTTATGCAAAAGTTCAATGAAGGAGTTTGTTTAAAATTAACAAAGAAGGTTTTATACCGAGTGTAACGAACCAAAAATGAGCATACCTCTCATTTTCTGCAATCGATTAAATAAAAATATATAAACATAACAAATATGGATATATCTCAAAAATACACATGTAAAAACTAAATACTAACCTATTTTTCCAATATTCGCATTCTACAAAGAAGGTTTTATGCAAAAATTCAACGAAGGAGTTTATGTTAAAATTAACAAAGAAGGATTTATACCTACATTCAACGAAAGAGGTTTCATCTCAACATTGAAAGAAGTTTGAGGTCAATTGATTTACAAAAAAAGGTAGAACTAATTGATAAACATAAGTTTGGTATTAAATATATCGGCATTAATTATCTTCTTTGTTAAAAAAGTCTTGTATGAGTATCATTAGAAGAATTATAGACAATTAGAACTGTTTTTCACATAATAAGATAATATTTTGAACGGAAATAGCCGTATTGTTCCATTTACTCGACGGTTGGTAATATGGAAGACAGTTGTAATCTTGGACGACGCATCGGTTTGAGTAGTAATTGTTAGTCAAAATTGATCTATTATGACATGAGATTTCGTAGGATATTTGTTTCAAGAGTCTTGTAAATAATATTCAGTAATATTAAGTTGTTTGTCAATATTAGATATTGGGTAATTACTTCGGTTACAAATGCATTGCATGATTAAGGACGGATTTGAACGGAAGCGCAATAATGAAGGTTTTTTTGTGTGCGCGAAGGCTTCGAGTTCCAAGAAATATGTTAGCGTGTTGAAAGTCACGTAGGCCAAATTTCCAAGAATAGTCATTAAAAGTCGCATGATATTTAAAGGGTTGCCAGTTGTGGATAGAGGGTACGGTACATTACGAGTACTAACCGGGTTTGGTCGAATTACTTTGTACAAATTGGAAATGTTAGAACATAATTTTTATTAGTAAAACTATTCACAGGAATTTGTGTTATAGTTCATAGTAAGTTATTTATAAACAGAGGTTATTAAATCAAAAATGATATCACATAGTTTGTATGTTTACATTAAAGTAATTACATAATAATATTTTAAATCCAATTACACATAAAGTTATTGAAGTATTTGTTTTGAATTAATTTATAATAATAAAAAAAAAAAAAAGAGATTGTTAAAATAAATATCAAAAGGCTAAAAAACCATTAGGATTTTATAATAGGAGTTCATAATAAATTATTGTATTAGTTACTTATTTGGAAATCAATGATGATTTATTTAGGTAGATGTACCGAATTTTGGGGAATAGTCACATGGGACCACACCGGAGAGGATTAGGGGAAACGGGATAGGAAGCGAAAGAAAGAGATAGCGAAGCCTTTGTTATACTTTGGCATAAAAGGGGGAAGGGGCGCGAGTTCGCCCTCTTTCATCGCTGGGTCGCCGAGGAGGACGGAAGTGTCCAATCCCTGAGTAAGCAAAATCTCATCTTTCATCCATAACATTTGAGCTACCTTTCCTTGATTAACTTTGGAGTGTTCCTTTGACCTTTAAGCTACAAATTTAGTTTTGAAAGTATGCCAATTTAAGTGCATATACCTGGTATCTTGACGGACTTTTGGCTTGGGTGTTCCGAAGGGGCTGATCCAATCAGTGTTACGATGTGGTCGCCAGAGTTAATTGTCAGTCAAGGTATAAGTTTTCCATTTAACGTTCGGATTTGGGAAGATTGAAGCATATCCTGCTCCTGTCAGGCTCACCAAGTAGTCGCCCAAAGTCGAAGGTAATGGAAAATAGGGTATTTATTTTAAAATTATTAAATTTAAATATTGGTAGCTTTTCCTTTCCTGATAAAATCATTAAGTCACAAATTTAGTTTTGAAAGTATGCCAATTTAAGTGCATATACCTGGTATCTTGACGGACATTTGGCTTGGGTGTTCCGAAGGGGCTGATCCAATCAGTGTTACGATGTGGTCGCCAGAGTTAATTGTCAGTCATGGTATAAATATCACATTTGACGTTCGGATTTGGGAAGATTGAAGCATATCCTGCTCCTGTCAGGCTCACCAAGTAGTCGTCCAAAGTCGAAGGCAATGTGATATAAGGTTTAATAATAGATCCAAATTACCCAGTGAACGCGTTAATTTACCCGTAAAGTTTAAATCTGGGATCCCGCTTGAGCTAGTAATTGCATGTTGTAATTAGTATTTGAGTGACTAATTACTGCTTTGCTAAAGTAGATTAGATATCTTTAAACTCTCGTGGTTTAAAGCCCTTGATTGTTATTATACCCGGCATTATTCTGGCTGTCCGCTGGATAAATGTTGTATGTCTACCTTCATTTCCTCCCGATTCGGCCGCGACTACCTTTGGCCATGGGTTAGTAGAAACCCTCTCTAATCTGAGTCTGGATTAGGGGAATCTGGGAAAATCATTCCGCATCCTAAATTCCTCCCCCCTAGTTCCACTGGTCGTCCTAGGTTATTCGGCGGCTAGTATCCTGATATATTATTTTGAGTAGGCAGGGATAGGGATAGGAGAAGCTAGGGTTCATTCTGATAAGTAGGTTTAGTTGAGGGATTAGCGTAGGGAGAAACAGGTAAGTAAGAAGTAAGGAATAATTTAGAGAAGAGATTTGCATTAGATTAGGATGATAGGTTATAGGGAGGTAGATAATTATTTGAAATTTGGTATAAGACGAAAGTTTGTGTATGATTCACGAAGTAGGACGGAGACGTAAGATAGCGCGGAGTTATTAGCGGAATTAATAAAACCGACTGCGTTTAAATTATAGGACGTTATTAAGGGGTGAACCGAATAATTGAGTTTTGGAAGAAAGTTTGTAATATCAAATAAAACGTAGAAGTTGCGGTAGTTAGGGAACATTCATCTAAAATTGGAAATTATGATTATGAACGGTTACAAGTTCACATTAAATAAATACACGCTATAATGAATACAAGTCGGATAATTAATTGAAATAAACAGCGGGAGCTGCTATCTGGAACATGTGTTATTTAAACGAAGTTCTTTTATTGCCTATTGAAAACATCATAGCAAATTATCAATTAAAATCTAACCAAAGCTACGCATGCTTAAATGACAGTAATAAAGTTGAGAGACTATTTATTGAATGAATATCAATCCTAGAAATATAAACTATGACTCTTTTAAATACAAAAGTAAGTTATTCTATTTCGCAAGATAGCGCCTGATGGAAATGTTGAAGCGATTTAAATTAAAGTAAACTAAGCTACACTTGCTTAAAGGCAGAAGTTGTGTTGGGAGTATATTTATTGACAAAATAATAAATTTAAAAATATGATAAAATTACTACAGTTGTATATGGTTTATAAATATCATTTTGAAAACAATTACCTTTACAAAATAAATAGGGAATATAACCTAATTGTTTATTTATGAGAATATTACCTTACTGAAGACCTTTATGGTATAGTTCCTATTTTTGGCTGTTTAGATTAATAACTAATTATTTACAGATAAGTTATCTAATCTCGGTCACTTTGTTATACGGTAGAATTCAGAAGTGTTTTCTAGGGTTTCGTACGTTGGCAAAATTATCACCAACCAGGAACCCAGCTGTTGGAAAGTGAATAATAGAGATGACGTAACATTATTGTTGTTTTTCTACTACTTATGAGTAACTACACACTCAGCCAAGATCAGGAATTATTACCTAGAATGTCTAAATGTATTTAACTTTTCTTCGTCATAACTTTGTTAGGATTAATCTGACCTTTATATTTACGATAGTTTTCTTTGAGAAGTAGACTCCATTTGGGTTATACTAGGTTATGGTTCCTTTCTGTTCATCCTTAAAGAGCTAGGGCTACTACGTAAAACCTAGGCGTTCTAACTAACTAGATGATCACATTTCGTAGGGAATCATGTTAAAAGTTCGAGCGAGGTTTTGTTAGGTAGGTCATAATCAAACAAATGAATAAAAATAAAAGTAAATACATTCAGCTAGAAAAAGATTGAGTTATCATTGATAGGAAAGGCCGCTTTTGTCAGGGGTTTAGATCTCGTGGAAATTATATGTTTACCATGGGAAAATGCGTTGGAATGGAGCATTTTCTGTGCTTTTCAGTTAAATTCTTGACTGATTGGTACGCAAAGGCGAGCCTAAATAATAAACATTTATAAAGATAGCAATTGACATTACTAATCTATGAACGAATGAAGGAAATCTCTATATAGTTTTGTTGACCTCATTGATAAACAGGGTTTAGTAAAGGAGATTATATAATTAAACATCTATCAGTAGGATTCTATGTTTGTACTAACGTGATTTATTATATAAGAGTTCTAAACACTAGATTGTTAGAAATAGGAATTAAGCAATGGGTTTGAGGTAATGAAAGAGTACACGGTAATACACTAGTATAATATCAATTGGAAGAAGTAAGTTGTAAGATTAATTAACAAGAAGACGACAAAATTAGGTCAGCTGTACTAAGACATCACATATACTTATCTAATAGGTTTCGTTAAAGTAGATACAATGATCAGACGTATATCAGCGGTATGTTAGTTATTAATTAGTCATAATTACAATTTATAGTTATAAGTTAGATATAGTTTCAAAAAAAAATAGAGATATATAGAGAGATAGGTAGTGGGATGTTACAGTACGAGCAGGTGTATAGGCGTATGACGGATTATGACGTACTGTTACATTTCCCGGCTCATTGTAGAGATTCCACTGGAATGCGATAAGAGAATCAGAAATCTCTTAGACCATTTCTCACAGGGCTGCCATACAACACAATATTTACGAAAAAATCACGTTACATCCAGTAAAGGACTCACTAATTATTCTTAAAAAACGTTAACGTTTGTTAAAAACGTTACAAGAAGCTAAATTTAATAATTCAAATTTTTCTACCATACATATAATAAAACGAATAAGATGCAATGTAATGAACATTTAGACATACGATGTATTCAGAGATGGATTGATGCATTTCACGTCTTCTTTATTTTATATAAGTAAAACATTTATTCCAACGTATACCTATGTAAAAGATCAATGCCTATAAATTTAATATCTTTGTTAAATTTATAGGCATTGATCACAAGCTTTCCATAGATCACAAGTTTATCTCATCTCATCAAAAACTTGGCAACCCTAATCAATCAGAGTAGATGTAAACGAAATCCAATTGCCATACAAAGGCCCATTGTTTCACATACAAGCCACAATATTGAACGAAGTTGCAAAAAAACCACTAATCTGCTCACAATCTATGTAACTTGATACTATCGCGAAGAAAAGAAATCCTAGTCAATCGATAAGAATCTCCTGTTTGGGAAAACAATGGCAACACTGGCGTATAATCAATTTTGAGATATATCAATGAAATTTTGGTAACATTGATGGATATCTAGATTGTATCTATTATTACTTAGGTCATAACTAGATGATTTTTAACAATTTATAGCTTTGCGTTTGGCAACGAGTATAGCGCGCTTGAGCTACTTTAGTTGTAGCAATTTGAAACTTTGTACATAAATGAAGTATTGAAGTAGGTTGCTCTTTGTTCAGCCAGCACAAGGGCCTGACGGGGTTTCCTAGACTCTTGTTTGTACTTGTTTAGATTATAGCAAGTGTGGCTCAGCGGTTCCAGTGTCTGCTTTTCATTCAGACGCACCCTGGTACGAATCCGGCCCCACGCCAATGTCTTGTATTTTCAAGTTATGTGTGGATTTGCACTCGCTTAGCGGTGAAGGTAAACATCGTAAGGAAACCGACATGTTTAAGGACCACAATATCCGAGGACATTGTGTCTGCTGTGGAAGGACGTGGGCGCCTACCACGATGTATCTGCCCAAAAGAACTCCACTAACGAATTAATTCTGAGGGGGAGTCACGACCCTCAGTCATGAGGAAATAAGGAAATAAAAAGGAAAAAACGACGCGAGAGAGTGATTAAAGCACTCTTAAATAAAAACATCGGAACATCGATATTAACATACTTAACACACTTAAAGCACACTAAAACTTATCTAATCCCCATTTCCTCCAAATAACATGTTTATTCTTCCGCACCGTGCGTCCGTCCGTCTGTCTGTCAGTCACACACGTTTCCTCAATTTCGGAAGTGGGTCGACCGCTAAATAAGCCTCACTGTTAAACTCTCAACTTTTGAACGTGTGCTATAAACATTTTGGCTTAGGAGGTACTTATCGTCTTTCATATGCAAATGTTACTATAAATATCGTAAAGGAAACTAATCAAAGTATGGCAGTAAACCATAATGAATAATAAGCCGGTGAACGAATAAAAATGATGTTATAAGAATAAAGATGAGAATCTAGTATGTAATAGTTTAACCATTTAATCGGGCCACTTCAATTGGTGGTAAGATACAATAAATTGTAGGTCCCGTGTGATTTGTCCAGTATTCGAAACTTAGGCAGAAATCCCCAAAAAAGCACAAAAAAACATTCGCATAATTTTTTTTCTTAAGAATTTGCTTATCCTGTACTAAAACGCATCGCACTCGTCAAGTGTGTATCTGACACTAAAATCTTACCTACAAATTACCTACTTATAAGTACATAATATTATAACAAAATAAAGTTATTTAAATAAACGCCTTTATTAGGCTACAACTGAGTAAACTATATTTGACGAATGTAAAAGTATTGTGCAAACAAGGAGACACAAAATGTTTATTTAAACGTCTCATTTGTTCAACTGTGATTATAACGAATACAAAATATTCTCAAAACTGTGACTCTTCCGTTTCATATAATGATATTCATAATAAAACGTCATATAATGAAACACCTGTAATTAAGGCGTTTACCGAAACGTTTTCAATTTATGTTTCGTGCAAATGTCGACTTTTTACATTGAAGATTTTTCATAATATCATCGTCAACAGGCATACTAAAAAACTAACGTAGTTTTATGAATAGAAAAAAAACATACACTGACGTCAATTTCCCACGCTTAAATTATCTTCAAAACTTGGGAATATCTAGTTTCATCGTTATAAAGCAACTAATAAGTCAATCGTACCTTTACACAATTACATCGTCAAAAACGACTATTGTATCAAACATTTTAAGATCTCCCAAATGTACCTAATTTTCAATTAAGTACTACAATTAATGATTTTGATCTTTTGAGTTTTGTAAAATCATAACTCTCACACACGGGTACAAAAGCTCAACGACAATCTTAGTCAAATCAAATAGAGCAAGTCGTAAGGACGTCCGCCGCACATTAGAGAATCAACTAATTAGATAAGTATATCAATTACTTGCGTAAATGCATGTTCCTTTCTCTTCTAGAACAAACTGCGCGCTCATACAATTAACACGTCTGGGCAGGAATGCTACACTCTCGTGATCAAGTATTTTGAAGGTATGTCGGTATGTTTGTTCGTATGTAGCTATGCACTGTTTGTTTGTTAGTATAGATACTATTTATATAGGTATATGACTAGTGGGTGCTCGCGGCTTCGCTCGCATGAAGGAGTAAAACTTGCGTCCCCTATTTCACCCCTTTAAAAGTGGCATTTCCAAAAATCCTTTCTTAGCGGATGCCTACGTCATAACATCTACCTGCATGCCAAATTTCAGCCCAATCCGTCCAGTGGTTTGGGCTGTGCGTTGATAGAATATCACTATATCAGTCAGTCAGTCAGTCAATCAGTCAGTCAGTCAGTCAATCAGTCAGTCACCTTTGGAGTTTTATATATTTAGATATAGTATATTCTGCTAATGACAACCCGGCAACTAATATTTTTTAATAACAATTCTGACCTTAAATCATGGGGACGAGATCATGTATTTTAAGTGATTGGTAAGATAAGCAATTTGACACGGAAAATTCAAGAAAATGTATAAAATACTTGACGAGTTTTAATAGGTAAATATTCTGCTTACTTTCTTATTTTATTAAAACTGATTAAATAGCATAAATAAACACAAATTCAATTAAATATGCGATCTGAAATTGATTTTAAGCCTTTAAAATTCAAAGACGACATAAAAATCCTAACTCTTATCCTTGATTCTCTCGACCATCTAACTTACAACACTACACCGGGCTTATCACCAAAACACTACAATCCTACAAAACCCCATCAGACAAGAACCATGCATAAGACATTTTGCTAACCACAGTTCAAAGAAGGCAAAAAACTAAGCTTATTCGTTGGCAATAAACTTGGTACATTTGACATTTGGACGTACAATATGTCTTTGGTGCCGACATGCAAAGGGTTCGTGATTTTTACGGAGTGATTTTTCAGCGGCGATCTGTATGCCAGGCACGACGGTGGACGCAGTATAGGCTTTTTTCAGAGGGGCTGACTGAAAAATCAACTTCAGGCGAGATGTAGTCAAGCGCGAGTCTATCTAGAAAAAAATACGAGACCCATTTTCATGAAAAAACAAACGTGATATTTTTCGTCAGATACAAAATTTCTCTAGTCAGTTCTGTAAAGGAATAAAGTTACTCTCCCTTTTACAATGGCACATCTCTGTATTTGATTTCATTACTGTTGTAGTTATTTCCGACCATAACTCACTAACCTTAAATGCTACTTAATCTAAAAAACATAATAACTGTTTTCAAAAAATAACTTTTTCCTTTCTGTTTTTAGTTATCGTGTTATACCTTACTACACCCCTGTCTAAGAAGGCTCGCGGCCGTGGCTACACGCGTTTTGTCGATAAACGCAAAGCCTTCCCAACAGTGCAAGAATGACAATCATAAAAAAGCCTTCGTACTTATAAAGAAAGTATAAAATTGCCCCATTTTTTTTAAAACGAAACAGCTGTCCTTGTTTATGTTAGAAATGTCACTCAAGGTTAAAAGATAGCATCTTTTAATTTGATTTTATATTTAAATATGACTGTGCTTGTTTTTCGTTAGGGTTGTATAAACAGTCTATATTTAAGTTTAAAACGAGTCAAAGTTAAATATTTACACTTAGTTCTGTCAAGCTATCATTTTTTTTATCAAAAGCATAGCATAACATTTAAATAAGGATTACATAATCAAAATGATTTGATTTCAAAATAAAGTACCAATTTGTTACACCAGTAACGGTTGTAAAAATAAATAAACCATCAGAAAAGATCGGCTCGCACTTTCGTGCCCAGTTTTTGCTCTTATTATAAGTGATGCTCTTTTTATTTGTTGTGTACTCATTTGTGAAGGAAATAACAAATAAAGAATAATATGACAAAAAAAAATTACTTCTTGACAAATTAAGAGACCCAGAGCTTTTTTAGCAGCCTCAGGGGCCTCTGATATGACTATAATCCTTGTCATCTGACTCTCGAAAGACTGCATAAATATGTGAATAATAAAAGTGCACAAACAATTGTATGTTTTCTTGAAAGATTTCTTATTCAATTAAGAAAATGCATTGTCCATTTTAATTTATTAGTATTAAAATGAAAGTGACAAGAGTAATGTAATAAAATAGAATGTAATTAAAATGAATATTATTACCGTTCTGCAGATTTTACCCATCGAGTTTCTATTCCACTCTGATTCCGTTTATAATACGAGCTATATAAAATTATATAGCCATTGTTATACACTTTCTACTATGACTATAAAATCAGAGCTAATTGTGTTTTGTTTGCTGTTTTTTTAACTTGCAGTTTATTTCCAAGATCATGAACATTACACTAGTAAGTCAATGACTTTTGATTAACAATGACAAAGCATATTTTGTTTAGCAGCAAATTAAACTTTATTTCCAATTTTCCGGTGACCTCTAAATTATATGAAAAGTAACTACATGATGATGGTAAAACCAAAGTGCCTTAAGGATTTTAGATAAAAACTTAAGTGTGTATATTCTACGCCCGTTAATACATACACTGTTGTTCCACATAGTAATTTATTCTAAAAATAGAACTGAAACAAAGGTCTTCCCCCTAAATTTAAAAATAAATCAGTATAGCAGCCCACCAGATGTATTTGTTTGCCTTATGGATCATCATTCAGTTTTGGATGAATGCTTTTCAAGGAAGGGCGTCCCGCACTGTTGACAATCTAATTTGCTGTCAAAATCTGGATGTTTTGTAAATGAGATGTGAACGTGGATGTTGACTGACATGAATCTGTTTGCTGACTGTTTAAAGCTATTGATATTGAAATAATAAGAGAGAGACTGAAAGAGAAGAAGATGAAGAGTTAAAATTGATACTTTATTTTATTATAAGAAACTCATATCATTATAAACATAAGCATAATGAAGAATAATTGACCTAAACTGACTGATTGATGCTGTCAAACATATAAGTGTCGAAATTCAACACAAATTCAAGATGACCACGTTACTTGCGTCTGTAGCCATTGGTCTAAAAAACTTGCTTCATTTTACAAAGAAACTCTACTATCAAGAAAACGAGTAATCACAAAGTGTATTAGATTTAAAAAAAAAATAGTACTTACTTATCTATTTTTATTTAATAACTAACATTCACTACTGTATCCTCAAACGGCATATAATCTAGTGTAATACGGTATCTGTACAATTATTACCTTTCCATAAATCATTACAAGCAAAAGGCGTCACATCACACGTCGATCACAGTAATAGCAGTTTCTAATAAAAGAATGTGTCCGTCGACACTTGTAATGCGATATAAGATGGCTGGAGAAGTAACAGACAGACATAGCAAGATATTGAAGCTGACGCAAGATAATACTGCACCAAATATAGTAACTTCATCATCACAAATTTAAGGGCAAGGCCCTTGTCTGTGGAGCGTACGCCATCCTTCCCGATCCTTGACCTCCTAATACGACATGACACCCGCCTTTTCTTTTACTTGGTCCATGTATGACTTAGTAACTTGGTGAACCTATTTTTGAAGTCAAGAGGACTTTCGAAATTTGAAAAAAAAAACAATAACTTGATCGTTCACAACTAATATCTAGTTGAAAAAATGTAATCGCGGAAGAAATAGTGGTATAATATATGTTATTATTATTTTATTAACTCATTTTTATAATCATGTTGCAATAATCTTGATTTGTGTTACCTTGGTGTTTTTTGTTTTGTATTGAGTTTCCAAAAAAGCTTTTAATAATATGTATTAAGTAATCTAATATGTAGTATGTATCAACTTAAATTGTATATGGATGTAATTCCGAATTAACTGACTTCTTTTCTATTCTATTCTTTAATTATTCCATCTATCTGGTTTCCGGACAGTAAATTTAATTCAGTATTATTTGAACAAAGTGCACTAAGTCTGCAATTTCCCTCGTCCCCGTCGGATCGCCTCAATCTCACCGTTACAGATGGCCGGTGAAAAAGCGGATTGGTTCCACTCCGGCGCACCACACCGCTAATACCGCCGTCAAGCGGTGTCCGATACGTGTGTTTCGGGATGCAATTATATGAATAACATGGTTATTGCGGAGATTAGTAATGAAGATTAGATCGAGTCACGTTAATTGTATGATCCAGTGGTGTTGACCGGTACCTGTATTTAACAAATCTTGGTGATTACTAGTTATAGATTAAGATGATATGTTTAAACCTTAATAGAGTACCGATTAAACTTTGGGTACTTTACTTTTGTTTCGGAGCTTGTTCGGCTAAGATTAATTAGGTAAGTATTTACTTCCATTTTGTGAAGTGCTTAATGTATCCCTAGCAAATAGAGTTTAGTTAAACTTATGTCATATTTAAGGTATGGAAACCTATGAAATAATATCCACATATTACTCTACCATTTTGGAAAGTTTACTTAGTGAAGTTTAGTTTCTACCAAGTGTCTATTCAGACAAATTCACTTTACAAAGAAAATAAGAAACAACATCGTGACTTTGCAAGTCGTTTCGACGTAATAATCCCAATTCCGCATTATTGTAAAAAGTAAAGGCAAAAAAACCCGGCTCATGTGAAAGTTTTGCCTCCGTGAGGTCGACATAGGTTAGGTACCTGTCAATTTTCATTTCTGTACTTTTTTTAGGCTTTGATGAATTCATGTCTTCTTTGTATAATATTTGTATATTGAATAGAAAGTACGTAGTGTATTTACATTAATTAAGATGTACCTACTGTACTTTTAACTCATGTTTTGTACTGGTATAAATTTATTATTGTATTACATATTTGCACTCAATTTCATTTCATATTTGATCATTTATTATTGCTCAAAAATGATCTATGGTATTTATGTAGTTACAACAATTACTTACATAAATAAGTTATATAAGAACGCTCTGTGGGAAGAAACTTTTATTACAATATTAGCTCCGTGATAATTTGTTTATTCGACTTACCATTGAACAAATCTATACTAATATTATAAAGCTGAAGAGTTTGTTTGTTTGTTTGTTTGTTTGAACGCGCTAATCTCAGGAACTACTGGTGCGAATTGAAAAATTATTTTTATGTTGGATAGACCATTTATCGAGGAAGGCTTTAGGCTATATAACATCACGCTGCAACTAATATGAGCGAAGAAACAATGGAAAATGTGAAAAAACGGGGAAAATTGTTCATCTTTGAGAGCTTTCGTTGCGTGTGCTGCGAAAACGGTTCAAGATATCAAAAAATATGTATGAAAGAATTATTCCTCTTGAAATGATCTAACAAAATGTCTGCAACAGTATATGTCTATCTTTTAAGATTAACTCACTAGAACCGTTTTTATGGTAATAACTATTCTATGCGGACGAAGTCGCTGGCACAGCTAGTGATTAATAAAATGCTTATGTATCGGTTTATTGGGCTCTTTTTCATTTGTTTCAGTAGAAACAAAACAAATACAAACATATTTATAGTATATTAACGTTTCCAAGTTTAGTTTAATTCCACCGTAAACGTTTGTACCGGAAGAGCAGCCGTATGCAGAAGGCAGGGGTCGACAACACTTTCAGAAATAGATTCAACTGCACCAAATACGAAACACATCAAATCATACCAATATATACCTTATCTGCTTACAAACAGGGGTGAGATACATCGATAGAGAGACGTAGGTAGTCTTATAGACTAATTATAGAAAGACGCGTACAATTATGTAAACAAGGCGGTAATGCATCTGATTTATATACAAGTCCAAGTTGAATCCTGAGAAAACACATATTCAAAGGATTCCTAGTTAAATACCAAGTAACTAGTAAGCAAAGTAATTGCAATTACTTAATTGCTTCTGCCTATATAAGTAGGGAAATTACTGGTCAGTTTAATTTTTTAATGGAAAGCCTTTTAACTATATGCCATTTTAAAGCTACTTTACATTGTTAGAAGCTTAAGCGTCCAACTTAATATACTTACAAAAAATAAATATTATTATTTATTATGTCTTATAATATGTATACGAGATATCGTTTTTGAAACTACTGATATGACATAAACAGATATATATGTAAAGCTTACTAGTTATTTATTTATTATAACACTTTAGTCAAGCGTGATTTTCTGTCATAAATTAAAATTGCCGGACAAAACTCGATTAACCAGTGATCTGCGATGTTGTTTAACTCAATGACTATAACATAAGAATTCATACGTTTTTATAATAAGCAAAACCCACAGTGATTGAGCCAAGTGCTTGTCAAGTTATCGCTGGGACCAGTTCGATGCGGACTACTAACATAAAATTATATTTAAAGCAGAGATCAAAGATGCTATGGAGGTAATTTTGCAACGGAAACGTATTCCCTTTCGCAGAATCTGTAGTGAAGTAAAACCGACAGAGAGTATCGAGTAACGACTCGCATAATAGACGTCTAAAGAAAAGATAACAAATCTTAAAACACATTTTTTTTTCTCTGACAGTCATTCAGTGACAGGTCATCTGAAATGCTAATTCCATAGGTATGATGATCTAATGCAGAAATTTTGCATTCTGATTGGGTTATTGACGTGGCCGCTTCTAAATTAAGCATGCTTACATTCGGTTTCATGATGGAAATGCTACATGAATATTTAAAAATAAACTATAGTATTTTTAGATCTATTATCACAGGATAGATTCTTAGTTAGATGTCTTTATATTATTTAGTTTACTTGTAAACCCGCCGTTCCGTGTGTGTTGAGATAAGACGTAACTTAACTTTCCGGGTTAAATAGGTACATATACGGCAAACCCAACATGTGGTGTGCAGATGTTACATCTACTGCTAATTGATCTATGCTATTATAGAATTACTATAACTATTTATAGGTTATTTTTAACTCTTCTAGAGGAATAATGCTGATGATGTTGAAGACAAATAACCAGCAAACCTTCAACCACAGTGTCTTTTGTGTAGTTTTTGGTGAATTGGTGTGTTTAGCTTTCTACTCTTTGAATTGTTGTAACTTCTTTCGCCCCATTTCATACAAATTTTCAACCCGTTACTTTTTTTAACTTTTCGACAATTTACTTCTAATGGTATTTGTTTTTCTCGTGTAAGTAAACAAAAAGCGTATATGTACTAAAATCTTTCCTTTTACAGTAACTTAGTATAGGTATCTACATTTGTAAATATATAGCATAACTTACGCAATAGTTATTTGCAGAATGACCGCGTGTATATTTCTAGAAGGCAAGCGAAGCCCTAGACAATTTCAAATTGGATGAACCAGTGCAGATTACAACTATTTTCTGCGCTCACTTGTATCATGCCATTCACGTGAAATGGTAATTTTCTATGAGTATTCTTAGTTTTTGTGGTGTATGGAAAAACTTTTATTTTTCCAAATATAAGCATGTTTAGGTGTACCAACGTCATTTTTTTTTCATTATTGGTACTCAATGTATTTTTACACATTGAGATAATGTGAAGAGGTGACGAAATTAAAAAGCCTCTAATATTATTTAGGTTTATCACTATTAACTTCGATGTAATCTACATAGATCATAAAATAAATATTCATACAATTTTCCAGGTTACATACATAAATGATATACATTTTTCAACAACACAGCACGTACGAAAACACAAATTGGAATGTCTGTACTGACAGTCACATAACTCTTACGAATATCAAATTATAGGCGTAAGATATTTCGTGCGCATCACCTTAATCCATGAATGCATGCCTTTAACATTCTTTCACACACTCAAATGTAAAATGTGTTGATGCAATCTCTTATGTCGACTGCGGCTCTGCAAGAGGAAGTGTAAGTGTTTTTATTTTGTGTTTTAAATAGACTAAATATATGTATTATTGTCCTCCACGTGAGATTTTCAGAGTACACTGCACATAATATCTAAATCAACCTGAAGCTGCAGTCCGTATAGAACCAGGCCTGTGAATCCTGTAATATGTATAATAAATAGTAAAGTTTAAGAGTTATTCGGTGATCTATTTACCGAAAAGCTAGTAATACTTATACCAATCATAACTTAAAAATTGCTAGCTATTGGTTTTCAGGCTAGAATTCAATTTATGTAGCTCTTGAAAAAATCTCCAACTCCCTGTTCTCCGCAGAATATAACTTTGCGATCTTCAAAGCGAGAGTGAATCGGTTCTTACTGGGTAAGCACGCTCCATCCTAGACTGTAATGATGGCTTACCATCAGGCGAATTACGGTCAAGTGCAAACCCATTCCTTGTAAAAAAAACTCTTTTTTTTTTAAATGAATGAATGTAAGGTTTGACAAGGTTCTCCTTCTGAGCCACACAATTAAAATTTCAATCATTGGAATGCAAAACACATGAAATAACTTGAACAAGTCACGATTACATCGTGATCCTTGTTACAATAATTCAGATTCAGTTTTGATGTAAATTGGCAAAGGGTGCTAGCAACCTGCAATTCTATGTTGAAACATCAAATTGCACCTCCATAGCGTAACAATACCATGCAATTTAATTATACCATAGACGTGCTATGTTGCAAGTGATTCCCTTTGCCTTTCACTGTTGCAATGGCTAATCAATGAAGGTACAATTTATAAGCTATTTTTTTAATGATACTATCCCACAAACCCAAATTATTCCATGCAGGGCATTGTAAAAAGTAAGTATGTATGAGAGAAGAGTTTTCAAACCGCCTTAGGGGTCTCTGACATGGTATAACAACATTATCAAGATTGATATAACAAATTTTAAGCTTAGAACTCTGAATTCGTTTAGTTTAAATATTTGCGAACATTCGGACACTGCAAAAGACAGTAATGAGTTCTGTATCGCGGTTAAATTGAATTATATTGTTAATTAGAACATTTTTAATTATTATTTTTATTGCAATCATGGTCTTTTTACATCAGGAACCTAGTTTATGACGTCCAAAATGCATCAGACTCAACACTTATCATGTAGAAACTATAAAAGCTCGAAAAATCTCTGAATACACTCTAACTAAACACCTTCCAAAGTAACATTAACCCCACAATACAATTGATCACGCAATCAACATTACTTTCCAGAACAGTTGGTCTTCCTCAGCCCGCCGTGGCGCGAGGTGTCACGACCGGCACATTACCGGCTAAATAATGCCTAAATCATGGCGATTGTGTTGCAAGTGAATTATCTTGGACAATAATCATTAGTTGGAAATCAGGTGCTTTAATACTCGTGACAGGACCGTGGTTTGAATGAATAGTGTGTTAGTATATTTTGTGGGAGAGTGGTGGACTTTGGTGTCGACAGTTTATTTATTACTTTACAATTTTATTAATCTATGATATTGTATCTTAAATTCTCAAATCAATGTCCCATGCATACAGTAATAAAAAATATACCTACTATCTACATAGAACATCATGTAAACAGATTTATGAAAACACTTTCCATTTTTCATCACGAAATAAACATGCACTTTATGTCGGCTTGGCAAGGCATGAAAAATATTGGTTTACTTAATCACTAAAATGAAAACCCTTAAATGGACGTAGAAATTACGAGACCATCTTTTCCATGTAACTAAAATCACTACCTAATGTGTATCTTTGAAATTAATTTCCTGATTTTATAACCTCGGTAGCTATAAAAGCCTATTGAGGTACATAAAATAAATATTTAATAACGTAACATAAACGCACTTATGTACCATAACACCTGTAAATACTATCTAAGATTGTTTGATAGAGAATTATATTGATTAAGAGCATAGCCTGCGAGAAATCAAAACAAGCACGTACGAAATTTGGCACAATTATTTGAATTATCCAATTCTGTGTATATTAAAATGAATGATAATAATAAATTAATTAATTCATTCATTCCTTATTAAGGAATGAATTAATTAATTAATTTATTTATTTAGTTAATGAAAAAGGTAACAACCAATTACATTAATTAAGAAATTAATTATAAACACACTTTAGTAGCAAATTAATTAGATATCTTTAAAATTAAAATTAATATGTTAATTAATTATATCTTTCTTTAAATAAACCCTTTAAAGCAATACTCATATCGGATAGTGATCTCAACTTGGAGTTTCGTGATCTGACGATAGCAGTTAGTACTGGCTTAGACTAGGTAGAGCAAAAGGGTGATAAAATATAATAAATTATGTAACTTTATGCAGTGAAAACTTCATTCCATTTCCATCCAATCCCCGATGACATTACCGTCTAGACACAACTAGGTATATACGGCTCACGACCGTCCCCGCCGCCGGGTCTCCCGTGAGAATCCGAGCCATTTGGATGCGCCAGCGCAACACTCATAATATTTGCACTCGAACTAACCGAGCTGATGGTGATGACAGTTGAAATAAATATCGTACAAGCAAATTGAGAATCTTCTCTACCTTTTGTATTTTTGAAAATTTATGATTGATCTTCCAAAGATATCATCATCATCATCATCCACAGCCTTCTCTATCCCACTGCTAGGCATAGGCCTCTCTTTGAATGTGCCAGCTGCGTCGATCTTGCGCAGATCTCATCCATAAAGATATTAATATACACATATGATGCTGATGATAGTCGTAGAAATTCTCTTTCGGAAATGTGTGTGCCTTAACAGGACCCAAAAGTATGCGACCTACCTAAACGTTTCATTTGCCTATGTTTATCAACAACTAACTAATTGTGTAACCGAATCTTTTGTAAGCAGAAAATGTTTTTTTTTTACTTCACGAGTCACGTGAGAAAATTGATATTTAAATTTAACAATGTTATCAGGTGAAAAATATAATATGTAATATTTAATATAATGTCATCTGTTATGTCAAAAAATATAATCTTTCTTTTTTGTCGTTTTAAAAACAATGATGACAACCGCACAGGAGGCAACTCCTCGAATTAAATCAAAGTCGAAATAGAAATGGACTATCGAAAAGACACTCCTTTGAATGTCAAGTAAATCAATCACCTGCAACAGATGCTAGCAGAGTTTCACCAATAAATCGATCAATTTTCTAAACAAGACCGGCCCTAGATCACGTGCGAAGGAAGATAAGCGTTTTAATTAAGTTTTCGTCATTTATATCTTTATTAGAAGCTCGGCTAATGGCGCTCTGTGATTGGCAATAAGGGTGAGCGCAGATTTCATTTCCTACATTGTGGCAACTTACGTTTTATGACTTTTAATTATTTAAACTGATTGAAGGAACCAATATGTTTCGAGAACTATAAAAGAAAATCTTTCAGAAGACTTAATAATCTCCTTTTTCGAGGTTGGTTAAAAATAACAATAAGTTAGCTAAAACGGTTTTCACTCACGTGTAATTCGCGTATGTTGTTTACGCGTTTTGGATGTTATGACATCCATCTTCAACATATTGAGAATCTAATCTAATCTCACCAATACTACGTTATTACCAAAATAGTTGCAATAACTTGTAGTTCTTGGATGAAAGAACCCTACAAGGAGAAAAAGTGACTTCTACAACGAGGCACTTCTATGGATCGCTCCACACGTGCTAGTAAGTCCTTTCATAATTCACCTCTGTCCCACAATCTATAAACCATCACTTAAATGTCGTGATTTGTTTGTAAACTCCCGATCCATAATTCGCAACTTTTAATCTACTTACCAGCGAAAGGGTGTAAGTAGTTGGAAGACTCTCAAAACCAAGTTTACCACTCCAACGCGAACATACTTACCAGTGACAGTTAGTAAAGCGCGGTACGAGTACTTAGACCAATCCGCCCGTGCCCTAAGAGAATGCCACTCTCATCGTGATAACAGCGGAGTTACCGCCGACATCGCCCGATACCGTCCCCAGACGTGATGCCTTCACCGAACCCATCACGGCAGCTTGTTTATCACTCCGTTGGAGATTACGCAAGGCACAGTTGCAAGCGATAAAAGGGATGAGCGGAGCCGAGCTGTAGCCATAGAATAAATGCTGGTACCGTGGCTGATTGGATCTTACGAAGTAAGACGGGTAGGTACTTAGCGGTACTCGTGTTAACCTAAATCTATTCTATTCTAAGTAGCATGTACTACTTAGAATAGAATAGAATAGAAAATCATTTATTAAGACAGTCTTCAAACATACACACACACATATATATACAATAAATAAATAAATAAGTCTGCCTCAACACAGCCCCAACTCAGCATAATGCTGATTACTGGAAGTAATCAGCGCTGGTCTTCCGTTGGGGCTGGCTGTGACGTCACGTACGAGACAATGATTAAGTTTTAAATAAATGAAATGATACAGCAAAAATAAAAAATACAAAATAGATACAAGAAACATAAACCTTAAATATAGCAGATACTTATACACGAAATTTACACACTAACACTTATTAGAATGAACTTAGCTAATCTATGTATATTACTTGTGGTGTTATAGTTTGAAATATGTAGAAGAAGAATTAAATGCCTGGGCTTCAAAGTTTGACACCTATAATACATAGGCATAGTGTAGTGATGAGTTTTGAAATTCAAAACTTGTGGTGGAATGTACAATATGTACATGCATCATGCTCTCAACAATAGTCACGAGTAAAAAAAATGGGATATATTTTACTTAAACATAGTAAAAATCACCCATATCAAAAGTATCACACTTCATTTTCTTATGCACTTTTACTTATGCGCGGAGCAGAAGAAAGTTTAATTCTACTAATAGTCAGCCATCAAGTCTTAGACGCTGCAATTATTCGATTACACTCGATGGCTAGGCATCCCTGAGAGTTCCAAGCACATAACCACCAGGCTCGTAATGGCGAAGTCTCAGACCCACCGATTCAGTATAATGGCGGTGTGCTATTAGAAAACTGCATTACCGATCGATCGCTGTATCTCAATAAAATCAATTTTACTTAATAACAAGCCGCAGCATATCGATAATTGTCGGAAGTCGGCGTATTAAGCGCTGCCATCTTCTCGGTGTGTAATTACAGTGATCGAATGAAATCGAATCGTGAGATCGATTTATGTATCGATGTCGGACGGCGCCTCGGCGCATCACTAGCCTTCCTTGCTTCAGCGAGAGAGTGGAGGGTCTCAGTCTCTGCATTTACTACTTTGTTCTGTTGACACTTTTCCTGTTGCAGATCAAATAATTTTTTTATGATCAACTTTGTCAGAATTTGCTGCATAGATTTCGTGAATGTAGCTAGGTAGTTCCAAGCATTACAGAGCTTTGTTTATTATTTTTAAAATATGTAATAGGATTCGAATTTAAATTAATAAATGAATGTAACAGTGCACTGCATTTCAAATGGCTCTATATATAATAGTTTGACACAAACATTTTTTTCACGAGGTTCTCTGTATCCTGAAATAACCACTTATATTCAGATACGTTTCTGTAGCCCTTCTTCCTCTACTAAACATGGAATTTAACCGTTTACGCGATAATAGTTTAAATTACCAGTTTAACCAACAAGTAAAAGCGTGCAACAAGTTTACAGTTTAACTTTATTAAAGGAAATGAATGGCGTTAACAAGACCCTGTCGATCTGAATTAGAGGAACTAAGATAGTGCTGTATAATATTAATATCGAAGGATAACATAATAGCATTAATCTATGACTTTTCGCCAAGTACTTGTAGTCAGGTTCATTTCAAAGAAAAAAAACCCTGTAATAGATAACTTTAGGCTGATGATGATAATGCTGGCATAACACTTCAAAAAACTTGTCACAATTTACTTACAAGAAAACTCATTAATTTCTTGGCTTTCACCATAAATCAACTAAAACAGAGTCAAACCAATAAATGCCTCAGTTGGACCGAGTTTACATAAGAGGGATGAGAACAAAGCATCGATTGAATGTCCAAAATACCAAAGTTTATTGTTCTGTTACGCAACACGTCGGTCGTAGTGTGTTGGGGCAACTGAAATATACTAATGTCATTGTCAATAGGTGATTGAACTCTGTTGATACTGTTAATAATATATTACGATTCAGAGTCTTGATATGAAAAGTTTCAGTTTTTACATTAAGTAATAATCTAAGGTTAATCTTCGCATGCACGTGCTTTGACTAATTGTTGAAACGAGACTTTTGTGTGTATTATTTTACAGGTACATATTTGAAACTTCCAATTCAAACAACGATCAAACTCGTGTTTCATCGTAGAAAACTAAAGTAGAAAAAAGATAGTAAAACTTAACCAACTGCAAAATCATTAATTCTCCATCCAAAACTCTATTAAAATAACAAAAGCAACGGAAACCGCCGCAAAATGTACCTATGTACATAAAAGCCACTCAATTATATTTTCTAAAGAAGGACCTACTGAACCAAATTCGACAAACAATGAGTGAAAGGGCATCAAAAATATCGACCTTAATACGCCAATAAAATGGTTTATAAAAACCCGTTAGTTCGTTGTAAAGGATGCAATTTGTACGTGATCAAATTATATATGAAGGAACTAATGAAATAAAGGTCTATTGTATGCACTGACTTTATATTCCCGGTAGGATGGTTACTTAACCGTTCGAAAGCGTGAGCGATGCAAATATTTCCGAGTAGATGATACGGGATGGTTTTTAATAGTGAAATGTATCCATTGGTACGACTGACCTGTTAGCTTAGTTGGTAGTGGCTCTGCCTTCTAATCTAGGGGTTGCGGGTTCGATTCCCACGTGACACAAGTATTTATGCATTTAAAAAAAAATATAATTACTTGTGTTGAGTCTGGTCGTTTCTATGTATATTAAGTATGTATTTAGAAAAGAAAAGTATATAAGTATTATATCCGTTATCTAGTACCCACAACACAAGCGTTTGCTTAGTGTGGGGCTAGATGGCGCTGTGTGCAATATCCCGGAATATTTATATTTATTTATTTATTGGTAGAATACCTACGAGTAAATACAATAAATGAATGATGTTCTGGAGCATTCCATACAGCGCCATGAAGCCCCAAAAGCTAAAAGAAAGTACTAAGCATCATTAATAAGTAATATGAATACGGGAATATAATAACTCATCAATATTTGTAAAGGAAACAAATTAGACTAAGCTGTAACAGATCATCCTAGGACCAATAACCATATCTAATACATTCTAATATTAAATAACTTATTTTAACGTAGCACTTACACTTAAATAATTTTCAGATTATAAGCTAATATCTATTTATATTCACTTTACACTAATATAAAATATATGAACTCGACAAAGTAATTCGAATAATAATTGTATACACAAGCGCAGAGTTAACATTCTAAATAACGTTAGTGAGTAAGCTAATAGTCGTCTATAATGGCGCCCGTACTCACTCACCGATATTAAATTGTAAAAACCATGAGCGGTAAACCTTTTTAGTAGTAATATTCCTTGCCAGAATTTGACAAATCATTATCAACCGAATCTCGTTCTCTCCTGTTAAAACATCTCTCCCAAGACACCTTTGTATCAGTTTTCTTCTGGACATAGATTACACTTCTTCCAAAGAACGTCACAAACCCGATTATTTTTTATTCTTGTCTTCATCTAATATTGGCTTACCTTAACAATGTCTTTATTCCATCTCTTCTACTCCGACGGTTATGAATGCAGTAAGGAGTAGATTATATAAAATCCGTGGTACAGGTATGAATAGTTAATCTCAATTACTTTACGTTTGAGAGTATACAGCGGGCATTACCAAGGCATTCAAGCAAACGGTCATCTACAAGAATATCTAACGTGGCTTTCATACAAAATTTACATGTTTTATTAAAATACTTTCTCGGGAGCGGCCGAATGGGTGCCGTTGCGACCGCGGGTGGTCGCTCTATAGCCCTCTATAGGCCATAACACTAACAGTTACTTACTGCTTAGAGTAATGAAAATATGTAGCTGGGGCTTAAACATTTAATAATCCATTCGAGATTCAGTTTGCAGGGTACTTGGAAAATGTTATAAAATGCATTGGAACTACATGATATTACGAAATGACGTAGCAAAAAAAAAATAACACAGTTATTCCTTTATTTCACGGTTTTCTGACTTTCTTACCAGCATCGTGGTGTTTATTTTATACAAGTCTTCTTAAATGCATTAATGAAGTCACAATCTTGGTTACGGATTAATTAACAGAGGTCATGATATGATTTTTGTTAGTTAACAGTTCCCAGTAGTGATCGGTACTGGGGAAATGAGGAGGACAAAATTTTAATATCTGTCAAATCTAATAATAGCAATAGCGTGATGAATCCAAACAATAAGGAAGGATAAGTCCAATCATCTGGCAATTCTAAACAGAGCAGTAATAATTTTAAACATTTAAAAGCATAGAATTTCATCATTATAACATATATAAAACTCAAAGGTGACTGACTGACTGACTGTCTGATATAGTGATCTATCAACAACGCACTGGACGGATTGAGCTGAAATTTGGAATGAATGTAGATGTTATGACGTAGGCTAAGAAAGGATTTTTGGAAATGCCACTTTTAAAGGGGTGCAAGTTTTACTTCTTAATGCGAGCTAAGCCGCGAGCACCCACTAGTTACAATATATAACTCTGCGTAAAATCCCATTGCGCTGTAAATGGTCAAACTATAATTGGGTGCTTTGCGGTCAACTTGTTGGCACCTAGCATGCCCTCCTATGGCGCTGGGAAATTATCTCGCTTTCGCTGTCCTGTGACATCTTTATAACACTACGGCACTATACTAGATTAGAGTGAGAATATTTTAAGTGTAACTGTGGGAAAATGTGTAATGTTCCAGCAGGTAAGTACTCGTAAGTGTGAATGGGAGTGGTTGGTGTTGAAAGTTCTCAAACCGCCTGAAGGGTCTCTGAAATTGTTTAGCGACGTTTGTTTAATGTTTTTCTAATAAAACCGTTAAAGGCTGTAAGACTAATAAAAAAATCCGAAAGGTTTGATCGCGTAAATATTCTGCGCTGATATTTAAATTCACATTGCGCTAAGAATCCTTTCTTTTTACGACTGGACTTTAGTCGATCAGAAACGAAAGAAAACAAAATATTTTTGAAAATGCAGCAGTGTTGTCATTTATCTATTCTATCTAAATCCAAGCATGTAGGTACATACCTAACATTAAGATTATCCAAATGTCACAGCTAACGTATCCATCAAATTTCATTCATGCACCTCAAACGCAAATCGCGCTGGCATTTCACTTTCGAACATAATCTTTTCAAAGAAGAATAATAAGGACTCGGAACTTTCTCGTGAATCATCATAATCCAACAGTAATAGCGTCAGATAAGCCACCCGTGACTGAATCTATTATATATACATACAAAACTGTATGATAGACTGTCAGTCAGTCATCATCAGCAGCCCTTACCGACCCACTGCTGCGTATATTCTAGCAATAGGTAAAATATACAATAATCTTCGGCGGCTTTCCACACCACCGTGCCATCTAACAAAAATAGAACGCACATTAGTCCCAATGTTTTTAAATGGACGGTCGTTATATTCTCTTATTCTCTAAAAAAGATGGGAGGCTAGACAAAAATAATCTCGTATCTTAGGTAATTAAACTTACAGATAATGAATCGTAAAACTTGCCCCCAAAAAAGAAACACGCCTGTCTGCTTTAGATGCTTAGACTTCAGACAAACATAATCTGACTTTTCCGAAATAATTCCGACGTGTTTCTATAATAAGGAATAGATAGTTCTATCCATAAACGAGTTAAATAAGGTCTTGACAGTTTGTATGAAAAAAAAACACATACAAAAACGCGGCACGGGTAAAACCGTAGGCGAAGAGCTAGTTCTTGTAGTACATAATATAAATCACAAAACACCATAATAAGGCATACGAAATCAATGCATCACGTATCATGAGTTTCGTATCAGATCGAGTGTCAATCTTCCGAGGCGAGGCGTATTATGTATGCATAACATGTTGATATATGCAAATCTCTTCACTGATATGATCTACTGGTACACATGTGGTAGAAAATAACCCTACTTTGATATGTACAGTCGAAATTTATACTAGAAGGGTCAAAGGGAAAGTGTTTTTATATTAGATCTTCTTATAAAACTTGGTTTCGTTAGAGTAATTTTTACTTTTGAGACAGCTACGCGATATTTAAATCTGGTGCTCAGGCTTTTGAGCTAAAAAGGTTTATTTACGGCCAAGTTGTGTTCTGTATTGATCATATACATACAAAATAATACGTACAAAAGTATATCTAAATAATAACTTTCTTACAAATCTTCATTCGTATACGAGAAGTAGATTGGGGGGAGTATTGGGACCTAGATTTACTCCCTAGGCAAGGCTATTTGCTAAAACATCTATAACATGAATCTTAGTCTGCTATAAATCGTAATATTGCCATGAAATTTATAATTCTCCTGATTTTACTTGCAAACTTATGCTAGTTTGCAAGTAAAATCAGGATCCACACAGAGGAATGAATTTGAATGCGAACCTACTGCCACGCACTATCATAGTCAAAAGCACTACTTTGTAAGTAAACTAAATACTATTACTTTCTGATAAATTTAATACCGTCTTTATTGCTCTAAAAATAGTGAAGCTATAAATCAGAGATTACTTTTAAAGATTACGTTAGATTTAAGATATTAATTTTGTACCACATTTGCTGTATTAATCGCGTGCCATTATAAAAAATCAGATATCAGAGTTCTCATATCGGCGAGTAGCGCTACATATAAAAATGAAGTTCATGTATAACGATGTTTAGTTTTCATACCAGATCATCGTGGCTAATCTATCCGACGTTGAATGCTTACCTGTGAAAGAGAAAACACATAATTAATATTTTCAAATCATAAAACATCATTAAGTGTTTACAAATTATTTTTTCCCACTGGTCTTGTGCATAGATGAAATTATTTCGAGACACCTTACTAGCGAACATCGGTCAATAAAACAGTTAATTGCAAGCGGAAGAGAAATATTGCATGCTGATCGGTCGGTTCATTATCACCAGATTTATCACATGAATCAAATCATACATTATAGACTATTGTGATGATGGAATCTTTTCACCATAATGTTTCATCTATTGGGTTTAATGATCTTAGATGTTAGATGATCAGGCTGGGTCAAAGGTTATACAGCTAAAATTTAATATAATAAGAAGCCCTTTCCTCAAATTTATGTCAGTCATAAATAAGCTTTAAAAATGTTAATATAATGTTGAAAGACACGTGTGTGAAAAGCATCAAATGAGCTATGTGTTGAGTGAAATTGATAAATTTCTTTACAAACATATTTTAATGGATTTTACTGGCGCTTATAAAATTATTGATGAAAGCATAAAATGAGTAGGAAGACGGTTGTAAAATAGAGATGGTATGAAATAACATTTCTATGATTTAAATAGTTCAATCAAGCTTAGCGGTTTTAGAGTGTGTTCGTTTTTATGAGAAACTGTACTTTACTTACGATGGTTTTCATTGAAATAGTCGTTGACAATACAATGGACGGAACATCGAAACGTTTTAATAATAAATTGTCATTTCAATACTATACTGTGATCATTCGCATGGAATAGATCCCTTCCGTTGTTTTATGTTTTGGGCAAAGGGTTTAGACACTTTAGACATGCCATTTTAAACTCTCGAATCAAAGCAACAAAATCCACAATAAAGTAACATTTCGTTTTTATCATTTAGATATAAAAGATTCCTTAATTTTGAACTCAATTTCAAAGCAACAGAATTCATCATTAAATTTTAATACAGTTTTGATATATTTTTGGCCCTTGAAATCAACAGAGCGTGTTTTACAGCGGAGCATCGTCCGATGAACACAAATTAGCTTCCACAAAATGACTGTCAATACCGATTGTTTCTTTTATTTTGATGGATGCATCAAATGTTTATATATCTGTATGTTTTTTTTTTCAAATGTAAATCATGTATCATGTAATTATTAAAAAGCTCTACTTATTTAATCTAAGCGTTTGCTTAGTGTGGGGCTAGATGACGCTGTGTGCAATGTCCCGGAATATTTATTTATTTATTTATTATTTTTACAGGTTTTAACGCATCATACCATTATTTTACCAGAGTTGGCCTCTCTTGTATAAAATTATAGTGAAAGTATTTACTACATAAACAAAGAATGAAACGTATGTGAATGTGACCTAAAATAAAATGCAAAACCTCATGTCTTTTGTTCATTGTGTGAATTAAAATTCGCATGTGGGCTTATTAAATTCACAAATGGTCTTTGTTATAGAATTTTGGGGCATTTATGAATTTTGCATTGATGCTATGAATATAAAACTTGTATTTAAAAGGTTAAGTATTATTTATTCTGTGTATGTCAAATTATGTGAAAACTATATATTATTTTAGATAACCAACAAATCAATCAAGTTACGAAGTTCAATTTCTATCAGTAAAATGCTATTAAACTTTCCAAGAAGCCAAATTATACCAAATAAATATTAAAACATACTACAGTACCTAATTTTATTAATGTTTTGATTGCATTCATTCAAAAGAATTGAATCAAAATAACCGTTACTCATATAAATAGTTGTTTTTCACTCGTTATTACTACATTGTATAGTTATACAAAACCACCAACCATGGCTTTTAGAAACACTTCTAGATACAACAAGAAAACTTATCAACAGCTCAATTTTCAATTTCAACGTCTATTCTGTCGCCTTCCCACACAAACAAAACCTAATATTACAATTTTGTGAGCAAATTATGCACTATAGGCACCAAATTACTAACCCTAGACTATATGCCCCATTATAATTGAGGGGGAAACATCATCAACAATCCTAAATAGACGCCTCATTATAAAAAAAAAACATGATAATGTCGAATAAGTTCATGTGTAACAAAAGATCAGTCACAAATACGAGTATGACACGATACATCTGCAGAGGCATTGGTCTGTTGTCATTGACGGGAGACAAGACTGGATGCTGATTGGTCCGTGTGTGTTAGAGAGAAAGAGAGTCTATTTACTTAAATTTATTATTTTAACGAATTATTAGGTACGTTGGTAGCCCAATTAGAGAGAAAAAAGACAAATAAAAAAGGACAGATACATAAGTCCGAGCCAAAACTTGTTTTTGTAAGACATTGGTTTGGTATATTATATGTTACTACCTCGTGAGCATGACGTCATTTTTTTCTACTCCACGACCGAACTTTGTTTACATGTCTCCGAGTTAACTTATCCATGCACTATGATGCAATAAGAGGGGTAAAGTCTAGGGGGTATACCAGGGGTTCTAGTCTATGGTGAGCGCGGCCATTCCGCCATTCATGGAGAGCACTGAATGGGGCTATAAAACAAATTGCATTGCCACCCGCTTGCTTGCACCCATTGTACAATATTGTACGTTCCGTATTATAAGTGGATGAAATTGTTTTGCGAAGTAAGTGTTTGTTGGGCATTTTTTTATTATAAATGCAATGGTAGTCGCGTGCCTGGTGGTGAACAGAAACAAAGAAAGCACTTTGCAAAGCCCAAATATTTAAATTTGATTTATTAAATGATTTATTTGACTAAGAAGTTAATTTATCTTACATAATATATTGTTCCCAATCCCAGTTAATCACTTGGTGTTGTGCTAATAAGTTAACTATTTTACTTAACAGATTTATTTTTGGTTTTTATAACGACAATTGAATCACACACTATCATAATAAACTAAAAATGAAAGTTAGTAAGTATTATAAATTATCCAAATCAATAAAATAAACTTAACTTGCTAAACTGAATTACTATTCCGATCTTATTTTCTAAATGAAAAAGTAAAAGCTTATACGCAATAACTCCACAAGAAATCTAATCATCGTAAAACACAACTTTGAATTCAGCGGTAAATTGAAATGCTAGAAAACATTGTGACTGCATACTCATTAAACATTCGTTTGTGAATGTGTTAGATATACATATATAGGTATATAGATAGTATAGATCTTATCTACAGCAATAACTCTCAATCATTTCCCTACCGCAGTGAAGAGATTGCCTTGAATAGATGCCGCATTTTTATAATTTATAGACTTTCACCACAATTACTATCCTGATTTATTAATTTTCGCTAGGTACTATTCTTTGCCATTTACCAGCAAAGAGGAGGCCTTTACCCGCTTCTGGGTGCTTTGATATTAAAAAATATTAATACATACTAATCAAGAACTAATTTCAATGTGTTATAAACAACATATGTGTAAATGTAATATTTTTTTTTTAGATTCAGGAAATAAAGGCTATTTTATTTTATTTATTTTTTACCATTTTGAATTCAATTTTCATTTCAGCAATACTGCCTATATACCAAAGTATGTATGTAGTTATAGTGACTATAGCAAAGCTGTGGCTATGTAATATAACTTCTATTATGTTATCAATAAATTGAGTTTGTAGCCTAAGAATTATTTCATGTGACGAATTGAACACACACATACATGACTAGTTTTTTTTCATGGTATTTTCGGTATCTTGGACAGAATCCAAGGCTTTCCACATGGTGTTTTTACATTGACATAGCTAGATCCATACACGCAACTCGGCGATACGTTCTGTATTGCACGAGTGTGCCAAAATGTACATATCTTCTTTGTAGTCTGTTTAATTTTGTTATTACATCAAAAACTATTAGATGGTTCTGTGTAAAATGAGCCGTGTATTTTTTTAAATTAAAATTAAATAAATAAAAAAATAAAATTAAATTAAAAAAAAAAAAACTTAAAATTAAAATTAATTCTTTTTTAAAATTCTTTAAATTTATTTAAATAGTAATCTATGGCATACCGGCTCACTACTCGTCGCATCGTTAAAATACTCGTATCTAGCTAAAACTTGATTGGAATTATCAAGAGCCAAGTATGCGACGTCACATTATAATGATGATTGTATTTCCACAGCAATAAGCAGTTATCCTTATTGCTGTGGAAATACAATTTACACACACATGTGTGTGAATAATTTTATGTAATAGAAGTTTTTTGTTGATATGTATGATTAAGTTTATTTTAACTAACGCATAGGTCTAAATTATTTAATTTAGACCTATGCGTTATAAAATCCGCATAGAAAGTTAAAAATAATGTAGAAATTATATCAACCAATATATAAATCTAGCAAAACAAAAATACCTGATTATGTTTCGTAACATTGCATAATCATTACGTCAAGAAAATAACTGCAATCGTAAGATAAAAATCGAAATAGCAAAAGGTGAAAAGCGAATCGTAAAACACCATCGGAAATACCTACGGCTCAATTATGTATCGATATAACACACTCACATACCAAATAAAACAAACAAACTAATCAATTAAAGCCTTATGATATTAATTCAATGTACAGTTACAATTATACGCTCAGGGAGAGCAAAACAAAACCCTTTCATTGGAGATAATTGTTAATCGATCAATTGAAATAAACGTGGGTAGAGGATAATGACGCACAATCAATGGATTAGTTGAATAAATTCGATATGAATTGCATTCGATCCGAGCTTTGAGACATTTGAATATGTGATTACAATTTAATTTAAGTAAACGATTTATTGTTGTTATCTTAATTACTCTTATTATAATGTAAACGTATGGTAAGTAAAAACTGTATGATTAAGATAAATAATATTGTAGGTTAGTCAAGACTCGACACCTTCAGAATTATTTTGAAACTTACTTTGTCGTGTCTTTGTCTCTCTCAAAATATTCACCTTTTGTATTGTGTTTTAGTGTTTAAGTAGTAATATGTAAGTATAAAGTTTTGTGTAAGTATATGCAAAAGAGGCAGAAGTTTTGGCGCGGGGAAACTGTACATCATAATACAGAGTCGAAAGATATCTAGTATGATGTACAGAAAACCCTCAGCGTACAACACATACAGCAATTCAAATATAAATAGTGTAAATACCTACAAATGTACGCACACCATAAATGGACCAATAAAGAAATTTTGAATTTGAATTTTGAATTTGATTTACATTGGATACATAATATTGCTCGTTTCCACTACATATCTGTTGTTAATATATTTATTATTGATATCAACTATGTACTTTAACTTATATGCTGTCATTATTACTTTAATTGTTTACTTATATATGTTGTTCATTACTTTTAACTATTTGGTCTTTTTCACAAAAAAAATGCTCTCATATTCCACAATGAGTGTTGAGTACGGACTTAATTGAACTGTAGGTTTAGTCTTATGTGTCACAGTGTTATTTGTTTGTAATTTTTTTAGCCTGCATTTTGTGTCTGTACCTTTTGTAAATAAATAATTAACTTGTTTTTGAAATGTGATATCTGTAGTAAAAGAAAGAAAGTATCGTTTAATAATATAGCTAATTGTAATAATCTTTAAAGCATAGTAGATTAATATTGCCATAAGTCAAATTTTTATTATGTTTAAATGAATTTAGTAGGATCATTTTGAGTTGTAAATATATTTAATAGCAATTAATTTCTTTGTCGCAAACAAGAATTTAGAAACATAATATCAGGTATTTAACCTCTATGTTCATAAATATCGACTTGTTATAGGTACCTACATTGTATGCTTGTATATTAGTTACCTATTTAACACTCATCATTGAAAATACACATCAACTTTATAAGTGAAAGTAATTTAAAATGCCTTGTGCATATCTGACTTAGCACTTTTGCGGTGAACATGTTAAGAGTTGAATACAATTTTTTTTTTATATTTGTATGCAAGTTTCAATCACTTGAATATGTTGTTTTTCCTGTCATTCTGTTTGCTTGTGTCGTTCTATTGAATGTTACTTCGTGTTTTGCAAATATCATCATATCGCCACTTACCATTATTAAAGTTTTGTACTTGAGGTCATTACCTATTTCTTGTTATGAACACAAATCATTAATATTGATGACGAAATATTATCGAAAAACCCCGATGGTTCTTTTTATTTGCGCAAAAGAAAGTTTCCCTATTTATGTAGAAGAGAAAAAAGGCCTGTTCTGTTAAAAACCAAACATTTTTATGTTTGGTCTCGTCTCAAAGTTAGGTTATGGATAAAAATATCTTGTCAAACTCTTAGCCAACAAACCAACAAATTAGAAAGAGAATGGCATTTTCAAACATTAAAATACAAAAACACCATAGTCTTACACAAATATAAGCCGAATTATCAACCTAGTTATCTTTATGACCTAGATGAAAAAAAAAATCATTATTTCCATCATAAATTTACATAAACACTAGCACCGCACATCGTTCCGCTACGATCATATTTTCACATTGATTTCTACGATCAACTTCAACCATGCGATGTAGAAACGAGGACAAGCGCTGATAACGTAATTAGCATTCGATACGGTATGGAAATGAACAGACAAACAGGCAGACAGACGTTAAGAGGGTATTTAACATTAACATGGCGGATTTTAAATGACATTTCGATAATGCGGCACACGACTGCATATCTTGTTCAGTTAAGTACGCACAAAATTAAGTCAATACTACTGGAAGCAGCATTTCTCACACCACTTCTCACAAACATACGTTTCAGAAACATATTTTGATACAAACTTTCTAGTTTCAATTTCATACGCGTGCAAAAATCTTGAGCAAATTCGAAGTCTTAAGAGGGTCGATTTATATGAAAGATACTTGTACTTTGTAATATAGGAGTCAAGTTGAAAGAGATACGTTTGTCACTTTACTAATTGGATGTTAGAATAATTTGGAATGTAAATGATCTGATTAAAAACCAACTATGTAAGCAAATAGAAAAGGATAGATATTATGCTTAGGATAGATGCGATCAGATACATAATTTCAGTATAATACAATATTTGATTTTACAATATTTCAATAAAATATTTGATTTTAATAGAAGATTTATGCGACTGAAACATGTTTGTGGTAAGTTAAATTAGTACATTTAGATAGTTTTAAAATATTCAGCACAATGGATACAGATTTCAATCGATACTCCAAATAATAAATTGGGCACTAATACTGATAGTGATATGAATTTATACGATCTTTATAATACTGAAAACAATGACAATTAGTTCACGGGTCATTAGCCGCTCAATGATCTGTTAAGGCAGACAATGACGAGCTCTAAGATCTTATGAGATATTTGCATTTCTTTGTTAAGGAGTATGATGTTGAACTGGACATGAACATATCTGACAGAGGCAATCGCATGCGATTACCAAAGTTAAGCAACTATCAACGCGGTCAGTCACAATTCGGGCGCTTCTGTGGGTTGGAAGACGCATTAAATTGTTGGTCCCTGCTGTTTGTCATAGTATGGCAGCAAGTCATGTCGGCCTAGGGCGAATTGAAATCTTTGACACCAGAGTTGGCCACTTTTATATGTACGAACTCGCTTTAATGCTGCTTGCTTGAGAAAAAGCTTTAAAAAATAATCAAGAAAGAAACTTATTGACTGCTCGATCGCATCTATACCTAGCTATATGTAATAATATTGTGTACATTATCTGTCATGTCCGTTCCGACCACTGGGCTGGAACTAAGATGCCATTCAGTGGAACGTGTTTGAACCTACTATTTGCACAGATGATGTATCTGTATACTTTATACTATACTATAGTTATAGATTGAACAATTAGCTTCCGTGTAATTGGTAAAGATTGGAAGATGTTAGCTGTTCGTTTGGTTATTTTTTTTCAAGATTTCGAAATTTCCGGCAGAATTTTAAACAAACAAAAAAAATATTGAAATAGTACATTGTTACCCTAGGGGTGAAAGTAACTTATATAGTCCCGAGACGGGGTTTGGCGCCCGAACGCAGTGAGGGCGCCAATAGTTCGAGGGACTAAATAAGTCTTTAACCCGAGGTAAACACTGTGCTTTTCATTACAAATACGAGGAAAGTAAAAATAAAAACATGAATTAGCTAAAGAAAATATGAGTAAATTTTATTTTACCACCCAAGTCAAAACAAAGATACATCATACCATAAAATTGGAACTAAAGTGTTCTGATTGCAATTTGCATCAGAGGCCAATTCTTGGCATAAGTGCTGCCGCCAGTCGCGCGCAGAGTTTTTACATGTTAATTTGACAGCTGTCAGTTGAAAGCGATTCTCCCTAGGGATGAAAAGTATTACTTTCAACCCGCTCCTCAGGCAACTTCAGACCTACTTTCAGAGTATGAGTAATGAAAAAGTAATTTTGATTTCAAAAGAAATCATCTTAGTAAAACTTTTACGGGACAATCGATAAAATATAGTTATACAAGTTCAAAACTATGTACTCATGTATATCTGTAAATTATTAGCGATCTTATGTTTGTATTATAATGTATTACTTTTAAAATATTTGTATAAATATCTCATTTTCCAACACTAGTTTCTAGTTCTGATTGTTTTTATAATATTCATGCATTGGAAGTCTTCTCCATATTCATATTCAATAGTCACGGCTACTGAATCGAACGTTACATTCGATGCACAGGAATTTCAAATACCACGCTATTTTCTTGTCCTTTAATATAAAATCAAGTTTAGTCTAAGTATTGTCTGTTAGCTTGTCTATTTATTTATTCTATAGTATGAATTTTACGTTTAAATGACTACACAAGCATGACTCTGCAAAAATATTTTTATTGTAAATAGATTAATACCTTTAGAAACAGAGTTTAGTTTAGCTAACGTCAAAAGCAAGATCAGAATTCGATAGCTCGAGACAGTGTCTTCTGAATTGATGTTATGCACGGAATAAACGTAAACAAAACGGCATAATGTTGCATCTTATTGCTTTGAGCTGTAGATTAAAAAGCCCGAGTCTTCTGAATCATCAAATTACTTGAATGGTATTAAGAACAAGTTGGTACATTAATATATATATTTCAGGACATATCACACAGCGCCATCTAGCCCCATACTAAGCTTACGCTTGTATCATGGGTACTAGATAACGGATATAATACATATATACTTTTCTTTTGTAAATACATACTTATTATACATAGAAACGACCAGACTCAACACAAGTAATTACAAATTTTAATATTCATAATTACTTGTGTTATGCGGGAATCTAACCCGCACCCCTAGATTAGAAGGCAGAGCCACTACCAACTAAGCTAACGGAGCAGTTTACTCTCCTAATTACGTACCAGATTTCTGTCTTCAGAACAAAGGCTTTGTTATTCCATTGTTGCTCGGATCTTACTCACGGCAATTCTTCGAAATGACAAAACGATTTCAAGTAGGAAGTCAGCCAATTGTTAAATTGGGATCGATTAAACAATTTGCCGTTTTTTCGTAAGATTGACACCGTTTTGGATGGCCTTGCTGATCATAGAGTTTTAAGTGCTTCAATAATTATGTGTGTGGTTTGTTTGTAACTGAGTTGTGTTAGCCGAGAATTGGTTAGATTGATAGTAAATCTTTATCCGTTTATTTTAGAATGAGTTTATATACCTATAGCATCAAACTCAATGTTTGCTTTATGGTGTTGTCTATAGTTAAAATCACATCAGGTATTAAAAATTTTGAAGTTTTCTGCGGGGAGTCACGACCCTCAGTCGTGAGGAAACACGATTCAAGAGAGAGATAATCAAAGTACTAGGGCTCTACAATTATGTTTACGTACGCGAAAGAATGCATATAACCCCAGTTTCGAGGCCATTAAAATATTTGATTGGATTCTGTCAACACGAGCCGAATTACTTTTATTTGAACAAGCCATGTTGTGGGCATTTCTAGTGCATTGTTTACTGTTTTGGACAAACACCAATTAGACATTTTCTCGCTTGCGGAGAAAGATTTTAATAAACAAACATAACGAAGAAAATTTGGTGTATGTAGATGTATTTAGTACAAGTATATATTTTTTTTAATTTAAGCTATAAAAGTTACAGATTTGATAAAATTTTAATATTTAAGAATAACATTGCGTTTCTTTTTTGTATTTCTTAGGCGGCCTGTGAGCATTAAGGATCGAAAGTTATCATAACTTATTTCATATATAGGTACATAACATATGTGGTGGTAATCTTCAAAAAGTAATTCGCTTGAATTAAGTATCTGTCAACATTTTGGCGACATTAACTTTTTACGACGTTTGAATCGAAAGTGAAAACCGAAATACATAAAATGAAACCGATATCTTATCACATATACGTAATAAACTTTCCACGTGAGATTTACTGCAACTTACATACTTAAATTAAACTTTAAGTTGCTGAATATGTCAGATAACCATACGCATAGGTCCTTAGCTACCTATTTATAAATAAATAAAATAAGCCTTTATTACTGGTTTACAATATTTCTACCTATGTATGTACATATGTATATCAGAGTTTAAAATAATAAATTTTATCAACCGAGGTTTCTTATAGAAGCAAAAGCACAATTTTCTCCACCCATATTAAAAGTCGCATAGTTAAGAAAAACACTTAAAACTACTTTTCGAAGACTGCACACACTAAGCACGAAAAGAAATTAAAACGCTCAAGCCAACTAAAAACCCATTAGAACGGTAAAGTGAAATGTTGACAAAATAATAGGCAACATTTAAAGCTGACAACTTCAAACAAAACTTAGAAACGACAATCTACCTTATGAACTCCATATTATAGAGAAAAAATATCGACACACATACATATGCCAAAATTAATAAATGATAAACTCGTATCTTGATACATATTCGTATTTCATTGCTGATTGGGCTATCCTATCGTCGTTATGCTTATCTATACTAATATTATAAAGCTGAAGAGTTTGTTTGTTTGAACGCGCTAATCTCAGGAACTACTGGTGCGATTTGAAAAATTATTTTTGTGTTGTATAGACCATTTATCGAGGAAGGCTTATAACTATATAACATCACGCTGCAACTAATAGGAGCGAAGAAACAATGGACAATGTGGAAAAAAGGGGGAAATTATTCATCTTTTAAGGGCTCCCGTTACGTGCTCTGCGAAAACGGTTCAAAATTCAAGGAATTAATGCCCAAAATATCTATACCACGCGGACGAAGTCGCAGGCACAGCTAGTATTATGTATTTTGCATTTTGTATCTGTACCTTTTGGAAATAAATTATTTAAATCAAAAAATCTTTAGAAAACTCTATACTTAATGTTAATCTTAGGGTAATAAGAATGACGTCAAGATTTGAGATGACAATTAATTTACACATGACGTCTCGTTACTAAAATAAATCCTTGGAATCAGTAATAGAAGTATGAATTAGGTGTCTGTGCGTTGATAGACCACACATACGAATCTCATACAAATTACATACATTCATACATACAAGTCATACAATGCAAGAGTGCATCTAAATTGAAATCTAAAACATTCCGGTAATTGCACGCATGGGTTAGTAAATGCGTTGAAATAACTTAGTGGAAAATTCTAGTTATTCATGGAAAAGAAACTACATTTTAACTCGTGCGCTTTTTAATAAACATTTTTTTCAAGTGTCTTTGTTTTTGTTTAAAACGGGTCCGCCATTGACCACAATTTGTCTGCTAATAAGGAAAAAAGTCAGCGATCTTACCCAACGTAACCGAATCTCTCCCACTTTAAAGATATCATACATAAATAAATAAACTATACACTATTATTATATATATACAATATAAAAACAAGGCAAGAAAAACTAAACAAACTACTTCTAACTACTACAAAAAAGGGGCACTTAGAAAATCTTTAGACAAGCCTAAGGATAATCTAAGTGCTCCAGCCCACTACCAGAGGGCAGCGTGCCCAGCATACTGGCCGCATTACCACGCTGGATGGCAATGCTGATACGTTGAGCCAGAAAAAGGCCACTATACTATACTATATATATATATAAAATTGTTAAAATCCTTTGCCAAAAGTTGTGCTATTAAATATTAAGTCATGAAGATAATCAAATGCTGTAAAAAGCCCAAGCTCAACTAAGGCTCAACTTAAAAATGCAACAAATTGTTGAACATTCTCTTCCAATCTGAAACTCGTTCACACAATAGCTTATTATACTGAAACTACCGAGTACAGGCCACTTTTACCTTGTTCGTAGCCATTGTGAATAACTAGGTGTTAAATAATAAGGGGCTTATCAACAATCTACAAGTCTAGAATATTCGACTGGTATTCGAGACATTTCTGAGTACAAAAGAAAGTGTGGCTCTAATTCTAAGATATTCAGTGCAACTTATTAAGATTCAAATGATAAGACATTTTGTTTGCAGTACTGACAGGTTTAAGCCCAATTATGAGGTTTTTGAATTTTATTCCTGAATAATCTTATAAATTAAATAAAACAAAATCAACGGAAATGTTGGTAGAAATTGCTAGATCGTGAAAAATAAAGATATTTTGATATTCATTCATTGTAATTAATTATACAGCCTCTCACTAAATCACCGTCAACTTATTTATTACAAATTAATTTAACGACAATTTCACTTCGCTCCGATAAAGTGAATAACAAAAATTAATTGACAACAATTTAATTTAATTTCAAAGCACGTGCACCAATAAACTCGTCCAGTGTTTAAATTTAAAACTTCCACCTATAAATTACCTCTGAGATATGACATTAAAAGCGATACCGTAAACAATGTGCCTAAAGATAGTTACGCTAACTTTAATTGCTTGTACATAATCGGGCTTTTACCATCTACTGCTGTTCCTTATATCAGTCAATTTTAGACCTTATTTTAAGTACTTTAAAGTATGAATTCATTTGTGTGGAACAAGTGCCATGGAAGGTAATTTATCACGGATAGATTCCAGTGATTTCGAGCGCGTGCGCGAAGTAACGGTGCGACGGTAATCGCAAACAGATAAAAAATTGAACAGGAGAGTGCGGGCAAAGCGGGGAGGTAAGGTTCTATTTATATTTCATTTGATCGTAAAAGGCAAAGTAAGGTTGTAAGGAGCAGAGGATTTAAGAGATGCTGTAGCTTTTTATTAGGTCAAAATAAAATGTAATTATTTAGTAGGTATCAGCTTATTTTAAAAACATACACGTATTTTTTTAACAGTACTGAATGTGATATGCTTATTTCATGTTAACTTCTGTGCAAACCACGCTATTTACCACGTTTAATATTATCCTTAAAATTGTAGGTACACATGTACACACTATATTAAATATTATCCTAAAAAGTTTAGAAATTACTGTTGCTCGTTTTTGCGATACTGAAGAACAAGAGCTTAACTTACTTGTTTAAACGTGTGAATTATCATAAAAAAAGTTTTCGATACATTACAATATTGATACAATTCTACTAAAAAGAAAAGAGGAGAGAACTCTAAAAACTGGCGCAAGCGCATAACGGACATCGTTGCGCTTCGCGTCGTCACGACTATAACAACTTCCGCCAATGGCGCCTGTTTTATTTCTTTTAATTTCTTTGGCTTTTCACCATCTCATTATTTAGCCGTGTTTTTGTTTTGAAAGCAGCCGTCGGTATTTGGGCCAGATGGAATCGTTGCCATTAAACACATGGAGTTCTAATCTAATTAAGTGAAAACGTAAGTTTTCTTTGTGCACTGATTAAGATAGCTGCATAGATTAAAATCTTGTAGTTATCTACTATTTTTCTCGTTATTTTTATGGCATGCTCGTAAAATTTGCTTTATGTGAGATCGTAATGAAGTTAAAGTAAGGCAAACAAGGCAAATGGCATGATGCCTTACTACATAATAATAATAATAATAAAATCCTTTATTTATGTACTACAGAGTGTATACGTACCACTAAAATACTTGATTAGAAAAACTTTATTTACAATAATAAAATATAAAAACAAGGGAAGAAAAACTAAACATACTACTTCTAACTACTACAAATAGGGGCACTTAGAAAATCTTTAGAAAAGCCTAAAGATAATCTAAGTGCTCCAGCCCACTACCAGAGGGCAGCGTGCCCAGCATACTGGCCGCATTAAAAAAAAAACTAAAAAATAAAAATAAAAACTAAAATACCCATTTAATGTATACTTACTTAAAGCTATTTTTTTTTTCAATGTAATATCAAGAATATCTAATGTTAATGTAGAAATTCTGAAATAGGTGCATATTTCTTCATCAACAACAAAATATTTAAGATACGAAAATTTCTCAACAACCCTCAAAAGCTCAAAGAGTAAACATTCTAGGTAATACTTGGTAATAGTATTTTGAAGGCTATTTAAAATATGAATGCCCATTTAAACGCCATAGAACAATTTTGAATACTACAAGACCTGTATTAATTATATTTACGAGTAATTTCTAATTTTCCAAGATCATACATTTCAATCATAAAAGGCCTTTTGTCCCACTGGCTATCCCTTGATGGTCAGGAGAAAGTCCAGGTCACAACAGACGAGCTTGGATTCTTTAACACCATTTATGAGCACGACACGGCAGTCGAGAGCTCTGGTGTCAAAGCAATTGAATTAATCATGCGACACCTATATTTTGTACAGACTTAGTTGGAATAATTAGTTTATTGACTTCAGTGCACTTTACAGCCATTTTAGGGTTTGGCTATCTATTGAACCCATTTTTTCTCAAGAACGAGCATATAATGAGTTGGCTTACTTTATGTTGCCTAAATATTATTTTATGCCATTCAATGATAAAGTTAAAGTTCTTTACAACGATTATTTTCTCATTAATGGCCATTCTGAGCAACAATTTATATTATGTTAAGCCTAATACAGATAAATGAAAGAATTTCGAACAATTTTAATGCAAGAAAAAAACCTTGAAGTTTAAACATTCTAAAACTTAAAGCAAATCAGTAAAAGCGCCAATAAATGCACACATTCTGATCCACTGATAACCCAGTACACCCATAAAAGAATCCGACCGCATTTATGCCTCATCATCGTCATAAGTGTTGCCCATTAAATAGGTGTGAAATCGGGCAGATATGTGAGAAATATGCTGCAGGTAGCACTCGCTCGTTATTGGACCAACTGATTGGAAACCATTTTCAAATTGTGGAGATCCATTTTCAAATGCTGTAAATGTTTAGCGGTATTGGATGATTAAATAACGGTTTCGATTTCGGAACTGTTTTATTTAAGCAGAAATTATGAATTAATATAATATTTATTGATTAATGTAACATTCATATACAGGAATAAAGTATTATTTGACGTATTCTTACTAACCTAATTGATAAACAGCTTCCATCATTTGAATAACTTACGCATTACACAGCCTTAAATTTTACTATCCTATCATCAAAATTGACTGCTTTCTTTCAATGTCAATACAACCCGTGCCGAAATAAACTGTCATAAATCACAAAACATCGTTATTTATTCATTAATTTCTGGGAACATCGCCAATGTCGCGACAATAAACCAAATCTAACAAAATATGGCAAAAACACGCAAACTACGACCTTGCTACTGCCAAATGCTATTTTTTAAGCGGAAAAAAGCCTTAATTTTTTTAAAAACTTTCTATCTGTTTTACCGTGGTTAGTTCTAATCCTAACTAATGTTGATAGGTCTACCCTCTTTCTACCTAAACAACGTAATAACACTATGAAACCTAACTAATCTTGTGATGTTTATGTTGGATGAGTTGAATACGAAATTATTAGGTACACTTAGTTTTGAGTAATCACAAGATACTTTTAAAACTTATGTATAGTAGTTTTTCTAGATCGGACATTTTTTAAACACATACAGCTTGACGTTTCAGCCATCGCTCTATTTTCTTAGTTTGAGTCTTACTATCAAGAATTTGTACGAAAAATGAGGTGCTAATTCAAAATAACTAGATTTTACATCAAATAAGTAAGATTGAGAGAGATACATTTAATATTAATATCAAAATCTGAAGAAACAATGTAACATCCCCTAGGCGTCAATACAATTTTGTTTTTACGTACAATATCAGTCTAACGATGTGATAGAAATAAACCACCACATAAAGTACATAATATAGCAAAGTCCCGTTCTAATTACTTCATTTTCTTCCAACCGTTGCATGTGAGTGAAAACAGTTAACTTCGCTTTAACTTGTGTTGCAATCACTTTATTAGTGTCAATAAATATGTATTAGATAGCGAACTTTACAGTTCATTTATTTCATTGTAATATTTATAGTAAAATTACATAGAAAACTATACAATTTATTTATTTTTACTTCCGGATTGAAAATAATCCTATTTAGGTACAATGCTACATTTCACAATAGGATAAACCTGTATTGTAAAAAACAGGCTCCTCCGTAGGATTATTTATAGGCTAACGCAGCAATTTCAGTTCTTTTTTTCGCAATAACACGAGCTATTCGATGCACCTCTATAATATAATCGATAACACCGTTTTTTGTCCCGTACCTAGCGACAGCGGTGTTCAAACATCGATATAATCGCGGCAAAAACTAGAGCTGCACGGCCGCATTCATTCTATAAATCGATCGATTGATAAAAACAAGCAATCGATTCAAGAGTAGGCGATAGATTCTATGCCACTGGGACCTTAGACATAGATCACGAATGGACTGGACTATGAACACCATTTTGTATGCGCAGAGAACACGGTACTTCGTTTTTTAGAAAAAATAACTGCGTATCAGCGTAGTGAACTCTGATTTCTAAAGCTCTGAAACCGGCTCTGACAAAGTTAAACAACAACCGTTCTAGGACGAACAGACAACTCCTACTATATAATATATTTCCGTCTTACGGAAGCGTTTAGATGTATATGCCACTTTTTTTCTGCGATCAACGGTCAACCAAAGACTAACTGTGCTGGCTTTTGGTGAACGGATACTACTGCCACATGTGGCAGTAGTATCCGTACTATTCTACTATTAGTCGTACTATTCTGAATGTACCTTTTTACTAATTATATTTTTGCGGTTATTCTTAGCATGCACTGTCCTTAACTATACTGTGTCTATTACTGGGACCGTTGAGGACACGCGTTTCCATGTCATTGTTAGAGATAAACCCACAGATAAAGCTACTTTCGTAGCATAATAGCCTGTCTATTCGATTGTGCTATCTCTGGTAGCTTTGTTCTCATCTCTACGTTTGTTTCTAAACAACTGCTACTTTTGAACTGATAGGGAAAGCAACATTTTAAACGTTTATTTTTAATGTTATGAAATGAATAGGGATTGCTTTTATGTATATTTTGCTAGTATAATTTGATCTTTTAACGATAGAGTAATAATAATTTACTGGTACCTAACGAGTGACCTTCTAAGGGTGGCTTTAGAACGTCATAAGCGACAATTTATAAAATTTGCCAACTTCAACTACTAATAACTCTTAATACTGAAATTTATTTTAAAAAAAACAATACCATACACAGAATCTTGTAAAAACTGTTACGAATTAATGTGACACATAAGTATACTACATTAATCTTCCTGCCAAGACATAAAATAACTTACTTATTTCAACTTCATCTCAAACTAAAAGATCTTATCAACGTTTAATCCCGCTAATATCCCGGGTGCTATAAACATGTAGACGTCATCCTGGCACCCAATATGGGACCAGACACCATAAACACTATGTTATTGATAACGTACTTAGTACTGCTATGATAACTGATTGACTTCCGTTTACTATGTGTTTGTTAAAGACCAGTCGTAGACGACATGGAATTTTTTGCGAAAAGTTTTTAATTTATCTGTCGGTCCAGTAAAATTTTATTTTACTTCTGGGAATGAATTTTAAGTTGCATTATCAAAATTTGAATTCAGACTAAAAATCTGAATTCAATGTTAAGTATGTAAGTGTATGTTTATTTATATGTTTTAACACATAAACAAATATTTATTTTTTTAATATTTTGGACACAATTAAGTTTTTATGGAAATCTTCTATTATAGGTTATGGCAACTAAAAAACATACTAAACAGTATTAACCGCACAAAAAGTCTGTTTAAAATACAATACCAAACAATAAAGGAACGTTTATTTAAATTTAAAACAAACATCCACAATTTCCAATTATGAGTTTCTTCAGCCCACCCCTGGCCAAACACTGAATAATAAACATACTGGGCTACTTTGAATACGTTAATTTATTATATAATCTATTTTTAATACTTGTTAACAGACTACCCATTGTTTAGCTTTATTTCGGATCCTGTAATATTCAGAATAAGTCAACAACATATAAAAGAACCCTTTTTATGGTAAATCAAGAATAGAAACTCATTTGACTGCCTTTATCGCCTTTATTCTTATCGTCCAGGTATTTAAGTGCTTAGAGAACTTATTCGTTTTTTTTTTGTAGTCAGAGACAAAAAAAAACTGGTCTCCTGAGGTTGTTAACCTGTAACTGTCGCTTAATTTTTTTTCAATTCACGGATTTCCCATATTATTGCTTCCCATAACCATTGAAAACTTACTGACAACAATAAAATGTTAAAATTAAATTATTAACAAATAACCCTGTATACTTCTTATTCTGCCTACACTCTCGTAAAAACTCTATAAAAGGTCCGTTTCTGACAGACGGCAATATATCCTAGCTGAGTGTGAGTCTAGACTAAATGAACACCCTATTCAATGGGATTTATGCACTGAATCGAATAAAGATTAGGTTATTTGAATCGAATACTGAAGTCACTGTACTGGGTTAGGTATAGCTTGATAAATAATAATTAATGATAGGCAGAAGAACTGCAACTATGCAAAACAGGATCCGCAAGATACCTAGTGCATGGTTCGGTAAGCCTACTCACGTAAAGCAACTAAAAATAATTATTAGCTTACCCCTTATGATATTACATAATATTGTACGTACATAATGTTGTATGTAACATATATGTTGTTTGCCTGGTGAAATGTTTAAATTTAATTTTGAGCTTTCGTGTGAACTGATGTTGACTTCAGAGTCACAATGTTTACGATTTTTTATTATTGACATCGTCAAAGTAGTAAACTTTTCATTTATAATTAATGGACTATTATTATTAAGGGAATGTATAAAAATCGTAAAAGAAAAGTAAGTCGTTGGTGTTACTGTGATAAAAGACCGGCTCCAAAAAGTAGCTAATAAATTACTAGTAACTCTGTATAGGAATCGACAGATGCAAATAAAATAGGTCAGACATTATTAACCGATCAAGCGACGCTTCTCTGCGTCACTTGGCCAAAGTACCTATTTATCGTATTTCATCTGGTCGTAAATTCGAATACAAGATATTATTAGTCGGTTGGTAACAATCGTGATTAAGCTTGGTAATTGGTAGGAAATAAATATTATTTTACAGATATAAGGATACGACTTGCCCTAGTACGCCATTTACAAGTTCATTATATTTTTCAACCGACTTCAATAAAAGATTTTCAATTTTTCTGAATGTTGTTTTTATGGTAACAATCCGCTTGAATACATCCTACATCTTAGTTAGTAGTTCAAAGAGATTTAATTCCGTCATGCATCAAACCATTTCTAAAATTCGAAAACGTATTCCTATTATTATGGTTAATGACTTCAACTGTGCTTTACGCATAAGCATTAATGACTGAAAAATAGAACCATCGAGTATTATATTACGCCTAATCATTAGGTATTTAGGTCTAGACTAAAACCCCAGTCCTTGTACTAACGACCCTTGAAGTCGGCAAGGCTGTAATATCCGGATTAAGACCAGATTCCATCTTCCAACCCCAACTTATGCCCCATAAAATAGGCCCGTTACAAGGCCACGCTGTCCCTGATGACGTCAGAATGGCTTTAGTAATGGTATATTTGGTGATTCATAATGTGATTCTTCTAGGAGAATTTAGATTGGCACAGAAAGTGTTTGTAACAAAAATCACTGCAGGTTTGTTTGAGCGTTCATTGTGGTAAGAAATAACAACATCTATTTTTTGTTTGTTTCAACTACATGACTATGTTTAGTTGAGTCTCTATATTCTGTGGTTGTGATCCATAAGATGCATAACCAAAATAAGATAGATTTAGGTAACCATATAAAAAAGTCTTCCCCGTTTGTCACAATTGAAACCATGACCAAGAATCCCTTTCTTTAGCTGGTATGTAAACTGAGATAGAAATAATGAACATTCTTTTAAATCTCAGCACCTATTATTATGTTGTATTGATTGCAGACCACATAAAAATACGATATGAATTCTTCTGAATCACAAAGCACCACCACTATACCAGGACCGCAGCAATCCAAGGCGTTAGTACGTCGGACTGTCTGTCCATAGGACCACTGAATCACTTCCCCTGGACGTATGCAAATAAGCCCACAGTCACGCCACCTAGTGGCCGGGTAACCTTTGCCATCGACTAAAAAAAATATTGATTTGCTCATGTACTCATACAAAAACCATTTAAAAAAAGTCTCATGGTGAGAAAACTAGATAAGAAATCACATTGTGAATCACCGATTAGCACTACAGGTACCAGGGTGGCAGCAATCCAAAGCGATAGTGCGTCTGACCGGTTCATCACTGAATCACTCACTTCCCCTGGATGTATGCAAATAAGCCCGCAGTCACGCCACCTAGTGGCCGGGTAACCTTTGCCATACAATATTAAATAGGTTCGCTTATGTAACGTGGAAATGTAGATTTCAGAAGTGGAACAGGAAGGGGCGATAAATATTGCTTGTGAATGGAATAACAAGAACGCTAGGAATCATAACCCTCTTTTGCAGTCGGTTCGATGTTTAATTGTGATGGAAAGAATTGCTTCTTCAATTAATTTTATTTGAAGAGTTTAACCCTAGCCTTTTTAAAGCTAAATCTTGTGGTTTAATATGTAACAAACTTTCAAATCTAGAAGGCTTACAAACTACGGGTATATGTACTCGTACATACAATGTATTTAACTAAAACTGTTCATGTAAAATTGCACGGGTTGAAACCTGGTACGGAATAAATAATAATAATAATTTATTTTAAAACAACCCATAATTATTATTATTTTAAAGCACTACTTTTCATCTCATTAAACGCACTAATTATTATTTTACGACTAACAATTAAAACAATAATCTTGTTCGAAGGCGTGTACGGAATTAATTTCTTAAATAATTACGATAATTTTTCATCACATCCTAATTAGATTTGCTAATTGTAAAATAAGAGTGCGTTATAGCATCTAGTATTTTGTTTGTAAATTAGAAACACTTTCGTTTGACGGCTGTGATGAAATTTAATTACTCATTATTTTGTGAATAAATATATCTTCTAGTTCGTTATGGAAATCAACATTTATTCAAGAATAGTTTTCGTTAAGCAATGTTATCTGTTAAGGCACTGTTTATTATATTTTTAAGTTTTTTGCCCCATATGCTGTTCAGTCGTTAAGTCATCTTTCGGATGGTTTAAATTATCTAATTAAATTTATCTTTAGCTAGACCGATACGTGTCTACTTCATCCAATAAAATGTAACATTTAATTAAATCTAAATCTTCCCATTATTATCTCAAACAAACACACAAGCCCATAATAAGACGGAGCCAGTCTCGCGTGCCGTCCCAAACGGGTCGCATGCCCGATGTATCACATGGAGCTTTTATCGCCGATTTTGTTATAAAATTTTAGCAATAAGCCCCGAAAATGTAACTCGAAAACCGTAACTCACAAACGTAATGGTAGCGTGGCATGATTTTATTACGAATACATGGGTTATTGCGAATAGAATACTGTTATGATATATATACAAGGTGACTTTCAAGATTCAGGGCAAGCCTATTTGTTCAGTAGTCAAGTCAAATAATACCCAATATTTTACGTAAAACATTTGTAGTTAGGAAACTGCGTGATTTGACACATAATATCATCATTTAAAAAATAGAATACTTGTAAGGAGAGCCATCACGATATGATGTGAAAAACCGCGTTAAGTGATTTTAATCCCTCAGTATTGTTATAATTTAGATTTTTTCAAAACTCTTTACGGCACGAAAAGACTATTTCGCCAAAGAGTATTTTGTATGCAAATCATCATCTGACAAAATATTATGTCTTGTTTATACATACCTAACTCTATGTATGTTGCAAAAGTCATCTTGTAGAATACCACCAAAATGTCGTACAGTATTTCATAGTGTTTGGTAGCCTACTGGCGAATTTGGACGATTTTAGTCACGCACCTTACTTCGCTTCGTCGTGACAATTGATTTTTGCTTATAGCAATAAAATTTGGGTTTAGATTTGTAAGCGTTTTACATGAATGAAAATGATTACATGTGTCGATAACTGATTTTGCAACGTGGTACAAATTTAGCGCTCCAATTTCCTTGTTTTTGTGATCTGTTAATTTATTTACCAAACTGTAACTAATTTAACTAATATAAAATTAATATTGTACATTCGGAAGGAAAATAATATTGTTTATTCACCATTAACTACCTATATAATGTTTATTCTTGTCCAGATGTTTTAATTACACAATAGACAGAAGGGAAAAAAAGTAAATATTTTATCAAGTTTCAGACAGATTAATTTTGGATCATCTTAGTCAAAGAGTAAGAAAATTGGTAGTTTTTAGTGCATTCGTTTTATCTATGTATATTTGAATACAAAATATTCAAACACAGGATGCTCTATATCACTGGAAATAAAATAACTCCGTCACTTTTGCATATAGTTTAAATATTTTCCTAAAATAAATGTTGATGACTTTATTAATGCCAAAGTTCCTTCCTTAATCCATAAATGTCAGATAAATATATTTACAAAGTCATTATGAAGCACATAAATCGATAATTATCTCGTTAAATTATAATGACTGAGGATTTGGTGCATGTTTTTATATTTTGCACCTTTCTCTATGATCCTAATTTATGAGATTTAGAATTTATATTTTATTTGGAAATAATTTTAGTCGGTATATTATTGCTGATTATTTTATTTGAAAGTGGACTTAGAGTTAACTAATCAGCTTCATGTCACTAATAGCTGTTAATGTTTTAATTTATTGTGTTTCTTTGATAGATCGAATCTGCGCTTACGGTATTTTATAATAATTTATATCAATTGATTCGTTTTATTGGTCGAAATATTTTTGGGGGGTTTTAATTGGTTTTCCCAACTAGCTAATATATTTTGTTTTCAACTACATATACATATACACATATATGTCATTATTCACCCTCACAGGGTACGAACTAGTGGAACTATTTTAGTTATTATTATACTTTAAGATCTTATGTACCTAGTTTTTACTACTTAACTGAATAAATGAATTTGAATTTATTATTTTCGCAATATCACATGCGTAGCAAATGTTAGTAACACATATTTGTGATTATTCACATTACTTATTGATTTACTTTCACTACAGTACTTCTTCTAAATGTATTTTAGACTAAAAATATCCAGCCAAAGAAAATTAAAACAAAAACGATCAAAGAACATTAGTTGGTTGCCCAAAATTCGTTTAGATTTTATCAAAAGCTGTGCGTGTCCCCCGCCTAGACTTTCAGATTTCAGAGTTCAATGCACCGCGCGCTGAAACTCACGGCGCTAGCTTACATTACAGCAGCTATAAAATATATTACGTCTAGAAAACTGAGGTGATTTTTACAAGCTTCATTCCTTTTTCAGCCCCAGAATTTAATAAATTTCAGCAGATGAAAATTAGCAAAAAAATATTTATGTGAAATTGTATTTGGATCAGAAAAATACATTAAACAGTTCTTTATTTATGTATATCTTTTTTTTCTCATTTTAAATAAGCCTTCGTCTAGATTATTTCCTTTGCTGTTATTTTTTTTTCCATAATATTTTTTATTACAGTTTTATCTATCTAATACAAAAATAACACAGAAATTCTGAAATTATAATTCTCTCCTTAGCGAGCAATTTTCAAAAAAATCCACAAACGAAAGAAAAAATATAAATTCCTCATTTCCACCCCGAGAAAAAAATGCTCCAAACATCCGCATCTGCGCAACCCCTGACCTTTCCCCAGATCGCAGCATCCACTCACCTGTTCTTTCCATGGCCGATCTTGTAGAGCTCGACGTGCTTGAATTGGGCGTAAGTGGCCATTTTCTTTCAACTTTTCTTCTTCTAAAAGCACAAGAGTAACGCGTTCACTGCGCGGGTGTGTGGTCTGTACAGAGAGTAGAGACGTGCGGTCGGTACGGTGGTTGTCAGCTGACTGAAGCGCGCGGCTTCGTTCTCCTGTTTATGTTGGTTAGTCGATGGAGCCCTGCGCCGCGCATGCGCTAACACCACGTCTGCGGAAGACTGTTTTTTTCAGGATGCTCGGGAGTCACTTCAGATGTGTATGTATGTATAGATGTAAATGTTTGGTCTGTGCCGCAATGCCACATACGATACCAACTGGATAAACTCTGCTATAGAATATATAGGAGAGTTTGTATTTATCTAATACACATGTGAATATAAAAATTAAAAATGAGTGAATGAATGAATGAATGAATGTATTTATTGTCCGAAAACTAGGTATAGTACAGATCTTAAATAATATTTTACATTTAGCACGCTTAGTTTTTACCTTGTTAGGTTTACAGACATAAGATATTTAATAATTTAATCCATAGCTCCAGTACATAATCTTTTGTGTATTATATGTATGTACTGTATGTACATCAGAGTTGATATTATTTTATTCAGCGTTGAATATGTAATCATTTATTTATCGGTCGATTTATTTCCGCCGGCTATTTCTGTCATAATACGTTTTAGATAATCAAAACTATGCACTAGTTTTTATCGTTATAAAAATATGTAACATGTAAAAAATGTAATTTTCTGAAAAAAACATTGTAAATGTAACCAATGTCACTTTCGGTAACAGATGGGAACAAAGTAATGATCCGTTGCTCCGTCTTGGCTCAAAAGCAACCGTCAACGAACATACTATCACTATAACAGTATCTATGTATACAAGATCTATATATATAAAACTCAAAGGTGACTGACTGATTGACTGACTGACTGATATAGTGATCTATCAACGCACAGCCCAAACCAATGGACGGATCGGGCTGAAATTTGGCATGCAGGTAGATGTTATGACGTAGGTATCCGCTAAGAAAGGGTTTTTGGAAATGTCACTTTTAAAGGGGTGAAATAGATGATGCAAATTTTACTTTCTAATGCGAGTGAAGCCGCGAGCTAGTGAATAATAAAAAAGCAACGTTAAATATCATCTCCAAGCCTGCAGAGTATTCCAGCATTTTCTTTATCACAAGCATTGAAAAAGATCAAAGCGTGCCGATGCATCCGCAGTTAGATATTGCAACACTTATTTACGTAGCCCTAATTAGTAGAGCATAGACCGTGCTACCATCTGGGTACTTTTAATTTTGTGTTTTTGGCTGGTTAGCAAGACGGTAACTATTGTTTAGAACCTATTTTTGAAATTATACATGTGTTTGCGAGCCTTAATTTTATTTGAGTGGCTATGCCTATGTGTATACTCTAATAAAAAGTGAGAATGTGTGTGTTATTTTTTTTATGGAAACTATTAAATCGCTTAGCTTTAGCTAAAAAAATTGTGCATCATTTCGATAAGACAAGTTTAAATTTAAAAGTGTCTTGTTTCTCCCCAGATGGAAAAGACTTCTCAACTGAAGGAACTCTATTATCTATTAAATTTTCTTCACAATAAATGCGTTTATAACTAAGTGAATGGTTGAGTATGTTTATATCATACTCGCTACACTTACCAAACCTAAGTTTAAACTATAGGATATTTTGTATCAAGAATCCCTACAAGCTACCCTTCCTAACACTTGACAACCTACCTGATCCCTCTCACCACATGTCCCTGCGCAGTTGGCACGCGCACGCGTCACCAGAGAGGGGTAGAACTGGTTACCTGATACTAGGACTCGAGTAACAGATGTTCATAATTAACCGAATCCTACAAAAGGTTAGTCATTGGATCTGTATTTTTATGACTTGTTTGCTGAATCGGATAAAATTTGATTATGATGATATATCTTAAATATATAAAACTCAAATATGACTGACTGACATAGTGATCTATCAACGCACAGCCCAAACCACGGGACGGATTGGGCTGAAATTTGGCATACAGGTAGATGTTATAACGTAGGCATCCGCTAAGAAACGATTTTTGGAAATGCCACTTTTAAAGGGGTGAAATAGGAAATGCAAGTTTTACTTCTTAATGCGAGCGAAGCCGCGAGCACCCACTAATATATACATATATAAGCACAGTACACAGAATGAGCTTTCAAACACGTGTGTCTAATTTTGTATGCGTGTGTTTTTTGATAAATCCGTAAACAATGTCTATCTAGACATGTAACAACTTAGAACGGGGTCAGTTTCCCAAAATTAGTTTGATGGTTTTTGAGAAATGGTTACAAAATATAGCAGTTAAGTCAGTTTAATTATTTCTATTTTTCACTTGTTTTTGTCACGCCTAGCCATACTCATGAAATTATTTCAGAAACGACAGCTAAACCAATCGATATTATAAAATCAAACACTAGCTTAAAATATTCTTGCCGTAAACATAAAATTTATAAAACTCAATTCAGTTAATAATCTGCCAAAGCCCGAGGAGGAAAAAAACAAACATCTTCCAGGACATTCATTGTAAAGGTCAGTCCACACTAGTACGATACCGGTCCGGCAAGTGGGGCGCAACGGGACCATGTGAATCATCCCTAATGATACATACAGGGGAACTTGTAACGACTACACGATAACAAAAATATTGTTTCTACAATAATATCACCATAGTTTGTTTAATGATTTTTGATGATATTTCTATTATTAATTTTACCTTTTAATGGACAAATTTAAGATGACCCTGTTAATTTTTTCAATCAAATGGAGTAGTCGATATGAAACGGCGAGATAAATTGTTACAACGACTTTAACTTTACTTATCACCGGGGCGATGAACATTTGTTTATTCTAAAAGTTGAAAATGAAACTCTACACTAAATTCTTGCATCCATATAAATACTACGGTCAAAATTGCATGGGTACTTATCAAATTAACATTGTAACTATACCAATTTCTACCAAATGCATTGATTTACTAAATTGTTAAAAAATACCTATTTCTTTAACATTAGGTGAGGTGTTTCAGATTTTTAATAACTTCTCTGTAAATTTCTGTAAAAAATTACATATATGTATTTAACTCTGAACAACCATTTCCACCAGTGAATAGCTTCCCAACTAACCCAGTACAGTGAAAGCACTAACAAGATGAATCTGCTCAGTATTTCATGTAACGACAGCTCCAGTATTGTTTGAACAAAACCTGTAAAAAGCCTCAAATATAAATCTTTGCAATGTTCCACTTTTCATCTTTGTTCTTTTAGATATTATGGAAATTTGTATGTTTCACAAACCACTTTTGTAATTTTTTCCCTTGAACTACTTTTATGTATCAAACTAAAAAAGTAGGTATGTCTGTAAGACTTCACAATCCACTTAAAAAAATCACATATCCTATTTTCAAAATCCATTTTTTTTATAAATAATTAAATATATACTATATATACATGTATGTAAGTAGTTCATTTCCAATAAAAGTTTTTTAAGGTTTACAAGCATAGTGCGGGTTTAGCACTTGACCAACTAACTCATTAATATGTACAGACAAAAGAAGAGAGAACAGAAGTATAATTATAATAAATAATTGCATCCTGTACAAAAATGTACTCCAATAAGCAGAAACGTTATTTCATTATACACTTTCATACTGAAAACTATAGAATTACTAGACTGCCCTCAAAAAAAAAAAAAAAACAAAAAAAGTTTGCTCTCAAATAGCTTTATCAAATCTAACAGCAGCAATACTGTACTCTTTTAAATTTTCAAGATTGAATCAAAGCTACTAGAATATTCTCATCAAATAATGACATAACTACCTGTGCCTACTCTCTAAAAAAGAATGGTTAGTGTTGTGGTACTCAGGCTTCCTAGATTCGGCGTTGATCTAAAACTTTCACCGCACAATCCACAATCACTGTTGCGATTTAACGGAATGACTTTTCAAAAACTTAGCAAACATCAAACGAGCATCTTCACTCCAAGATTGATAATATAACATATGTATGTAGGTACTAATATCGTTGATTAAATAGTAAATAGCTATCTTAGTATCTTCATAGAATCAGCATTTTTATCTAATATTAGAGTAATAATTATTTAAATTTTGTTTTGACTGATTCCTTTGGTTAGTAGTAGTTTTGACTGGATAAAAGTGTTGGACTGTAACATGTACAAAAAACAAACATACATAATTACACACAAAAATTTACACGTATTTATAAGCATACATACATAGGTATATATATATATATATGTGTGTGTGTACATATATTTTTTCAAATTTCATAATATCACACACATACAGGGCAATAAAAAAACTAAAACCTAAACTAAACTCTCGACACCAGAGTTGGCCACTCTCATTCGATAACAAGAATAGAGTGCCAATGGCAATCCTTTATTCTTTAAGTAGTCGGTTAAATACTACTCCAAGTAGGTCCACATACTTGTTCAGGTGGCAAACCGTAAAACTTGACAAATGTTTAAAGTTAACTAATGTTTAAAGTGAATTGTCCATTTATCTTAGAGGCGGCACGCGTCTGTCGCCATAAGTGCTTTGTACACAGCATACAGCTTCTTTCTTTATTTTAGCCGAGAGTTATTGTTTTTTATTGTCCTTCGGGTAGTGAGTAAAAGGTAAATTTATTGCCTGCGTTTAAAGAAAGAGAGAAAGAAAGTAGAATATTTATTTACACAAAACTACTACTTTTTAGATATACCAATTTTCGTACAAATTGACTTACTTTTTACATACATATTTTCATAATGATGTCCTAATTTATCGCCCGTTGTTGCAAATTTGGCAACAAGATATAGCACGAAATTAATTTGCCAATTCCGCACTTTTAATCACGACCACGAATAAGATTTTCAATAATTATTATTAATGATTTGTTCAAGGTAACCGATATGAACGTTCCGAATTTGTGAAACATACAAAACAAATAATTGCATAATTGAGAATGGACAGTCATTTGTGTAGTGCGGGAATCGAATCCGCGACTTCTGGCACTGAAGGCAGACATACTACCAACTGAGCTAACAGACCAGTCAAAGTCAAATTGTAGAACTCCTTGTAACATGTATGATTGGTGGATGGCTGTCATTGGTAAAAAAACAGTTTAGATGTCTTTAATTGGCGTTTCGTTTCCAAGTGTAATTTTTTTTAATTTGTGATACATCTTGCAGAAGTACTGGTAACTTGAAAGTTACATTTCTATGTTCTTACAACACTAACTTAGCAGGAAAAAATAAACTATCATAATTCCGTCTTTACGCTTCAGTGTTTGATCAAACGTCACCTAGATGCAAAGTGTGCAATCAAACGTAAACATATCTATTTTGGTTATACTGTCGACAAAATTATCCAGAGACTACTTACAATTTTTTTTTAACGGAATACATTTGCACTTGATCATAATTTGCCTGATGGTAATCTATCATTATGGTTTAGGATAGAGAGTGGAACCGGTTCACCCCAATTAATTTAAAATCAATTGATAGATAATTTTACAACACTTCAATAACATGCAGAAAAAATAAGCGGGCACATTATTGTGCGATTATACATATATATCCTATATCGCAATGTATAAATTCAAAGTACAAACTGATTGCTTTTTGAACAATAAGCAACATGTATGTAAATCACGCTGATTTTTGTGATGTTTTCTCCTAATTGTGTGTCTATTGGATAACTTGTTCACTTTCAGTCATTGTAAACAACAGAAAACTAGCTTTCAACAGCACGCGCGTGCAGGCTAGTAATGTTTTCACAGAACTGATGTCATATAGTAGAAGACAGTACGCCAAATTACTTAAGCGTTTTTTATTTTAGTTTTTATAAGGAGAACTTTTTAGAACGACTTCTAAAAAAAGTTGTTAAATCGAGCCGTATTTATATGATATTGTTCGAATTTGATTACATTTGAGTATGTTGATTAAAGTATTAAGTACTTATAGAAAACATGTTAACCAGATAAGCCAAACCCAAAATTTAGGCTCGCTTGCATGACGATTCACAAACAAACGATTCAAAAATACTCTGAATTTTGCCACTAAATGCGTTTATCAATCGTAATGCAAGCTGACTTTTAGCATGTAAAATTTAAACAGTATTACGTTATCGTACTAAAATTCCCGTAAGGCATGATTAAATTTAAGTACTACACCGGCTATCACTCACAACTAGTATTTCGTTATATTTTTTTGTCAGCACAGTTAAGTCTAAAAATCACAAGGACACAGTCTCTGCATTGCATTGCCCCTGAAACTATCACAAGCCCATCTGTTTACCTTCCCCGTCCGTTTGGAATAGATAACAAATATGTAGGCACGTGCGGCGCTGTTCTGTGAGCGCACTTCCGTCAAAGAATTAAAACAGATGCAAGGAAAAAGTACTTCATCATTATCATCATCATCCTAATGAGACCCACTGCAGGGTATAGGCCTCCTCCCTCTTACGTACTTACATAATAATATATATGCTACCACGTGGATCTCTTTTTTAGTCGTATTCCTCATCGCTGAGAATCATGATTTCCCCACATAATCAATTCGGGAATTCTTTAAGTTAATAAGCTAGGTAGTAGTACTGGTAGTACCTACCACAACAAAGAGATTACTATAATATTTAGTCATCATATAGTTATCAATAAGAACCTAATTAAAAAATTGTAATTGATTATAGCCATAACTTTAGTCATCAAATACATAGTTTCAATAAGAACATTGTTATAATTTTTTTTATTGTTCATAGCCGTAAGTCATTTTTGTACGCAATAAGAATTTTCATACTTATTAATCTCAAGTAAACACAAACAACCCACTTTTTAACCAAAGTAAGCACATAAAGGCTGCACAAATGACATATTAGGCGGTGACACGTGGGAAATTTATTGTAAGTTAGGTATAATGTGAGTGGCCTACTCTGGTGTCAGAGTTTTTAAACCACACTAGGAGCCTCTACCTGGTATGGTTAAAAACTCTGACACCAGAGTTGGCCACTCTCATTATAACTTACAATAAATTTCCCACGTGTTACCGCCTCATTGCGACGTTATCTTTAGTGCGTGCGCACGACCTTATACACTAACTTGTGCATTAACTTTGTACTTACGTAGATACTTAGAACTAAGCACATTACACTTAACTGAGCTTTACTTTTGTAAGAATCTCTATTCACTTTCTCGTGGGAAGTTTGACATTTTTCTTGGAAATTCTAGTAAATTTCGGAATATTTTTTCTGGGTATCAAACATATTTTAAATCGGGCTTATCTTCCCGATAAACCTTACATAATCTGCTATTGCATTAGAATATGATACAGTCATTGTGATACATTATAACTGTTCTACAATAAATAATTAATAGTGTTTTTGAGAATGAAAAAATTAAAAATTATTATTATTATTAAAATTAATTATTTAATAATTAATTGGAATATTGGCTTTCATATTACATCGCTACGCAACAAATTGTAAGCCACAATCAACATTATAGCATACCTACACCATCAATAATAGGATCTTCAAATCCCCTAAACGCCCAAAAACTTTTCCCATTGTAGACAATAACCACAATTGCTTTTGAATAGGATCTACTTTTAACAACCCGTCATTACCTAGAAACTAGTCATTTTAGAAGTGATACAGTTGCGAAAAACTAGCTAGAGAGCTCGTGTGCAAATTATGTTAGAAGAAAAATAAAAACTAATGTTAGTACATACAGCGTTAGTAAGAAATTGCCTGATCCGAAAGCCACGATTCTTTTTTGTTTTTTAAATATTTTTTTAACTGGGCAGCAAATTTACAACGAGAGCAAGTAGTATTTAACCACCGATATAATCACGTACGTCAGAAATTAATGTTAAATAATAAATTAACCTATAAGTTAATTTTTGGTATAAACATTTCCATGAAACTCTAACTCAATTTGATTTGGCGTTTATTTTATCTCATGTTTTTATTAATCCGAATTAATTCAATTCCGAGTAGCCATTGTGGTAAAAACATCTATTGATACTAAAAAATAAAAAAACATATTCTTTCAAAATAACTATGTAAAATATGTATGTTGAAAACAAAGGGGTATTAGCATGTATTTATGTTCCTTTACTTTGAATATAACGAGAGAGTTAAGTAATCGAAACCACGGCGGATGACTTGTCTGAAAATTATGCATATTATGTAAAGAAAAGCTTATTTTCTACAGGGTTACGATACAAGAGCTCACGTCGTAAAATTTTTAATTTTTATAGAGACCCATATTCATCGATTTATACACATAACAAAGCTAAAGAGGTAAAAATTGTATACAGAAGACATACAAAAAAAATGGTTAGGTATAATTTAAATTGATAACAGAAAACGTTTTAATGTTTTTATTTTTGACTGGTCATCTTTTTTGCTGTCAGTTAGTAAGTAGTCTTGGGAATGACATAGGGTACTTTTTATTCCGAAATAATAAAAATATGCAAAACCCTCGACACCAGTGCTGGCCACTCACATGCAAAGAAGAGGAACCACCATCAATTTGTATCTAAATAAACTCTCGTATCAAAGACCTATCTCGCTGCGCTCCTGACAGGCAGTCTGTCAATTTGACAGATGACAGGTGCGCTGACGTTTCCCATGACAGCCCACAACCGCAGCGCACAAAATGAGTTCCATTTTTAAACAAGGCCAGAACAATGGTTTTGTTTGAATAGGACTCTCACTTGGATTCAATCTACAAAGGTTCTAAATCGCTTTTTAAAATGACGATGTATTTTATGGTAAGCTATTTTAATCGTTAGTTGGCAAACATTAATTAGCCCACTATGTTGGTGAGCAGGTTTTTAAATACATATTTTTTTGTATGGCGATATAAAATGGATATAAGTATAGGTACTATTATTTAAATTAATAAATGAGCCATTTAAAATCGATAATAAAAAAACGGTAAAAATTATCGTTATGTACCTTATCTACTTCTACCTTACAATGTATTGATTCAATAATAGAAATAGAGGTCCAAAAGTGCATGATAATTGTCGATGAATCATATCACTATACATTTTATACGTTTTGCTGATCAATTAATTCATAAGTTTTCAAAGAGCATACACACTTTACCGCTGCGTTGGGAACATGTCAAAAATGGCCGCGACCTGTCGACGCTTCTAGAATCCACACAAGTTAGTCTTGCGCGCGGATAAAAACTGAACTAAGAAATTCCGACATGTCCAAAAACCAAAACGACGGCCTAGTGGGTTATTTCATATGTCTTATTTACTGTAGTGCTTGCAATAAATTGGATTAGATTAGGAGTTTTTGATGGACAATCCGTCAAAAAAAATCGTTTGTTAGTAAAACGAAACGAGCCCCAGTATATTATCACGATGGTAAAAATGTGATAGAAATGCTGCCTCCATTACGGCTAAGCATCTTGTGGGTTCTCTAAAAGAAAGCGAAGTTTAATGGACGGCTGAATATAAAGGTCTTTCACGCGTCCTGATGAATGATCTCCTCTTATGTAACAAGGAAATTTACTTTGTTACTTTCATAATGTTTCAACAAATTGTTACATGACGGTGGGAATTTTGTTTATAAAAGGAAATAATAACCAGCGGTGGTAAATATAGCCACTATTGAAAATGTATTTCGATACAATGTTTTTTTAAATTTAAACGGATTTGCACTTGCAGTAGTTTGCCTGATGGTATGGAACAGCTAAGCCCTGATGAGTGTGCTTAACCAATAAGAACCGGTTCACGCTCGCTTTTAAGATCGCTATATTTTCCCGGGCTTTGCCTACGTAGTTTAAAACCCTACATATAGACTAGCTAACCATAATTCAAGTTATCCCGAAGCTCCGTGACAGTGTTTAAGGCAAACAATCAACAAACACTCCTATGCCATTTTATGGTGTATCAAATCATCTCCTTTGTTTTCTATCTATCTAATGCGGGTTTGCACTTGGCCATAGTTTGTCTGATGGTAAGCAACCGCTATGCCCTGTTGAGTTTGCTTACCCAATAAGAATTGGTTTTTTATTAGGAAATTTCTTCGTATGAGAGTAGTCAACTCGTGTCCAGAGTATCAAATAAAATTCTCCTTTATGATCATCAGCTACTATTTTATACGACGCGAATATACGCAACGAATTAATACCTATTAAACACGCTACAAAATAGAGCTCAAGTAAAGATTTAATTACTATTGGATAAACATAACTTTACAATCTAATAGGAACTAATTATTACCTATTTAGATATATTCACCGACTCATATGCGTAATTACTATCTCGTAAAATAAGCTCCTAATGGCCATTAACTTGAAAGCTCTCAACTAGTTAAATTTAACTACATATTAATATTATTACATTTAGTTACTTTCTTGTGATAAATAAATAAAAGAGATGATTTATTTGCTGAGGTTTGTTAAAATACAGCTTTTTAATGCAATTTATGACCGTCTTGCAGAAATGGGTAAAATGCTGACATATTATAGACCCGTAGAGATTATCCTCTACCACATAATAGCAAAGTTGTAAATCTTTTTATTGCTATATATACTATGCAAGTATACATACCTTACTTTACCTATGTACATAGATAGTACATCTAAAATATTATACTTGTATCTGGGGGCACGGCAGTGCCCCCGCCAACTCGAGCGCGAAGCAAACACTGCCGTACCATCCTTTTCTCGAACCGTTTCGCCGCATTTTCAGCCCCCTATTTGAGAACCTCTGGATATACTTTTAAACATAACATAGAACCATAGATCTAAATATTGTATTCTGTGTGCAGTGATAACGTTAGTTCCCACCGCTTTCGAGCCTAGCCCTGAGATTACCCCGGGTACATACATTTCACCACAAAACGAAAGTTCATATTCAATTTGCTCTCTACTTGTGTAGAAAATCGCATATTTGCCAGGAAAATGTTGCGGTTTTTTGGTTTTCATTTGTATGCGAAATAAAACGGCGGGAAATCGCATATACTTATGTACAAGTCGGTATATGTATTTTCATACCATGATGGCTTATTATGTAAAATATTACCAAGCTTAAAAATCTGTAAGAAATAATTATAAAAATGTGGTAACATTTAAAAATATATCTTTTTACTTTATTTTTCATGGAAAAGACTTCAACGCGCTCCTATTTTTTTGTGTAGTGTCTTTTTTACCCGTATACCTAAAAACTAAATGTTAATTAACACTTAGCTGTAAACATAAGCGTTCCCTCATAAAATGGGTAGAATCAATCTCAACACATAATCTTGTTCAGTAGTATATTGAATGTATTAGATATAATTATGTAAATGTGCTACCATCTATTTCTTACTGTAAATAAATTTATAAATTATTTGTTCACCGATTGTCATTATTTTAATAAAGAATTTAAAATAAAAAAAAACTTACATTAATAATCATTTTTGACTTCTAGAGGCGTCACTTTTGTTTTAACAAGCTATAGTTAGTGGTTTTACGCAACGAAGAACTTGGAAAATGACTACGCACCTCGTTTTCCAATCGCTAAAGTGGATTATATTACCATATAGAAAGAAAATAGATGCTTAGCTATTTTATCTAAAGATTTTTACTTATGTGCATTTATATTATAACAAATATACACACTACCGTAGATAATTTTGTCTATAATATATATTATGTAATACAAATCAAAACCACGAATCTAAACTTCTTTCCATAGTAAAAGTTAGCCTTTAATTAAAACTTTACAGCCGTTAAAAAACGTTTTAGACTATAAAACTACTGTAAATATTGAGTGTAACCCCTATTTGCTGATAATATAGTTGACTCCTTTGTAAATTAGTTTTGATTCCTGAACATATTCTCGACAATGAATTGTCGCTATATGCAATAAAAATAATTGGGTCGATAACATGTATTCATTATCAATATAATTAATTCAACAAAATCTACTTAACAGGTACTTATGTAATCTAGATTAGAACCCTAGATTAAAGTTTGCAACAAAACGCAGCATCTAAAATCGTCCTATTTTCCTTCATGCACAGTTTATTACTTTACTGCACCCTTCTAATCACTACTATGGCTTGATAATTATCAATTTATCGACAACATTTTGCTGAGATTACGTGGTTTTTAACGAAGGCAAGCATCAATGTGTCTTGTATAGTAAAATATTGCACAGTTTAAACTATGTTATTGATTGGTGTATGAAACTGGTGGTTATCAATTAAGCACGGAACGCTCATGAAAGTTTACATTTAACAAGAGCGTTATTTATTTGATACTAAACACTTAGGACGACAAATTAAACTAGTTCTAAATCTACATGTTCTAGAAAATATATGTATATGCATAATACAAATTAACAACAAGATTTACATATATATACTTTTTTTAAGTTGGTTAGGCTTACGCTTAACTACAACTCGCCTGATGTTGAGCAACGTTATAATCTACGATCTAGCGCGCTTGCCTAGAAAAAACAGATTTACACTCGACTTGAAGACTGATAAATTATAGTTCGAGGGGAATAGGGAATCCGGCAAGGAGTTCCACAGTTTGGCAGTTCACACGATGAAAGTCGAAGCAAAACGCTGGGTGCGACATAAATAAGTAGTATCATAGCGTTTTAATTGTGTATATATTACTAAATTTACAAAAAACTAAGATGCAGGCTTACTTTATAGCTACATATTATTTATTTAATAAAAGCTTTTATTCCTCAAAACATAAATCTATATTAGACTATACGCGCCACAGATACATTGTTCAGTGTAATGAAAAATGTATTGGCGCTGGTTTACACGCACGCAAGGTTATATACAATACAATAAAATAACTTCTAACCATACGAAAAATTCTTCAGATTTCGTGTCCGAATTCTACTAACAATATCAAGTAATATAACTAACTAGCTACAATTTATTGTTTATCAGTATAGTCAGAGCATCTCTAACACATAAAATTACACACACACATATACATGCTACGATTCGCGTGCATTAGACCCATTTGTAGAAGAGCAGTATCTCCTAGCGTCTTGTTGTGTACACTGGGGCTCACAACTCATTGCAGGTGGTAACTAATATAACATGCTTGGATGGACAAATTAATGGGACAAGTTTTCTAGAAAGTTTTACAAAAAAAATTTTTTTTTTTCAAATTGCTTTTGTTAAACGAAAACCTCGCTGACCTGATATTAGAACTGCATACATACATAATATATAGGTATATACATATTATATGTACCTTAACATTTTTGGTACCAAAACATTTAATTTTAATATGTGTTATAAAATAGCCTTGTCTTATAATAGCAATAGCGTATAGCAATAGAAATAATCAAAATACCTTTTTTAACTTGATTTTATTTTTAAAATTTCGTTCCTGTAACGGTGTATACTAGAGATACAAATCTGACTAGAGGTTCTCTAATTTTGGTAGAAATATCGGTGAAGTTATAAACACTGGCTGTAATTACAGTTACAATACTTAACTGTAACATTTCTGGTTTTCGAATTCCTACCCGTTTGTCCTCACAAGTGTACAAAACATCTGCAGCTCCCAATTATTGGCTGGTTCGATTATTGTTCATTTGTATCTGGGCTGCATCGGGCCTGCATTCAGGACGAACAATCTCTAATTTGCGCCCATTCTCGCCACTTACACCACCATATCTAATAACATATAATATCTGCGACCAATAGACCTCCAAGAGACTTCTTTTTTTATCTCTACCTTATCCCACTAAGAGAGGACTTACTTTGACTTTGACTTTGAGGTTTTCACAGCATATTCCTCTCTTCCATTTCATTATTTCACGCGTTAACTCCGCATATACCTTAGAGAGACATTTTAACTTTTCTAAGGTCCCTTACAATATGAAAAATTACGTCTCAATTGATTCCAATCGAGGTATTATCATCGATTTTAGTCGCTTTTAGTGGACAATTCATTTATGTATTTTATTTACTTACTTAATTAAAACGGTGACAATCAAATAAATTAATTAAGAAAGCCTATATAATAGTTTAAATAAAATAACTAATATAGTAACAAAAAATGCGCTGCGCCACTCGTCTTGACGAACCGCACTACCGTGTAACCAAAATAATATTATGGTTTAAAAAACATTTTACAATAAAAAACACAAATAACAGCATAACATGTTTTTTTTCCAAAAAATATTAACTAAGTATATAATATAAAACTTAAGACTGACATAATAAATATAAACAGGAGAACTGTAATTAAAAAGTTGCCACTGATATAGAGTTGCATCGGCCGCTTCGCTCGCTCAACCAATTACTTAATGGCCGTGCCTCAGATAGTGTTACAAGCAGCAACACGCCCCATCTAGATATTACGCTCTAATTTATCGATATTACTTCCATTATTGGCGATTTCTAACCGTTTACATCGCTTTGAATAAACATTGTTTAGTGCTTATGTGCTTCGTAAACCTGGAATGTAATTTTTACAACAATATTTTTGTTATCTGGTTTTCAAATCGAGAGTACACCGGTTTCTTCTAAGCTGACGCGCTTGATCGTATATTACAATATTGCTCATCAGTTGAGTTGCAGTCAAGCGTAAACCTAACATGAATAAAAAGATAATTTCTTTAATTTAACTAAAAACATTATATATGAGAGTGTTTTTGTGTTGAGTCTGGTCGTTTCTATGTATAATAAGTATGTATTTACAAAAGAAAAGTATATATGTATTATATCCGTTATCTAGTACCCATGATACAAGCGTAAGCTTAGTATGGGGCTAGATGGCGCTGTGTGATATGTCCTGAAATATTTTTTTTTTATTTTTTATTTATAACATTGACTAAAAGTATCATTTATTTCACTTGCATAGAACCTTATTGAAAATATTCTTTAAAAACTTTTGAGCTTAAAAAACACATAACTTATGTTACATTTGTACTGTATTCTGTATTTTGTTGTTACGTTATCATTTTTAAGACCGATTAATTGAAATCGAAATTAATATCCGTATTGCAACTGTTCGTAAAAAGAAACTAACAATAATTAGTAATTGTTACAGATAGGTATCAGAATTCCAATTTGATCTTTATTTTTGAAATTCTCACGATCAAATATGTATCGACAAAATATATCTAGGTACATATCAGATAACCGTCATATTGCACATTAAAATTATTTTTGGAACTGACTGTTTCCGTGGTAGGCGATGATTTGTCAATACAATATTATCTACTAATCCTTATTTAATAACACAAATTGTGTTACGAGATACTTGCTCAGTGGTAAGCTCTATGATATCAAAGAGAACTACGAGTTTTGAATTTAAAAACTAGCGTAGTATCTAACCTAGATCTAACCTAGACCATCAAATGCTAAAAACTTTTTGTAAATAATAGCTTTTAAATCACAAGCTATGCTCTTTTTCGAAAGCAATCACTTAGTTTTCTGGTAAAAGTGCAATTATTTTAGTTAATCTTGGTCACTAGACTCCGACCCACAAACAATCTAGACCGCTCACAAATCGATTATCACAGACGCCATTGTTTGCGCAGATGATAGACGCCACTTTTCCCGCTAAAATTGCTGTCATTGTCAACGTCACAACTGTTGTGTTGTCCCAAATGAGGAAACCTCAGTGCTCGAGGGAAATAAAAATATGGATGTGCCTGATATGTCACTCGGATGAGGGCAAATGTACCTATTTTAAAATTTGAGATTTAGTTCCAATGCATGCACTGCAGATTGTAACGGCAAATTTTAATTTTAACCAAATTTGAAATCATAATAAGACACTACTGCCTTAAGCGATAAACCTTCATATGCCACAATGGGGTACTTTGATAATATACTCTTGTATCACAAACTATGCAACAATGCCCTGTGACTTAGGTAGTTATTTCCAAAGCATATATTCAATGGTGCAACAGTTGCCAATAAAACACAACAACTAAAAAAATATTGTCACTGTATTTTTAAAAGAACATTTTATGCATTATCCATTCAAACATTATCTATGGTCAAATCTATAGCATCTCGCATCCAATCCTACAATGAATCCAGCCAATTGGAGTAAAACGTAGTTAAACAGTAATCCGAGTGAGTTTCCCGCGTTTATCGCGCCATGTTGCTTTCCTTTCAACGGTTTACCAGTTTAGATTTAACAGACTGTAAATGCTCCGCCCAATTTGCTCGTGAAATAAACACAATCAGACCTTTTGGGGTTTCTCGGAGCGAGTAATCGGTGGGGAAGTGAGAGCGAGTGCTGGAAAGATTAGTCTAGAATCTAGATGTTGTTGATAATGTCGCCAGTTTATAATACACAGATAAAATTAATACTGAACATGATTTTGCATTCTGTTTTATCTCTTTGAATGAGAGGCTTCCTTTGTAAATGTCGTCTGTATTATTGTTTCAGAGAGACAGATATTTTAATGTCAGTACATGCGCTACAACGTTTAGAACATGTAAGTTTAGTAAGTAAATAAGTTCATGTTTGTGTGTCTTTCTTAATGAATATAATAGTTTATGTTTGTGTGTCTTTCTTAATGAATATATGTCCATAATACGTCCATATATTCAAATCGTCTAATTAAAAATTACGGTTACATTCGTCATAGCGTGACTGATAAGCAGATTTAAGAGACAGTTCTTTTGAGTAAATACATCACAGTTACCACCCCAGATCCTTACACGTATTATCGGAATAATGTAGTTTTCCTCACGATGTTTTCTGTAACCGTTAAGTAAGTGCAAAAACGATCACTTGAGACGCCAAAATCAAACAAGGGAATCAAATCACAAAACGTACGTCATCCATAGAGTCACACTTGGTTTTAGTATAACAGTTCGTCTCAATCGAATGAAATTGCTCTGTTTACTATGCCATTTGATATTTTCGCGAGCATACGGCGCCACCGCGACACTTTCATCAGTTAACAAGCAGAACTAAATGTTGACTCATCAGCTCTTTGTGTCATTAGTGAGCCGGACAGTACCACAGTATAAACAAGCTAACGATAATATCACATCAAACATTCCCACTATCTCATCCCTATTCCCACTAAAACCAGTATTATAGAGGCGTAATTTCATATGTGTGTGTGTGTGTTTATTACTTATTCACCCTCAAACGGCTGTACCGAATTGGATGAAATTTGGCATGGTATATAAATAAGACCCCGGAATAGCATAGGCTACTTTTTATTCCGGCCAAAATCGGTGAATACGCGGGCCACTGCTAGTCGGCGACAAAAAAATGCCATCTAAATGGTTTAATGGTCAGTTGAACTTAATACAACTTTTTTTTTATAGTAACAATATCAAATATTCTATAATAATATCATTCTAAAATGCCCCTTCTTTTTTAACTTGCATTGCTTATACTGTATTTCAAAATTCTTTGCACTGATTTTATACTTCTTTTGAAATAAATTTTATTTATACAAATCATTTATATTAACAAGATAATATACTGGCTGTAATATTTGCTGTGTCTAGCTTAGTACTATATCTCACACAACTTTACACTCTATTGTTTTAGCAATAAAATTAGGTATTAACTGTTGTTTGCTAATTTAATTAAACTAATTGCGCACCTATAAGACTGGTTGGATGTTTTAATTTCACTTATTAATTAATTAGAGTCGACTTTCTGGTCTAGTGGCTTTGTTGTTTGAAAAGGGTGCTGTTTAAATGAACTAAAGTTTAAAGTTAGTGTGTACATTGAAAATATTTAATTAAAATATTTTAAAATTCTATGAGCTATCCGATAATAATTAAATTATATGCCTTGTACTCGTATGTACCATGTCTGCAATAGAAATATATTTATATACATACATTCGTTCATATGTTACTTATTCTTAAGTATTTAATTGTAAAAGCCTTCTCAGTGTTGGCTACGGCCCCACTGATGCCCTAAAAATACCGAGCGGAAAGCTCGAGAGGATGTAAACCGAATTATATACATTAAATTCAACACAAAACTATGAAAACTAAACTTGATTTTGTAAATTAATGTCTTTTCTAGATTTGTTTACTTACATTTTTACTTCAGATTTTTCTAATTTATTTTAATATTTTTATTCCTATATGCATACTCATTTACAAATGCAGTATGTAAGTACATTTATTACGATAAAGGTCATTGGTAAATATCATGGAAAGAGAGGGATGAAATAAAAAATCCTTGGTAAATATTAAAATTGTAAGTACCTTTTTTCTTCTATGGCCATAACTTTGAATTGTGCCAGTTCTCAAATAAAAAAAATATGTAAGTACACTAAATCCATATGACAATGACAGTTGAACCATGTAACGGAAGGTAAAAGTCCCAAAACGGTGGCTAATGACGGACGAGGTCGAGATAATGACAGAATTGGTCGCTTCGGTGACGATGGCGCTATTGTTGCCCTATCGCGTTTTGGAGATCTCTGCCTCAGCTATAAAAAAATAGCAAGCTGGAAAAAACCTTCACCATCTTTATTTATTACTTATTCATATTTACAAATATTGTATCATTAATCTTTACAGATTGTAAGTAGTCTGTGACCTGTGAAAATGAAAAAAAAAAAACAAATAGCGGATGAAAAGGTATGAAAATCGTCATCACCAACCCCAATGGATGACCAGCGCTGGTTGTTATGCAGCCAGCATTATGCTGAGTTGGAGTTGTATCAGTTGTATTGTGGCAAATATGTATTTTATTTAAGTAGTTTTATATACCTATAATATTTCTTGCTTGTACTTTTGGTTTATTATTCATATATATCAACCATTAATAACAATATAATTGAGCTTTGTTAAGTAGAAGAAAATTATTAAAGTCATGTTTAGTCTAACAATGTCTCTGACAACCGTTATTGGAGAAACTATAGACAGAACCAAAAGAAAGATGGAAGAAAATTACACATTTTTGACAGAATATGTTTCTATGAAAATGCCATACAGAACCCTAACTCCATATATTCGCTCGCACATCCCCCATTGCACTAAAAAGACAGTTTTCATAAACGGCACCATAATGCTCGGTACACTGACCCACATCACACAAATCGCCTCCACTTTCCAATCATAGTATAAATTACACACTATATGTGTGTGTTTGTTGTTTTGTTTGTTTGTTAATCTATTTATTCCTCTTTAGAATTCCCTCAGTTGCGGCGCATCGAAACGACCAACTATTATGGTTTTGGATTGTGAAAGTCTTTTTCTCGTATCGAATGATATCGGCCAACTCAAATATCGAAAGTTATCAAACTACCCTCGGGTCATATAACGTGGCTTACTTATTTTTATTTTTTTTAAAGTGACAAACATGTATACGGTCTGCCTGATGGTAAGCAGTCACTGTCGCCTTGCCACTTGCAACTCGAGAGGTGTTGCAGCACTTTGCCACCTTAGAGATGTGTTTGAGAATAGCCTTTGCATGCATTACAGTACTTATATCGTAACGTTAATTATTGATACTGTATTAAGGATTACTTGTCTTAACATCTGTCGTACTTTTACAATCAGGAAAGGCTTGGTAGTATATGGTTCTGAAAGCGACAGAAGGTACTTTTTATCCATAAACAAAGCGAGCAAAGCGGTGGTCATCCACTAGTGTAAGTATAAATTACACATTTTACTATACAGTTTAAATGTGGACGTTTCCGATCCGCTATTTCGCTATTGTTGTTGTGTCTAATCGGACCAAAACGGATCTAAACCAGAAGAAAATGTTCAGAGGCCGTCTGTATTGTAGATAGGATAATGGGACGAATACAGCCACTGTTATGCAAAATATTAAAGTGCTTAGGCAAATAACTGTGTAGTGTGAATTTACTCGTACTTTAGATAGTTCAATTTTGTGTTTATAACAATCGATTGAACTTCAAACTAACGCGTAGAACGTATACACCTATACCCTTCAAGGATTGAAAAACAAATCTGCAAAATAAACTATAATTGAACCGAAAATATCAATAATAATATAAATAAATCGTATCTTTGAAACGACTCGATCATAATAATTTGACATACCCATCTACTATTTATAACGACATAAGTCTAACAATACGACCATATACAATACGAATAATATACTTACTAAAAACCTTCAACAGTTTTAGAGTTTGCAGAACCTACAGTCGGATCCTGTATCATAGGATTGCAGTTCATCTTACCACATCTACGGCATAGTTTCTAGATATATAGATTTTTTTATAGAGAAAGTAAATATAAAGTTTTTGATAATCCGATCTTTCTCATAATTTTGTTGTTCATTGCACATTTTGTAACACTACAGTATTTGAGAAGGTTATTGCAAGATATTTCGGATGTCTGAAAGTCTCTACTATCTATGGTACAAAGGGAATTGTGTTTGAGATATCAAGCAACAATAGCTGCGTTTAGCATAACTCTGAGATTGAGATAAATAAATGTCGTGGACATAAACTTACACAATTATTCAAATCTACACATTTTACAAGAGACATTTGTAAAATAATAAATAGGTTCTAGTTGGTAGTTGCAGTACCGTGCGATAAGATATGTATTAAACCAGGAATAATCTATGTGGAAAGAAAAAATCATTAAAATATCTTCAGGTATTTATACACATATGTATGTCTTTATAATATTATTAACATAAGTTTTATCGACAACCACATTAAATAGTATAAGATTCGTCTGAAAAAAGGCTTTTATATCTTGATAAACAAAAATGGCAAATACAAGTACCTAGTTCAATCACAAGTACATACATATATTGCTGCTATCTATATAATATTATAAAGCTGAAGAGTTTGTTTGTTTGTTTGAACGCGCTAATCTCAGGAACTACTGTTGCGAATTGAAAAAATATTTTTGTGTTTAATAGACCATTTATCGAGGAAGGCTTTAGGCTATATAACATCACGCTGCAACTAATAGGAGCGAAGAAACAATGGAAGATGTGAAAAAAACGGGGAAAATTATTCATCTTTGAGGGCTTCCGTTGCGTGCGCTGCGAAAACGGTTCAAGTCGTAGGTAACAGCTATAATTTACAAAAACTGAAGAGGTTGTTCGCAAAAATAAATATGATGCCCAAAATAACTATCCCACGCGGACGAAGTCGCTGGCACAGCTAGTACAATCATAAAATAGCTGATTACACTGATTCTTTGGTGTCTTCCATCATAATCTACCACATCAACCGAGTACTCGTTGACGATTGGTCGGTCAACTTACGTAATAAACCTTTTTATCTTCTGCCGCGTGACGAAACGAAAACCTCCAATAAAATCATAGTTCCAACTTTGAACTACGTAGTAGCGATTGTAATTCAATTGAAATTCAATTTGTATAATGATTGATTCTTAGATTTGTCGGACAATAGAGCGATCGGTACTCGGTGAATTCGATTCAGCGATTCAGATTATATAATCGATTTCTCCCGTTCCGAAATTAACCGTAAATCCGATTACGTGCAAAAGTGTTGGGCTAATAATGTACATCGAGAGCTTTATTTAGATTATTCGAGTTGATTAATGAAGAGTGGTGAAAGTGTAGCTACTATGGGTAAACAAAGACGTACATCGTATTAGACGGGGATTGAAAAAAACCAGAAAGGTACTTATAAATTTTTTGACAGTATATATGTGACAAGTCAAGTTATAAATACCACGCGATATATTCGTATGTATTATCAGTATTTTCATGTATGTATTCAAAAGCTACTGAAATGTGAATTACACTATGTAATACAATACAATAATTCATTGATGTTCCTCTTAGCCACAGACTAGAATTAACGCGGGGTGCTATGTGAAATCGACATTAATTCATAATAATCAAATAAAATAGAAGTATATAAGATAGAGCAATTTTTTTTCAGTTTATATAATTTTGATTCAGTGTTAAGACAATAAAAAACGCCAAAACACGATTACGTATACTTTGCTCGATAGTTTTATTTTTTGAAAAATAAATGTTTTGAAATATTTTTCACCTTTTTTTCCAAAAGTAGTACAGAAATTTAAACCAATTTAATTATAGCTAAAAGATAATGTTATTATTTAGAGGAGTAAAAAGCCATAAATAGAATATTCTGAATTGCTGATTTTATATGAATTTATTTCGTCAAAAACGTCTGCAAAACTGCTCAAATTGTGCCAAATTGATTGCGTGTGGACAAGACTCGTCGGAGCTATGCGCGCGATGCTCGCCCTTGCTCTCATGGCAATACGGCGTGGAATTGCATGCGAAAAAGCAACTGTAGGCATTTTTCCAAGCGCAAAGCGTTTTCGGGTGAAATATCGTTTCTGTAGTTAATTGAAGTTTTATTTGTATTGTTTTTTTAATAAAAAAAAACATATAAAGATAGATATATATAGATATCATATCTTTGCTGAATCAGCATCAATCAATCAATCAATTTTTTTTTATTAAACTTAAATCTTATTTACAAAATTTGTAGCTTAAGACTAAAATAATCAAACTAACAACTAATGTTTTGTTTATCAATGACCTTGAAAAACGGATTCAAAGTGACTGTCTTTTTTACGCTGATGATTTAAAGATATATAGATCTATAAGAAATATAAACGATTGTAGCATACTGCAGACAGACATTGAGGCTGTAAACGATTGGTGTCATGAGAATAGAATGAGCCTAAATATAAATAAATGTTTTGTCCTTTCCTTTGCGACTAGACAACTCAAGCATAATTACAGTTACTCCATAAACGGAGCTAGCCTTGCTCGTAAAACGGAGGCCAGAGATCTAGGAGTTTTATTTGACTCGCAAATTTCATTCCAACAACAATACGACAATATTGTTAAAAAATGTCATCAACTCCTAGGGTTCACTCTCAGGATCACTAAACCGTTTAAAAATCCAAGCAGTCTACTTTATCTGTACAAAAGTTTGATTAGGCCCATCGCAGAATATGGAGCCGTAGTATGGTCACCCTACTATAAAACTCACACAAGTAACGTGGAACGTATCCAGCGGCGCTGCCTGACCGCGCTGTGCCGCCGCCACGGCCTGCAGCGCAGGTACCCGGAGTACGAGGACCGCGTCACACACTTCAAACTGAGTTCGCTGTCCGTCCGGAGACAGGTCGCTGAGCTATTATATCTACATAGGATTATACACTCCACTGTAGATTGCCCTATCTTGCTTGCTTCTGTTAAAATAAACTTAAAATATAATCTCAGACGCAGCTCATTTAATGTATTTTACACTAATGACTTATATAGAAATAATGTGTCTAAAAATAGCCCTGTGGTGCGTATGTGTCGGTCCTATAACGAACTTGAGAATTGTAACGCCTCGGATAACAATAATGAACAATCTGTTAATGTAAATCTAGACATATTCGGAATTAGTCTCAGTTCTTTTAGAAATAATTTATATAAGGTGTTCTAATGTGATCTTGCATTGCACTGCAACGCGCCGAGTGTACATCAGTGCTGTTGTACTGCAACGTTAACCCACAACAATGTAATGTTATGTATTTCACCTTGTTTTGCTTGCTACACAAATTATTTTTGTACCTTAGTCGTGTTTTTTTTTATGATTTTGCTTAATATTTAGATTTATTGTAATTTTTGTGTTATATGTATTATTTTAATAGTTTCACTTTAGTTTAACTTACTGAACATTGGATTTGTTATAATCATGTTGTGCACGCATGTGTTTGATGCACAGAATGGATCAATACCTTTAAAATGTTATGCTGTCACTCATGTATCTTCTGTGTATTGTGTTGTGTGCCTAATAAAATAAATAAAAATAAAAAATAAATAAATTTAAGTGTTACAATTTAATTATGATGATTAAATGATTGTAGAAAATGTTTATGTGTAAAAAAGGTAAAAAATATAGTTGTCTCTGCAGCATGGTCTACGCTACTAAATGTAGGTATTGGAGGCGAGGAAATGGGCACCGCCTTTGTTTCGCGATGATTTCTTCACCACTAGAGCTATGCTTTCAGATTTAATTTTTTGATCGAGCCATTTTTAATTAATGGACTCCTCGGTACATTTTGATTCGACGCTTTTACGGAGAAAGTTAGGTAGTTTGCTGTTATTTGTTTAAATATTATTGTATAATTTTGCTACGGTGGGTATATTTTAGTTTCTATCTATTATTATGGTCAATTATATTATTCTGTGACTGAATTGCACTACTAAACTTTAAATTAATTTTAAACTATGTACATATAAGATATCCATATTTTTTTTTTTACAAGAAATGGGTTCGCCCTTGACCGTAATTCGCCTGATGGTATACAATCATTACGGTCTAGGATGGAACGTGCTTACCCAGTAAGAACCGATTCACTCTCGTTTTTTCTCCTTCACATTCATAGCAATGCATTAAATTTTTATTTTGTTACAAGAGGAGCAAAATATGTATAGTATGAAAGATATCAACATTGACCGTTTGTAATTAATGTAAAGCCAAATTATTATTTTATAATGTTTTTATTTTTCTTTCCGACGACGTCTAATATAAATTCTTAATTCTTCTCAATATGAAGGTCAGATTGTAAAACCATAATATATTGAAAACAACAATTATATAAACACCACTTAAATTAAAAGAACATAATTTTTGGTATGCGCTATAAATATATCTCAATATTGCTTACTCGTAAAACGTATACGACAAACAGGATCTTATTACGACCAAGAAATAAATTAATATTAAATTTTATGGTCAAGAATCGGTTCAAGAATTTAATATAATGACAATAGCAAGATTTCATTCTCACTTTCATCGCGTAACAATTAAAACAAACTTTCAACAACTCTGTCAATAATGGTTATCTTACATTTCACTTGTCACAATTTGGGGTTACACCGGTTACACTGTAAACTATACTAGAAATAATGTTGTTTTAATAATACTTGTGGGCACTTTGATCTTAGAGTTTGATCTTTTTAGATTTAGTTTGATGGTAAAGTATACTATGCAAATCAGAAAAAGTCCGTGGCTGAGAAAAATGTACAAATCGAAAGATACCGTGACCGCAGGTGGACACAATAAACGTACAATATTTGCATTATTATGTATACATCATATTTAATGCACATACGACGCAGAAACACAGACTATAGAAGTACATAAAAATCCTTACTCCCTATCTGTTGCGTAGAATAGTAGAACCTAGAAGAAAACTCAATTCTAAAACTACCTACGCGCTGGTTCTATCAAGTACTCATAGATGGCGCTAGTAGGCAAATTACCACGCGCATTTAATATGAATGTAGAATTTTATAGCAGTTTTGGTAATGGTAATAATATATCAACTATCAAATTACGACAGATGTCTTATTTTTGAAAGCGTGAGTATTACTGAAATTCACGCATGTATGTTAGTAAAGACGTTCGACACTTCGACAGTAGTGTCACCGAACCTATCGCTAAGGACTCACGGAGCGGTTTTTTCCGGCGCCCGCTGCGGAGGCGGGCCCGCAGCCTTTGTAGAATACAGATATGTATGAAAAAAACTCAAGCATATTTCACGACGCGTCTTACGCTCGCGGCGGTTGCGATTGTTCGCGGCACCCGCGCGCTCTGCGTTCAAAGTCCGGCGAAGGTCCTTCTTGCGATAATCAACCGCCAGGTTTGCGAGCGATAATTGCAGCCCCGGCGGCTGCGGCACCGCACAAAACTCCGGCTTCGTGAGTTTTGAAAATTAAACGCGATTCCGCCACCGCGGCGGGCGCGGGAAAAACCGCTCCGTGAGTCCTTAGCGTATCATCATAACAATGTAGTATGTCAAACGCCGAATCATCTGTTGACAGACCGAGTCGCCTACGTATAAAGAAATATGATTACCTATTATAGTTATGGGTACTGAGTAACTATATCTCGTATTACCAAGACCGAAAAAAGCAAACGCTCCTCCAAACCTAAATACGTAAAAAAGCTACTAAAATCTTACTCAACACAAAAATTACTTTTAAAATCGTGTCGCCGAATATAAAACATCACAAAAGCCGATTACAATTTTATACCGACGTTTATTGAGTGTCAATATTTCCTTTCTATGGCAATTACAGCGATCTAATCTCTATTATTAAACTTCGAGATGAAGATCAAAGATAGTTTCACAACTGACACCATTTTATAACTAAAACAGTGAATAAAAAATGTTAAATAGAGAATTAAGAGCTTTCAATTCTGTCGCTACAGCGCTCTAATATAAAACGTAATGCGGAAATTCCGTTTAAAAAGAGACCTTTGTTGTTGTGGTCTGTAATGTATGAATAAATACATCGTTATACGGACTAGGCACATTCTTCCAATATCATAACAACAGACTCAGAGCAGCGGCTCCACGAGAAAAGTGATTGAAATTTGTTTTAATCTACGGTGTAATGAAATCTATCCCCACATTGTTCGGCATTTCATCCAAATCGATTCCGCCGTATAGTGTAGAAAATCAAACAACCATAAGCACCACACACTTATTACCTTTCGTCTCTATAAGAAAAAATAACACATGTTGCATCAGCTGTTTATCATAGTAAATAATTAGGCATTAAGCCATGTCAAAGGTCTACTTAATTTAAGTTCATAACATAAATTAACATGCGTAACTAGTTATTAAATGCAAATAAATTCTTATTTTTTTATAAAATAATAATAAATAAATAAATACTTACTAGGGAACATTACACACATCGCCATCTAGCCCCACACTAAGCAGGCGCTTGTGCCGTGGGTACTAGATAACGGATATAATACTTATATAATTTTCTTTCATAAATATGTTATGTAGGTACATACTTATACATTCATAGAAACGACCGGACTCAACACTAGTACTAACAAATTTAAATTCAAAATCCTTAGCGTCATGCAGGAATCGAACCCGCGACCCTAGATTAGAAGCCAAAGCAACTACCAACTAAGCTAACAGGCCAGTCAACTACTATAGTTCACAGTTTCTTAGCGCAGCCGAGCATGTTTGCAGCTCTTGCTCCACCCATGTGTGTCTGGACCCGTACGATCGTGACCAAGGTTGTAAATTCTACAGCAACTAGGTATATTCAATACTTAAAGGTGAGTACATACAAGTTTATCAGAGCTAATCTTATATGACCAAAGTAAGTCAAAAGTAAATTAAAAGTAGAAAGGCCAATTCATGTTTTCGAATTTTTCAATATGCCATATTTACAATTAAATGAAATACTGTAATCACCCTTAGGTATATCAACTGTCTTAAAATTCTATGGTTACATGTTATCTTATTTGTTAATATTAACCAATAAATTAATAAGGTATTGAACACTCAACAATTCCGGCTACGACAAAGTGTCATCATGTGTTTTGCCAAATTTTATCCCTACATATACGGTACATATCATCTTAACTAAAGATTAGTTAAGATGTGTACCGTAAGATTAGTCCTGTTTTTGCTAAATAAATAACAAATGAAAAAGTACCATGTATCCTCACCTCAAGTTTTTGAATCAATAAATGTATGATTTACACCATTTGCATGCTGAGAGCACCAGTTTGCAACGGTACGCCGATACATTTGCTTTCCAATATAAATGCTCGTATGTGGAGAAACCGGCCGCTTTACGGTACGTAAACATCGGCTAATGAACATGTCTCATGTTTGTGGATTACTTATTTCTTTATTATAGCGAGCTAGCGGAGATACTCGTATAACCAAAGCATCTGCCAACGGTCAGGCCTTGGATCGGTGATGAAGAAAAGTATATACCTATGAATCCGCTTGGGCAGTTCCATACGACTGAATTTTCCGACAGTTTGTCATAGTACGCCAATATTCTAGCCTTATGTATGATAAGCCCATTAGGTAACATATATATTATAATAATCTTTTATAAATATTTTATTCATACAGCCATTTCTCGACAACACTTGCCACACGAAAAATTTGTTACTAGGTATTTGAAGTTAGCAAAGAATAATTGTAGAATCTTGATCTGATTTCTACAATTGGACGTGATGAGGACGTTCCTGCTGCTGGCGGTCTTGTTGATTAAAATACTTTTGTTGGATTTACAATTTGATCTGTATTGAATAAAGGTTTATTACAATTTTGTCGTTTCTTGATTGAAGTTGGATGGAATGTGAAGAATGATTCTATATAATAAAAATGTGAGGTTATGTTGAATTTGGAAAAAGTACGGCCAAAGAATCTGGTACGCGGACGGAAATGTACAGCCATACTTATGCATTTTTGCCAAGAATTTGGTCGCTGCGATCGAGCCGCGACAATAATCAATAGTACTTACATAATTTATTCCATGTAAAAAAGGACACGTACTCTTGTATGGTTAGTTCCCATACAAGAGTACGTGTCCTAGATATATTATGTCGTGAGAGATTTCTATTGCTACACATAACACCTAAATCCATATTTTATCAATCCCTTGTAACAACTCTTCGAGACACAATTTGCCCCACTACTCTTACAAAGGCCACCGCTGCGGACATGTTTAGTTTAAAGTTATACATTCCTACAAATAACATCAGAATCCATATATTATTTCAATCTTTTGTTTTACAAGCATCACTTCAATCCATATATTTTATTAATCCCTTGTTACAACTCCCCGAGACACAATTTGCCCCAACTACCAACAAAGGCCACCGCTGTAGACATGTTTATAACTCCTGAGTTGTGGAGCATTCATCACTCGATGAAGGACTGGCTCTGGGATCATTGTACTTCAATATGATGGCGACGTAATTAACGTGGCGATAGGTTTGATTTAATGAACGGACACGAGAAGTGAATGTTGGAATGTAGAATGCATAAAAAATACATGATTTAATTTTAATTAACTATTATTTGTACTTGTACTGATACATATATATTTTTTAGCAAGACACATAGGCTATTTGCTATCCAATGTCTTTATAGTTATAAATGGTTTGAGAAATCTTGATAAACAATTGTTTTGTTTTGTTTTTGGCTTTCAGGGTATTTTCAGTTCTTAAATATTATATTTATGCTTTTTTTGTAATTGATTTATATATTTTATTTCTATAGTGGTAAATTGAATTTTCAACTAAATTGCACCACATATTTTACACACTCGTAAAAGGTTACCTTCTTAACTCATCAAATTTGTAAGTTGTAGGTATCTAAGGTTACGTTGATTAATATTAGTATTATTTAGTATGGGGCTAGATGGCGCTGTGTGATATGTCCTAAAATATTTATTTATTTGGGGATTTTTTTACTCCAGCCCACTTGATGTTAAGCATCACTGCAGCCTTAGATGTAACACACCAGAAACCCATCTCCTTAATAAAACTATACAATCACTACGCACTTTACACACAAACTATATTTTAATTATTATACTATAAACCATATTTAAATCAGTTACTAAGCACTTGTAGTAGGTTAATTAATGTCAACACACATGGGGAAGTGGTGCCCCTGAGATACAAGCCTAGCTTAGTTCAGAGGCACCAGTTCATAATTAAACTGTAGCACTCAAATTATTTTAGTTGGATTATTTATTTATTTATTTATTCTCACAATTAGAACCGCTTAAAGCGAATTACTCTAATGATAAATAATCTAATCATAATAATAAAGTTAATTCTAATAGTAACAAAAAAGTACAAATTAAATCATTATACAATACATAAATAAAACTAAAAAGTGAATAAATATACATAGTATCAAATACAAAATTCAAATAAAATAAAAAATAAAAAAAAAATACGCAAAAATCAAGTTATTAAATGGCTACAGTTGACTCCCGAGTTGGATATTTCATTATCTTAGTCTTAAGCTACAAACTTTGTAAATAGGTAGATTTAAGTTCAATAAAAAACTTTTGATTTGATTTGACGTTGAAAAACATCCTACCTTACATTCAACATTAACCAATACACCTGCGTTATCTCGATACAAGATCTTTACTATTTCCTACATAGAAATGCCAAACGAAATGTTAGCGAACAGGCTTTATCGATGGAACAGATAGCTAATGGCAAAGAGTAAATTATCGACGAGGTAGTTAGTTTTACTCAGTGAGCTTTCGTTGATAAGTCGAGGAAGTGGATTCTAGTAATGTAAAGTGCTTTCGGTCGATTTGGATTCTGGTACAAGAGTTCTTCTGTTTTCGAGTTCAGAGCAGGTGTCGTTATAGACGATGTTATTCATACTTGGTGAAATGGTTCTGTTCGAAATGGTTGAAATTATCAAAGCAAGTACCTACCTGTTTGCCTTTTTTAATAGTGCACAAATTAGATAAATTGATAAACTCTTTATTGTTGACCCAAACAATACAAATACAATGGAAATTGAAATCTTTTACTACTAGTGCTTCGAGCGGCGTCATTATCGCTTAAATAAAAAAATCATAATATAATATCAATTCACAATATTCTGACACATGATATTACTAAATGTAACAATTTTATCAGCTACATCTAACGCCCAAATGCAGAAGTTCTCTAAAATTTAAACACACAACACGCCACTTAACAGGGCGTTATCAAACAAATGCGCCCTGATTGGGTAACTACTAACAACAGCAAATTAGCAAAACACTATTCTATTTTCACACCTCACTGTTAGTAATCTAATCTAAAACCATCAGACAGTATATTTGTCACCGTCTCGGCCGTCGCATCAATAATACATCATTCCTGATAACTAACCAGTTAATGTTTGCTAACTTTTACAAGTAGTTAGGGTGCAGACACACAGGGAGTAAGGTAGCACTATTAATTTAATGTTAAGCTGCACGAACTTCGCCGCTTCTTTTTCTTATCTTATGAGAGTGGCCAAACTCTGGTGTCGATAGTTTATCAAGCCGCCCCAAGGGCCTCTGACATGGCTTACGGTTGCCGTACTAGACAAACAGCCGGGACCTACAATTTAACGTGTCATCCGACCCACGGAAGCACCCAAAATGGAATGCCACTTTGCGGTCACCCATCCAAGGACTGACCGCGGCGGCCTTTCCTTAACATTAAACTACACTTCGCCGCTGCATAGCGTTGTCGTCGATCAAACCTCATGGAGTCATCTTTTTTTATTTTGATTTGATATTGATTTAAAAAACAATACAACTTTATAAAACAAAGTAGATATAAGGCTCGATGGCGCTATGTACAATGTTCCGTAGTAAAATTTCAAATACATTCCTCTAACAACAACAATTACTGACATTTACGACAACTTTCAGAATCTTTTTTTAGATAATAATATGATGCTGTTATATAGTAACAATAAAATCAAATCAAAATACATACTTTATTGTAAACCAATAACAAAAGCACACAAGTATAAAGAAATTTTGAATATAGTATTGGGACGGAGGGCGGCCTTATCACTTGGAGTGATATCTTCCAATCAGGAGGGATTTGGCCTGCCTAATATGAAGTGGCAGGTCATTCCACAAGTGAATAGCTTGCATAGTGAAAGAAGAGTGGTAGCAAAGGTTACTATCGTCATGGACTCGCTGTATGCCAAGATCCACTGCATTATCGGCTTCCGTAAATACAGCGCGTGAATGTATGTTAGCAGGCGGCACCGACTCCGTGCAACATGCGCGGAATAACATCAGCTCTGTGTACAACTATAAACAATAAAAAGCGAGTGTGGCTCAGTGGTTCCAGTGTCTGCTTTTCATCCAGACGCACCCTGGATCAAATGCGGCCCTACACCAATGACTTGTATGTACAAGTTATGTGTGAATTTGCACTCGCTTAATAGTGAAGGAAAACATCGTGAGGAAACCGACGTTTCCTCACGATGTTTTCCTGATGTGTGAGGACCATAATATCCGAGGACATGAGTCTGCGACCTGGGCGCCCACCACGATGTATCTGCCCAAGAAAACTCCCCTAACGAATTCATTCTGCGGGGGAGTCACGACCCTCAGATATGAGGATATACGACTAAAGAGACAGAGTATACAACTATACAAACATTTGTAATTTCTTTACTAACTACTATGATGACCGCTGGGAATTCAATGTCAATAGTCTGTAGACATTATTGTTCACCATATACTTTAGGTAGGGGGTGTATTCTATACTTTACTATTCTAAAGTCTAAAATTCACGCCCTACAAATTTGTATGACGGTCACAAGCCTATCTACTAAGCCCGGGGAAGCTAAGAGATACCACACCATCACATTAGCCTTTATTCCCTTTCAATTAATAAGCATATAAAATTCCAAATCAATTAAATATAATCATCATCATCGGGTGTCATATTCATAATTGAAGTCAGAAGAAGCTCAGTTGACAAAACTTCTTGCGATCCCATGTTGCTTTTAGAGGATTTTAAAGGATATCTTAAAAAATAAAGTAATACAAAAGTCGATCTCTTTCAAATGTAAAGGCTAATTTAAATTATAGTAACTACTAACATAAAAATCTGTAACATATAAAATTAATATTGCATTTATCAATGCGGTACCGTGTTAGAAATATAAACCTCAGTTTTCTCTTTCAATTTAGCCTAGCCTTTCTGAATATAATTTACAGACTCTCTCTCTATGCAATATTTCTAAGGCCCGTTATTAACAGCCTCAAAACCTTGCGACCTTACGAAAATATCGTATCTCAATCTTAGAATGCACTTTAATCATAATAAAAAGCATATTTCCGTATAATTGTTCACGAATAAACCATAACGGTACACAGGGATTTATCAAGGAAGGTTTTACGAAACTGTTTTAATTCTAAATTGTAGAAAACGAGAGAGGTTTTAGACATTTGGGGCTTACTACAGCCACTAATTGGTATTAACTTAATACAGCGTTAAAAATTCGTACCATATCGTACAGTTTGCTGGCACAAAGTAATATCAAGTTGTGGCTGCTGTATATACAAGTACAGCATCAGTGGCTTACTCTCGAGTGCTTATCAGAAATTTAAAATAAATTAATTAATATCAAAGGCCGCTATTTGTAGCACATTAGATACACGTGCCACAATGTACGGTGATGTCGCTTTAGGTGTCCTGGTTGTACACCTGACTATCAACGAGCGTTTCAGTAGGTACTTTACACTGTCTTGTCCGTACTTATTTATTTATCTACTACCTATGTACAATTACCTAATTAAATTCCTTACTCCGTCTCTGTGCCACGAGAGGCGGCCGGTACGGTCTCGCGTACTACAAGAAGCAATTTATATAATTTTCTATTGGTCCGCGATACAGAGATAGATAGCGGCCAGCAAACTAGCGAATGGCTCTCTTAGCTGCTTTCGATTTATTGAACTGTACATTAGGATATATAGAATAAATAGGTCTACAATTATAGATGTCATCTTTATGTTAAAGATTTTTGTAAAGCATCACAGACGAAAACAATGAATATGAATTCATTGAGTTAGTGTCTGCGATTTAAATTAAATTTGATTAGTCGTAGAATATAAAAGGATATCACTAATCACGCTAAATTGTAGGTCCCGGCTGTTTGTCTATTACGGCAGTCGTTTAGCCATGACAGAGACCCTAAGGGCGGCTTGATAAACTCTCGACACTAGAGTTGGTCACTCTCATTCGTTAAGAAGAAGAATAATCACGCTTAAGCCTATACTTTTATTTTTATTATCAATGCCACCCGAGAAGACTTACGCAACGAATTCCTCTGGTCACAGACGTAACAGAAAGTGCGTACTGTCGTCGTACCTACAAACGATAAAATTAACTCAATAATAAGATGTAAGTATTTGATAAGCAAGATGCAACGCATAGGTAGGTATGTATGTTGCGATTAGGCGAACTGTGAAGAATTAAGAATGGGCCACACGCAATACACAACTTACTAAGCTTATGTACTTACTACTATGTATAAACCGTGACATTTTTCAAAAGTTTTAACTTGATAAATGCCCAAAAATACATTTAATATCGACTAAAAATTATAGAAAAACTCATTTCTAAACCTACCGTAAAAAATGGCGTACCTATAATCCATAAACAAGGGTCTAGATTGGCCCTTGAAGCAACATAAACCATACACAACTGCACAGATAACTAAGTATATATTAGGATAAGAAGACAAACTCATCATTTTATAAACCCTTGCTTTACTCGTAATTTCGAAAGAAAATGCCAAAGCTACAAATACAATACGTTTTTAGTACACTGTAACATCTTAAAACCACTGAGAGTCTTCAACAGGCTTTCTGGCCGGATAATATATTACCCGGGGCCAATAACTAACTCCAATACCATGTGAATATTCGCTCCATTGTAGTAATGACCCATTGATTACCTAACTATAGATAGTACAATATGACTTTACACTCTAATCACTCTCGGTTACTTAAACGATAAATTAATTAAATCAGCGATATTGTACTCATTATTCAGGTAAAATTAAAATCCATAATAATGTATTGAATTTTTAAATACCACTGTTAGCGTGGTAATGCAGCCAGGAAGTTGCGCCGCGTCGTGTTAAGATACGGGCTTAAGTCACTTCTTCATCAATTTCATGTCAATTGAAAGAAAGAAAGAAAGAAAAACATTTACTGAAGCAAATAATAAACAAATAAGTACAAGCAAGAAATATATATAAAACTAAATAAATAAATGATATTATTCTCAATGGTAAAATGCTATATCGCACAATGCTAAAAAATATATCCTTCTTCTAACATACATGCTACATGCTGCTCGCAGACATATCGAATTTTGACGAATTTAAAAGGTAGTAATCTATGCCGGAGCCCACCTAAATCATCCACCATATATCAGTGGCTGGCGCAGGCAACTATTGCAATTTACATTTCCACGGCAACACTTAATTAATTGCATTCTCTATTGAAATGGAAAGTGTCGAGTGATTTGTGTACAGTCGATTCAAGTATGTACCTACATTGGAGATTTTAGTAATGGGAAAATTTAAGGAACACCTCTGAATGACACAGCTATTTTCAGAGTAAAATGACCCTCGTTTAGTCAAACAGATTAGATAGTAAACTGTTATATAGACTACTTTTAGGCGAGTTAATCTGTGTTTTCCGTAGGTCTAAGTTCTTCAATTTATCAGCAGTTATAAGATGAATTCATGATTGACTTATTGTTCAGAAAACTAGGTAAAGTACAGAGTTTCACTTATCAATAAGTTATTATTTAAACATAAACTTAGATACTTACTAGGTTACATCATTCGGGTTTAAATTATGCTAATAGACATTTTTGTAGCTCACTAGTTATAGCCTATTAGGTTTACTAACACAATTGATTATGACGAAAACACTTTGCTACAGTGAAGCAAATCCCATTACAATCCATAATCTCCATGCAATAATCTCAGCAAGTAAGTCGGCCATTCTCCACTTTCCTAATTCGTAGATAACCGCAACAGTGCGTATCGACAACTAACCTTTGCGAGGACGGAACATGGCTCTGTGGTGTTGCCAGTTCGTAATATTTCAAATACTCGCGATGTGGTTGTTGAAATATTAGGAAATTTAAAATTGCAAATTAAACCCGTAAAAATATCTGTTTTTAAATTTGCTAGGTTGCAGATGCAGGAACGTTAAACGTATTTTACAATTTTTGTTTTCGTAAATTGTCAGTTTATAATAAAAAGATCAACTAACGATTGAATTGCTGATCGACAAAAGTAGCTAACATTCGGCAAGTGGAAAATGGTTAAATTAGAAGTAAAATACATTACACTACAATGTAAGTAGGATAGGATATATGAATTAATCTCTGATTAATAAAAACTCATGGTAATACCTTATTTATATTGAAAACGGCAACACTGTCAGATACACAGTGAGATTACCCAACAAGCGTTTCGTTCTTCCACCTGCGTTATCAAAATACCACCGCGTCATCTTTGCACGGCCCTTGCGTACACCGACATCACATTCTACAGACGACACAATATTAAAAGAACGTATAAATTCAGACGCACATATGTCATTCCAAACTACTGATGGAAACGATAGTAAAAGCTAGCAGCGCAGCGTCAGGGCAGTGTCGCACAACTCCGAAGATTTTGGAATGTTGAATGTTCAATCAGGATGAAATTACATTGTTATCTTTGCACATATCTATGGTAACGAGGCTGGGAGGCGACACGCATTTTAGACCAATACAGAGGTTATGCCATTTCTATTTTCTTATGTTATTCAAATTTCTGGTTGGTTTGTCTTCTCAGTACTGCTGTGTCATAGTACACAGTCGTTAAACCAAGTTTAAAGACTTTAGTTCTATTTGAAAAACTTGACTCTTGACTTGGCCATTCTGCAACACAAGATCCCTGTGACACTTAGTGCAGAGCTTAGTTTACCTCACCAACGTACCTTTATAACTTACTAGTTTTACATTATATTTTAGTGATTTAAGTGGTACGTATACACCTTGTAATACATAAATAAAGGATTTTATTATTATGTTATTTATTATTCTAATACGAAATCATATAACCTCTCACATACTTATATAGCTGAGAAAATAGTATAGACATTGTAAAGGTAGTTGAAATCTTTCGGTTATAAAGTCCACGCTCCCTGCCCTTTACCTCAGCGACCTGGTTTTGTAATAGAAAACGCAGGTCCCATTGTTGTTACAACCACCAATTGATTTCTCTTGCGTAACGAATGTCGGTTCTTAAGGTCTTATAAAAATTGTGCTGATTTGCTGACAGATATGTTTTATGTAGGGGTGTAGGATTTGTGTGAAGAATGTAGCTGTCGCCTACATAACACAGGCTCTCTCAGGGGCCTAGTACGAGGCACGGTCGTCGAAAAGCTCCTCGTGTACAAAACTTGTAAATAGTAAGTAAACCACCTAGATAAAAAAAAAATTACACTCCATCTTTTGTCTGTAATAAAAGAATTTGATTTTTTACTATTAACTAATGTTTCATTTTTCTACCTACTTTGAAAATCTACGAGGAACAATTTCAAACACTTTCTCATGTATAAAAACTTAAATGTCTTCTACAAATTAGAGATTTTTTCTATTTACGATAAAATTCATTACATTTTACTTAACCTTTTTTTCTTCTGGTAGGCGGGACTCACTAACTACGACTAACATAAGTATAAATGAAGAATGATGAAGATGTAACGCCCTAAAGAATAAACAAGTCGCTGTAACTTTGCGTGCGGATGAAATGAGAACTAAAGAGTTTTTAAAAACACATAATCCTAGAATTCGATACTGGTGCTGCCACCACATCTGTATCTTATTAAGAATCTAAGAAAAATCCCATAAATCGACGCACGCCTCGTATCTATAACTCAATGTTTATTTAATCGACTTTTCGAGAAGCATTAAACGGATTGTTCAATTAGATAACAATCTAAATGGATTAAGTGAAAACATAAGTCGAGAGGCTGGGCCAATAAAATTAACGATAACAATCTGATTTTAATGAATTAGTGAGCAAAAGATTATAAATTGAATGTAAAAATTCTACGGGCAAGCGAAAAATGGTCCGCAATTATAAACAATGTCAAAATTTTGAGAAAAATAAACTTAGAAAATTACTCCTTTGATTGGTAATCACACAAATGTTATGGACATAGATAAAAATTATTGGTAACCTTAACTATGTATTCTGAACAAAAAATACAAAATAAAAATAAGTGAATTCTGTGATAACTTGCAAAATTGTAGCGCGCTATATTACAATTCGTTTTAATTTACTAAAATACGTTTATATACTACATATTTTTATACGAGTAATATCGAATGGTGGTGTGCCTTATAATATAAATTAAAAAAAAAAGATGATCCACATAATATATTTTCGCCTTTACTTATTGCTAATTCATTGTAAGTTGTGATTTTTTTTAGTTACCCAAATATTCGCTTAACTTCTTTGCTAGTAATTCGTCTAATCACTTGCTGACCAAACAATAATCCCACCATAATATTATCGATAACAATCTGGTCGATCGTTCATTCTTCGCAGATCTGTCGACCAAGTAACGCTGCGTCGGATGGCATTTACCAAGCAAAAGGTTGCCGGCCTGTTGATTCATTATCTCTAAATATTAACATGAAAAGGTAAGCAAAACTGGGTAAAGCTCTAAAGACAATAAGCTGAATTTTTGCATTAATTTTGAAACGGTATCATTATTTTTAGAGCTAAAGGTCTACAAATTTAATGGTATTTTTTTGCAACATTTTAAAAACTGTATTGTTTGTAAGCTTAGGGTATTGACTTGTTTATACTAGATTTATTAAAAAGGAAAATATGTAAGTCATTAATGAAATCATGAGTATTGAAGAGCTCCATTTAATTTCTTTCTTTAGCTATTGTATCTTTTTTAGTGATTGTTGAAAGGCCACATCTACCCAAGTTGCGAATAAGTACTAACTAAGCAAATCTTATTATAAACTCATCGCTGATAATTAATTAGACAAATTCTGACTTTGATTTGAATTCACAAAAAATAACAATTTCAAATCACAAGTCATATTTTCTCAGAAACCGCAAAAGCAATGTTAAATTCAATATTCTATCAATAAATTATTTGAAACGAAAGTTATTTTTTATCAATTACTTTTTTCTCTGTATTTATGATCAAATCGTTGCAAAAATATGTTATTAAGAGTAATTGTGATTTATTATTTGCTTGCAGTTATCTCGAGTGTGTAACTTGAGGCAATTTCGTATGTTTCTGTCTGGGGTATGACTTATCGGTTATTGCTAGATACATACACTCTTTTATTTGTTATATTACATTTGATTTATAATTATTTACAGCGTACAAATGAGTTATTGGTCTCTTATCTTTTTAATTTATTAATAGTTTTGTTTGAATTGATTTCAAACATACTCATTTCGAGTATGTTCTGTCTTTTAATCACATTTTTTTCGCAGAATACGTAAGCTTTTCCAGGCATTTTTCATTCATTTCAACTAAATTCGTTGGCTCTAGGTTATTTGGATTCGAAAAAAGGTTCAGAATGAAACCATCATATAATTAATTATCCCAAAGTAACAATTAATCAATCGACAAAACCGCGAAAGCCGCATTGTTTATTTATTTATTTAACTTACAAGTTGTCCAACGGATACAGACACACAATAGCAAATAATAATATAAACAAAAATCCAATTAAAGGACAACACGGTTAACAACACAATATACATACTTATAACTATGAACACAAAAACACTACACCTACATCAACAATACAAATACTCACAAACCTACACTTAACTTACTTAAAACAGAATAAAACTATACAATTTCATACTTACTAACAATAACACACAAATCAAACAAAGAACTCGCTGCTTGTTTATTCTGAATTCGTAAATATATTTTTTTCTATATATTTAGCATTCCTGCACATTCAATATAGTATTATTTCCCCATTAAAATATATTAACCAACTACAAAGTACAATAATGACTGCAGTCGATGTAACATCGAGGATGTGGTCGGTGGCCGGCAAAGTTTCATATCTGTGTAATTACAGGAAACTGGGAAAATTGCCTCTAATGTCCAACTATCTTTTACACGGACTTGACGGATGGAAGTCGACTGACGATGCATTTTTACAATTTCCGCGACAAGGGAAATGGCATAAGACTCGGAGGTTGATAGTAAAAGTGGCTATTAATTTGCACTTAGTCGATAAATTCGTGGAAGGACCTGAGAGACCACTACGATGAACGTGTAACTTAGAACTGCCCTAACGAATTAATTAGGTACAAGAGGGAGTTACGACCTGAGTAATGCGATAAAAAAGACTCGACGAATAAAGAAGAGCTGACAAGTATTGATACAATTTGTAAAGATAATGACTAGTGAATACATTGTTGGTAAAATCAAATCACACAATTATACGATTAAAAGCGAGACTGTCTTTGTTTATAGACGCATTTGTATATCTATTCCGCTGTAACGTTTGTTATTTTATACGACGTGAGCTGCCTAGTCCTGCTTATTACTGATATTTTTCAGGAAGCCTTGTATAGTAGGTACCAGTAAGAAAGCGCCATACCGATTCGCATACCCAGCCCGACATGACACCTTTCACTCGCGTCATACTATCCGAGTTCACGTATCTGTTGATTAATGTTCAACATACTGGCACCTCCGTGACAAGTGCTCTACCGGTCTTACAGCTGTATTGTTTGAGTATTTGTGATTCTTTGATAGGCTTAGGGGCTGGTTCTAGTGTAAGCTACTCGTAGTAACGTTTCATTTTTTTTTCAAGTCGTGTCCCTTTGGATAGCGTCACATTTAGCCATTCCATATTTTGCAGAGATTACCATTTTGAAAGAAAATAAAAACATATTTTAAAAAACAAACACTAACACAACAAACTGATTTTACTCTCTGCTTGCGTTGTTGTGTAAGTTGATAAAATTACATTATTATTTTTATAAAAAAGTGGAAAAAGGCAGACGATCTGCCTGATGGTAAGCAATCATCGTTGCCTATGGACACTTGCAACTCCAGAGGTGCTGCAGCACTTTGCCAGCTTAGAGAGGTGTTTGAGAATACCCTTTTTAAATCTCCCCATATTGTAGCTCCGTGGAAAGACCTCGGGGGGTAGATTGTTCCATATCTTGCAAGTTCGCGGAAGAAACGACCGCGTGAACCGGACTGTGTGGGAGCTCCAATTTTGCAAGTTGTGAGGATGAGCTCTTTCACGGTGCCGAGCAGCGGTGCCGGTGTGTAATTGATGTAAGACTGCACAGACTTTTCTCTCGCTATTCGCTATTAGCCTGGCCACACTCACACATGTCTGTATCGTGGTCATTGTTCATTCAGTCAATCATGATCCCATCAGGATCGTACTCAACACAGTAGGTACCTAACTACCTACTCATATTTTCGGTACAAAGAAAGTCGCATTCTTGAAGCGACTTCCTCGTTTCTTTTAGGAGTTATTAATTCCGTTATCTAGTACTATGCGAAATATGTCCCGAAATATTTATTTATTTATTTATATGTACTAAATATTGCTACTGTTGGGTAAAGGAAGCCTGATGACAATCGCTCTGTGTTAAAATCCGTATTCTGCACAATTAGATAAGTAGATTGAAATTCACACTTCAATCGACCTCATTAATTGAGAACATAGCTAAGAGAAACACATACATATACAAATACATACACACAAGTATAGCAGTCAAATGTAAGAAATATAACAGCTTCTTCTTCTTCTTATCGTATGGAGTGGTCAACTCTGGTGTCGAGAGTTTATCAAGCCGCCCTAAGGCCTATAACATGGCTTAACGACTGCCGTGCTAGACACACAGCCGGGACCTATAATTTAACGCGTCATCCGACCCACGGAAGTGCCCAAAATGGAATGCAACTTTTCGGTCACCCATCCAAGGACTGACCGCATCGACCTTCGCTTAACATAGGAAATTTTAATTTTAATTTTGGATTGCCTCCGCTAGCTGAGCTACAGGCGCATATAACAGCTAATATGAACAAATAAGTGGCAAACTCGCGCTATTTAAGCTCGAGACGTTAAATCACTAGCTATAAATCCAAAACAGCTGGCCAGTCAAATACGAGTGAAGAAAAGTGTCACCTAATACAATAGACGCACTCACACACTACATCGGCCAATAAATAAAACTAACTCGTTTCAGCCAATTACAACAGTTAAATCGAGATATTTCAAAAGCGCAATCGTGCCGTGTTCCGTTTTGTTGTGTTTTTAATCGCATTCCTGCCGAGCCGCGAGTTCCGGACACCCGTGACGATGTAGTCTAAACCTAATAGAATTGTACTCGAATGGTGGCAGCACTTGTACTATGTATTGACTTTTAAAGTGTAATATTTCTATAAGAACTTTATTAGTTTGGAATTAATCCACGTGCAGGTTTATTGTGCGGAGTCCAGTGGTGTTGCGCAGGCGGCGCGCGCGCAGCGCCCCGCGTCTAATGCGACACAATGGGATTTCGTGAGTGCTTTAGGGTTGATAGTGACATTTACTTTTACCCACACTTTTGAGACGAGACTTCTTACACAACACCGTCTTTAAACAATATCTCAAAAAGATAACATTGCAAAGGGGCAGTACTGCATAATATGAGAAGAGATGCCATAAGAAGATACAAGGTTTTTTTACACCGTCAAAATCGGAATATAGATAAAGGTAAGATAAAAATAATTTATTTGAACTAAAACATGTTGTCATTTTTCCAGCTACAAAAGTACATATCTAGATTATAATTAGGATCTATTAACAAATAGGAACTAGTTTATAATAGTTTGTGATATTAACGACTATGTCAACCAACTTTTAGTATAGGTACAGACTCCTCATTTTATTACATTCTACAATGTTTATTCATTGTTTGAAACATCACTAAATGCTTCTCGCCAACCCTGCAGCGTCGACTGGATCGTACGTCCAAATGTTTACGCGGCGAGATACCATCGATAGACATCGAGCGATCAATCGGACCATCGGTACTAGTCATACAGGGTTACTTGCTTATTTTAACTAAGCTTCTTATTATGACTTTGAGTTTATCAATGTTTACTACTTTGGAAAAGTTCGCTGTGCTTTTTATTTGAAAATTACTTAATGTAATTCAGGACATATCACACAGCGCCATCTAGCCCCATACTAAGCTTACGCTTGTATCATGGGTACTAGATAACGGATATAATACATATATACTTTTCTTTTGTAAATACATACTTATTATACATACATAGAAACGACCAGACTCAACACAAGTATTGTATACAAATTGTGTATGTGCAAAATGTGTTTGTCTAATTTACTTTCCTGAATGTGTTGGTACTTAATTTCTTGTCGCAAAATAAATTATTTTCATAATTTAATTTAAAGTAATTACAAAATTTCATTATTACTTGTGTTATGCGGAAATAGAACCCGCACCCCTAGATTAGAAGGCAGAGCCAATACCAACTAAGCTAACAGAGCAGTCACTTAAATTTTTTTAAGGGTACATATCTATCTTTAAGATTATTAGCTAAACTTCAAATGACAAATAACATTTATTTTAGTAAAATATGGTGCAGTGACTTGAACGATATGAAATAAAACATAATACTCATTTCTAAAAAAAATCGATAAGAGAGCTCTTTAAATCCAACCTTAATTTCCTTAAAATTTCGTGATATCAATCACAGTTTTGGTGACGTCCAAAACAATTTGCATTTGCATCAGATAATCTGTATAGAACTTTAGTACCGGTACCGGTATTGCAGTACTTTAGTACCAGACTCGGAATTATGTTATTGTCTTTTGTTGGGAGATTAGAGTACAGGATATGACAGAACAAACCTGTTACTGGTTATCTCTAACCATCAAATACCTTGAAAATAAAATTTTGATTTATAAAATTTCTAAAAACTATTGTTCTGTTACTAACAAATAAATTGGTTAGTCAAGCACAGTCAAACAACTAGAAATATCTATATATATAAAACTCAAAGGTGACTGACTGACTGATATAGTGATCTATCAACGCACAGCTCAAACCACTGGACGGATTGGGCAGAAATTTGGAATGAAGGTAGATGTTATGACGTAGGCATCCGCTAAGAAAGGATTTTTGGAAATGCCACTTTTAAAGGGGTGAAATAGGGGTTGCAAGTTTTACTTCTTAATGCGAGCGAAGCCGCGAGCATCTACTAGTAAAATTTAAATGCATAGAATCGCATATAGCTGTTATATTGATATACTGAAAACACACTAGCAACTTCTCCTTTCTCCACTAGCTTCTCGAAAAAACAATATTTTCCTTAAACTTTTACACTACTACAACTCCATTAATAATCAAATTATAGAAGAAATCGCAGTAAACGACTAGCTACTAGTACAAATACACATAAAAATCTTATAAAAAAAAAACATGAATGTATCATAAAAATAAACATAACACATTGAATATATCGACTGAAATAGCAATTGTATCGAATCGTTCGTACATATAAGAGGCGCTGTGTTTACTGCTAGAGACTGTTATGCAAATAACGTTATTTTATATTGGATTCCGTAAGCTATTTCCACTGAAAAGCGGAACTTTTAAGGCCGCATTCACAACGTTTGGAAAGTAAAACTTATGAAGCAATTCGCGCGTTTTGATTTGTGTGATTTGATCTGAGTAAGCGGCAATAATATATGTGATATTTTATATAACGTAAATAATATGCGAACATTAATACCTAATTATTATGTTGTTAATAAAATTATCAAAGAGTAATTTACAGGACAAACCAAACAGAAATGGGACAGGCACAATTTATTTTTTAAATTACCTATAAGTAAGTATTTTCTTTCTATCTTCATTCCGTTTTGGGCGCTTTCATGGGTTGGATTAAACATTAAAATGTAGATCTCCGTTGTTTGTCATGGTACGCAGTCGTTAGGCCATGTCAGAGGCCCTCAAAGCAGGTTGAAAACTCTGTCACTAGAGTTGGTTACTCTCATACGAATTACTACTTTTCCATCTTCTTTCATCACAAAGATCACATGACTACAATCCAATTTCGCTACATACAATCAAGTACCCATCAATTATTTTGTACCAGCACCTTTACTGGTATCCACTGGGCACGCTAGATGGCTCCACTGATAGAGTAGGTAACGGACGTAAAACCGCCGACTTGAAACTGTTATGCAATAGCAGTGGAATGCGAGCAATCATCCGTCAAAACTCATGTAATCATCATCATCATCTACAGCTGATTTGATTACTAGTTGTGTGACAAAAATCTTAAAACTATAAATGTTGTTGTTTGAAGTCGGTTAAGGAGCAGTCGTAGCGGAAAAACACTATATATTTCTCCAGTATCATTTAAAAAACCTAATATAAACGCATATCATGAAGTGTAAGCTCACTTCATACTTCATAGTCATCTGCTGTAGCGATTTGATTTCTGATTAACCGTGAAAAAATGCGTGGTATAATAATGAACACTGAATTACACGAATAAGTACATATAGCCATAAGCGAATTATGGTCAAGTACCAACTCATACCATAATACAATTACACTACAAGTGACTAATAATAATAATCTATTTATTTGCACTTAACTGTCCAGACTGTTCAGAAACATGGCGCATGAAGACAGATTAACCACCGGTTTCTGAAATGACGATCAGTTTGATTCCCTTAAAGACAAAACACAGAACAAACAACCACTATTGGCCCTGATTTATGAATAAGATTTAATTTAACAACATATAGGTTAAAAGTTTCAAAGCTATATTTTACTTCCTGGCTACTACCTACCTAATAAAGTTATTGTATAAAAGCCTTTACTTGTTACACAAATGTAATGAGCATTTAATATCCTACTTTATGGGTCTTCAAGCTCTTTGGTAAATAAAATTATAGTGAATTCTAGATCGATTATTTTCCACGAAGCAGTTTTAAAGGAGTATAAATTAATCGTGGCCTACTAATAAAACTAATTAATTTTTCCAGTAGTGTGCTCTGTTAGCTTAGTTGGTAGTTGCTCTGCCTTCTAATCTAGGGGTACGGGTTCGATTCCCGCATAACACAATCAATTATAAATATTAAAATTTGTATATAATAACTTGTTAGTCTGGTCGTTTCTATGTATAATAAGTATGTATTTACAAAAGAAAGTATATATGTATTATATCCGTTATCTAGTACCCATGATACAAGCGTAAGCTTAGAATGGGGCTAGATGGCGCAGTGTTTTTTTCATATTTACGAGTATTTTCATGTAATTAATCAAATCAAACAAGTTTTAATCTGGAAATAATGAAATGACTTCTTGATACCTAGTCACCTATATATCAAAAAGGGATTAACTGTTTTCGTAAAGTTTAGACTAATGGCGCTGTGTAATATATCCTGAAATATTTATTATTTATTCATCTTTATTTTTATCTCATACAGATGGGATTAACAATAGCCTTTTTTAAAGTCAATTAAAAATCTCCGTAACCAAACGTTTCCCAAAATAAAGCAATAAAAAAAATTACGCCTTCAAATTATAAGCCTAACAAAAATTACACCTTCACTATATACTCAAGATTGTTATCTACATAAATATTAGCTGTTATCTCGAACCATTACATTCTTTTATGTAAATACTTCATAAACTTTCATTGTTGCGAAATTTTATCTCGCACTATACAACTCTTATGAGGCGCCACTTCTGCCCTAACATACATTATTTTCGTTCAAGACCATCATTCTTTCGGTTATTACAAAATTTAATTAGCTTTATTTTTTTTTTATTTATTTAGCCGTATATTAATATGAACTTGTTTAAATGTTGAAATAAGAGGTTGTATTGATAAATGTTTTCTTTCTTTCCTTCTTTCCTTCTATTGTAAAACAGTGTTTCCTATGTGTTAAAAAATATGCTTTTTGGATGTATTATAGAGGTGTTTATCTGTTTTAGAATTTTTTAGTAATATTTTGCTGATTTTACTTTACGTAATAACTTTGTAATAACTGTATGAGTTGGGAAGAGATTCATATACTTCGTCGTTATTGTAAACTAGTTCTTTGCTTGGTATTTGTTCATAATTATAAAAAAATCGTCATCATTATTTTAATCCTTTGCGTTTTACCAAGAAAACAATATATTTACTAGCGGATGCTCGCGGTTTCCCTCGCATTAAGAAGTAAATCTTGCATCCCCTATTTCACCCCTTTAAAAGTGGCATTTCTAAAAATCTATTCTTAGCGGATTGCTACGTATAAAAATCTGCATGCCAAATTTCACCTTTGGGCGGTGCGTTGATAGATCACTACGTCAATCAGTCACCTTTGACTTGCATATATTTACATTTTTGCCTATAAAAATATTCATACTGTCTATCAAACTGCACACTAATACCAACATGACCACAGTTGTCAATCACATGATTTAAATGAATATGATGTAATAATACACATAATGTTAACTGACAAACAAACAATAAAACCCAATATTGCATTAGCTACTCACCGGGCAGATGAAATGAATCACAAGTAGAATCAATGTTCGTATTATTCAGTATTATGATTTCATATTGCCTTCCGCGGCCGAGCGGCGAGCTTCATTACCTTTCTATTTGGAAGGCTTAGCGTGGACACAAACAAATAATCATAATCAATCTTCATTTGTTCATATATACGTCAATTTCTTTACATATAATTATGTTCATGTTTATTATACATTACACTTAAATTTACATGATCAATTTACCATTTAAATACACAACATTGTCATTTAATTAAGTCAGCTTTGCATTAAAATGATCTTAATGATGAATTGTAGCGATAAGCTCTTTCTATTTTTATTGTTATTCTAAAGACAGATATGTTTGAAAATGTATAAAATAAATAAACATAGAAGACGTTTAAAATCTTATGTGTCGCTCAATGAAGAACTGGGAAATTATTTCTCATTGAGCTTTCGTGGTCGATGTTCAAATTAAAATATCTACTTATTTCATCAAAAGTTGGTGGGCTTTTCAATTAAGGGCTAAGAGATTTAAAAAAAAAATCAACAGCATAAGAAATAGATAGATAGATAGATAGAATATTCTTTATTGTAACACACACAAAAATAAAATACAAAGAAATAGATTAAACTTATACTAGTGCCACAAGTATAAATAATATATAAAATAATAGTAAGAAATTATATTTATATCCCAGCATCTTTATAATTATAGTAATTCACAAAAGTGTCCATGCTAAGCCTGCATGTAGCGGATGAAAGGCGGCTGTTTATCAGCTCTGGCTCTGATATTGCAATATTGCGGCTAATTTCCTATCATTTCAAACGAATCTGATGGAATATGAATCGAAAATTTGTGGATCTTACATAATGTATAGATAACGTACATACCTTCTAGGATAGTGAAAGAGATTTCTAAACAGAAAGAGACTTTCTTTCTATATGGGTGTATAATAAGAGGTTTTTTTTGTTTCTATATAAACTGTAGAGTGTATAAGAATTTTAAAAATGTACTTTTTAAATTTTGTGTTTGCCACTACGAAACAGTTCAAACGGTTCTTTCATTGAGTATTATAAAGCTAGAAGTGCTGTGTGAAATGACCCATGGAACATTTAATTTTGTGTGAGAATTAACAATACTTATATTTTTATTATACTACATGGATTAGGACGTTAAACAACAAATTACATAAAAGTTAATTTATTTTAATATTAAAACTTTCGTGAGACATTTTATCAATATATTAACTAAACGGTTTTCACTCACGTGTAAATCGCGTAAGTTGTTTACGCGTTTCGGATGTTATGACATCCATCTTCAGAACATACGTTCGAAACGCGTAAACAACTTACGCGATTTACACGTGAGTGAAAACCGTTTAGTTAATATATTAGTTAATTTATTGTTATAAAAAAATGATTTATTTGTCAATGATTGAGTTTGACCATGATTAATGAATCGTACTATGTCCTGAAACTATGATTATTTAATTAACAGTAATGTCACTATCATTTAACAAGTTCTAATGAGCTTTTTTGTTGGTATACTTTAGAATCGCGATACCGAAATATGGCGTCGATTTATCAAACTCGTGACGTTATCTGCAGACATCGCGACACTTCATTTAGAGTCGACCAATGCTCGACAGGGATTGAATTTATTTCTTCACCTCTCAACAAAGAGGAATAACAATATAATATGTTTATAAATGACTCTGAGGAGGAAGAAGGATCTTTTCCAAAGTCTAGAGTCGTATTAACGACTCCACTTTGTTTTTAAGTTAGTTTGATTCTAAGATGAATCGTAATCACGTGTATGTATGCTGTGCTTATGAAAAAACGGGAGACTAAGGATTTAGAATGTACAAAAATATATATAATTAGTAAAAGAAACAAAATTATTTTAAAGATAAGTGTCACGCATACCGGCTGTTTGCACTTGCAGATTGCAATCGATCCACATCACACCAGGACACCAAAAGAATACATTTTTAAAAGTCATTGTAAAAGAAGTAGTAACGAAAATCTCCAGGGTCTATCAAAGTAAAACACGAGCTTGGTGTAAGCTTCCTCCTCTTACGAAGAGGAAAGAATGATGATTCGGAAGACTTCAAATTAGTATCCTATGCATAAAGAATCGTTAACTCAATATTATTGAAATTGATTATACTGAGTATTTCCTTTTTTTACGACTTACGACGTGCATATATGCATTCGTAAAGATGCAATAAAATATATTCCTTCGGCGCAGAGACTCTTTCGCTCGCTTCAATCACTTGATAAATTAAAAACAATTTAACACTTATTCTGGGCATACAAAACTCACACGGGCAGTTTGCTAATTATCATAAATATGACAGATTTATACATTTAGCAACACATTAAATCTTTACAAATTGTACATTTTGTATTGAAAACATCACGGTCAGTAGCTGGCGTCCTTAGAAACACTAATCACATTAGCACAGCTGTCGCGTCGAACGTTCTGGCCGAAAGAACAATACGTATTCATGAGAGCTATTCGCTGTGACCAATCGGAACAAATATTACGCTGACAAAAATATTGGAAAAATTAGTTGAAGCGATGTCGGCGTGGAAAAAGACGGCTACGAAATGCTCCGCCATCGGTACTTGTTCCTCTTGATTGTTATGTTTGTTGGGCTCTGCTTCATATTTGCGACGAACAGCTACATAGATATCGGTTCCTTCAGTACCGATTTCATTTCGCTCCACCATCGCCACAGCCGTAAAGTGAAAGGTATCATCAACACAGAAGGATGCACCATACCCAACTTGGACCCCATGGACCCTAGTGTCAAGAGCTACGTGGAGTATCCTGACGATTTGCCAACGTGTCCCGACGCCAGCCTCGCTCTACTTGGACGAAACAAAACAACGATCTGGATACGAGAAGAAAACTTGGACTATTATAACGTCACAGAGGAAAATGAGCTGACATGCTGCTACCGGGCTTTTTACAGATCTCTGTCGGTTCCTAACATCCTGGATAGATCTATCGATGATAGAGCAAAGTATGATGATTGTATTTTGTTTAATGATACTATAGAGGTAGACGCCAAGCATGAGTTCATCAGAGTCAACTGCTCCGTTGATGACGAAAAAGTATACGAACAATTCTATCTCTTCGCACCCAAGAAGAAATTTAAAAATCACGGAGGCAAAGACGAAATCAAGAACAAAACTGGCTACAACGTACTCGTCGTGGGCGTGGATTCAGTCTCCAGGCTAAACTTACACAGAACAATGCCTAAGATGGTAAACTATCTCAAAACAAAAGGCGCTATCGACATGCTAGGATACAATAAAGTCGGTTACAACACATTCCCAAACTTAATTCCAATGTTCGTTGGTGTAAAAGACACAGAAGTGACCAAAATTTGTTATCCTCATAGAAAAGCTACATTTGACAACTGTCCTTTCGTATGGGAGTGGTACAAGCAGGCCGGCTACCACACAGCGTTTGCAGAAGACATGACAAGGTATTCAACGTTCAATTATCTGAAGCGTGGTTTCATGGAGGCGCCTGCAGACTACTACCCGAGGTCTCTCCTGTGCCAGGCTGAGAAACACGTCAACAAGGGCGAGAAAATGTGCATGAACGATATCTACTACTATCAAGTTCTTCTCGATTATATGGAAGATGTTACTTCGATACTGGAGCAAAAAAGGCTTTTCGGCTTATTCTGGGAAAATACTATGAGCCATGACAAATTGAATTGGCCTATGAGGATGGACGCAGATTATGTCAAGACGTTTACCAATCTAGAAGCATCGGGGTACTTGGAAGAATCTATAGTGTTCTTTGTCAGCGACCACGGCATACGATGGGGCTCCATCAGGTCCACTAAACAAGGCCATTTGGAAGAACTGTTACCTTTCCTGTACGTCATTACACCGTCATCATTTCAAGAAAATTACAAAACAGCGTACAATAATTTGAAACTCAACGGCCATCGATTGACTACACCTTTTGACGTATATGAGACATTGATGGACCTTATAGACCTTAAGAATGTGGAGGACGCGACTATAACAGAACGGCTAAAGCAAAGCTATGCTCACAAAAGAGGAATTAGTCTATTCTTACCTATCCCTGGCAACAGGACATGCAAAGCTGCCGACATCAGCGATCAGTGGTGCACTTGCAAGAGAGAAGTTCGTTTAGACACGAACCATCCCAAATCAGTCGAGGCGGCACACAAATTGGTGCAAATGATAAACTTTAAACTGGACTCCCAGGATTTGTGTGCTAAAATGGAACTGAGTAGAGTGTTGGAAGCGACTGAGATAAAAGTGGGTGAGCAGAATGAAGACAACCCTTGGAGGGAATTCTTGGTGGAAGCGAGGGTGTCTCCAAGTGATGCCATCTTTGAAGGGATGCTGCGGTACCAGGTGAAGAAGAAGACCTGGGAACTGACAGGAGCACCCAGCAGGCTCAACCAATATGGAGACCAGGGGTTATGTATAGATGACTTCAGCCTTAGACCGTATTGTTATTGCAAATAAGTGGCGTGTGCCAAAGATCTCTAGCTGTAATATAATATTTATGAACCTTTAATTTGTGTTTATAAAAACGTTTATCTACACTAATGTTGTAACATTCTACTTATGTTTCCAAATACTTGACTTATAATTACTACTGTGATAGCGCAGACAACAAAACACTCAATTTAAGCAATTTCACATGATGGTATAATATCCACGTCGATATCGTAATATATCATTATAACATCAATAAAACGCGACCAACCTGATTGCAGGGCTAATCAGGTTGGTCGCGTTTTATTGATCATTGCTCTCATTGGTTACATTATAATGGCGGCAAAATCACTGTGACAATACACGTACGCGTGAATTTAATTTAATAAATTAAGTTAGAATGTTACAACATTAGTGAAGATAAAGTAGTGTATGCAACTGCATATAACACGGGTATTAAAACACTCGTTACTATTATGAAAACTCGCTGTGCTCGTTTCATAAACTCACACTCGTGTTTTAATACCCTTCATTATATGACAGTTGCATAAACTACTAAAGTAACATCGGTGTCAATGCTTTAATTTTATGGTTTTCAATTGAGGTAAATTTGAGCTAAAATTCAAACGAGAATCGTTAATTCGTCATATTGTATAAAAATACTTTTCAAGAATTTTTGTGAAGGATCATTGTTTATACATAACAAAATATTGTCGTCCGATTGACATCAGGTATGTTAGTAACAAATAAAGAAAATTTCGACAGTAAAAATTCTTGAGACTAAAAAATACAACAAATAAAGACAATAGAACCAACAAATCGAGGCTAAATTGGCAAGCATAAACAATAAATATCCATCGATAGAACACATTATTCATCGCGCTTTTACTGCAGATGGTTATAGACCATAGACAATACAAACCAGAAACACCTAACTACCTACAATATTGCTTTATTTGCTTCTACCTTCATAGTAAGGACAGCGAGACTATGGAACTCTCTGCCTGGAGCCCTGTTCCCAGATAATTATAACCCAGGGGTCTTCAAATCTAGAGTAAATAGGTTTCTTCTAGGCAAGCGTGTTACATCTTATACTATAGTGGTGCTTAACATCAGGCAGGCTATAGTCAAACGTAAGCCTATTTTGTGTTAAAAAAAATAGAAAGGTTCACAAATTCAGAAAAATAGGTTTCTTCTATTCAAGTATGATACATCTTGTAGTAGCACTGTCTGACGTGTCTCGGAATACGTTTATTTTTAGGGTTCCGTACCTAAAAGGTAAAACGGGACCCTATTACTAAGTTTTAATCTATCACTACTTTGGTGCTTTATATACGACATTCTATAGTAACTGGCTATACTAATATTATTTGGCGCATATGTGTAGACTTTTTCATTATTATGTGACGTACATTGGGTAAATGGTATTGTTATAAGACCATTAGTTATACAAACATAGTATACATGGACAGTATTTGTATATAGCCTCATCTAACGAGTGGCGAAACGATGGGAAAGAGTTTAACATACATTCTACTTGTGAACTTTTTATGCGGTGTTTTTACATGTGTAAAAACACCGCATAAACTCATACTAGTAGGTAGATTAATGATTTATTGTCTTGCTTATACGATAATGGATAGAATTGATCTTATCTATCTTACGAAGTATTGAAGTAGGTAAATGCATAAGTGAGCCGAAATGTCTTGAACCGGAACTAATCCCAATATTTTCGACACTGAAAAAATATGTAAAAAATCACTATAATTTACTGTAGAAATAAATAAACGGTCTTTTAATTCTTTATAAGTACTATGAGAGTGTGATCATCAGTAGGTAGAAATACAGAAAACGCTTAAAGTGGCGCCCCTTCATTTTTAAGATTTTCTGTATTTAATGCAGCAATGATTCAGCAATGAGTTTATTACATGATATAATTTTATTGATTTTTGCAAAATTACGTAATTTGAGTAAATTATTCGTATATATACACACAGAATAAAATATTTTTCCTAGCTGGTCTGTCATTTTATTCCGGCAGTTGCTATGGATAAAAACTGTCGACGCTAAAGTGCATAGATTCGACTCAGTGTGTTGTGTGGTGGGTGGGCATTAAACATGTTGTTATTGTTCCTATAATATTTTACATTTTGTAGGAACTATTTCATGGAACTATAACTCGTGGTTTGCAGCAGATGCTACCATTTGCTAATTTTCATGTTTTGAAGTTAATGCTTGCTTTGAAAATGCCAGTGTTTCGTACTAGTAAAACTAAGTAAATATATAAAATAACTTAAAAAATTATAATACGCAGCTTAAAAAATACTTTTACCATGTTAAAATTAAGCTTTGTCAAATTCAACAAGTTTTAATTAAGTTGTTAGTCATGTATTCTAATAATAATGAAGTGATTTTCCTGTTCACTTATATACAAACTCAATTTAACGAGTTATCAGCGAACCAGTTAATTTTAGGTCTTTCATTTGTTTTAAATGTCACTAAAAGACAAACACAACAAATTCAGTAAGATAAGATAGGTAGTGATAGTGTAATATGTAGTAATGTATCCAAAACACTGAAGTAAAGATTTAAAAAATACCATACGATAAATAAATACAACAAGTCTGCCTAATTTTGTGACACAAACATTCGAATTGTATTTAACAAAAAATAACTGTAAGTATAAAGTTTTACTTAAATCAACCTTTAGCAGTATTAAGTAGGTATCAATAACAAACTGCACTTGTTAGTTCTCTGCTATAAATGTACCAATACATCACTTGTCTAACTTTTACTGCTATTAAATTTCAGCCTTTTACTAGCTCAATGTAAAAGGTATCGAATTTCGTTCGTTTCTAAGATTCACTGGGAAACTGCGCGGGCGCATCTGGTATCGGTTAAATATTTTATTTTGTACTATTTTAAGGACCGTCTCAAAAGAAAAGAAGTAACCAATTAGATAATGGTATTCTGATGATTTCATTTTAATCGGTTCACAAAATCATCATCTTCATAATATTGAGGTTGAATTACGCAAAAAAAGGTTAACTTTATTTTCAGTTTATCGCAAAAAGCACTTTATATAGACGGATAGGTATGTACTCAATTAATAAATTATTTTTCAAAGCAACACAGGAACCGAAGACAACCAACAAATTTCATCATCATCCACAGCCCTTGGGATCCCACTGCTGGGTAGGCTTCCCTTTGTATATGCCATCTGCGCAGATGCAATCTTGTGCAGACCTCATCCAGGTTGGACCCTCGACTTTGACGATGTCGTCGACCCTATTTTGCTGTACTTTAAATTCACTTATCTTCATCTTTCTCACCATTTCACACACCAGAGAACTATGAAGTGAACTTTTAACTCTTAACTGAAAAAAAATCCCTTTCTACTGTCTCAACGCAAAGGGATCACATTTCGTCCCGTCCCCCCACTCCCCCCGCCGCACGAGGAAGCGGCGCGCCCTATTTGCGAAGATTCTATTCTCGCCTTTTGTTGCTCGCCGTATTTCTGTTTACGTCCCGTTTCGAAACTTTACGAGCGAACCGATGCGGCCGCGTTGCAACAGACTGCATACAGATTATGCGCATAGCTTGTATTGGGTTTGAAAGCTTTTATTTTACAGAATATCTAATAAAATTTGTATCAGCAAAATGTCAACTTTTCTGAATTGTAATTATGTGTCTTTGTATATTTTATTTACACTCGATAGCTAAGAACTCTTTCCTGGGTCGCCTCATGGGACACCCGTATAAGCATATAATATCATTGCGTATAAGTGACACTTGGTCAAAAAAAGAGCATACTTTTACTGGAACGGTTTGAGAAATTTAACTACTAGATGTCACTGTGTTTAACCACCATGTTTATACAGAAAGTGGCACCTTATCTGAGCGTTTCCTGTGAGCCTGAAATCTATACTAATATTATAACGCTGAACAGTTTGTTTGTTTGTTTGTATGTTTGTTTGTTTGAACGCGCTAATCTCAGGAACTACTGGTCCGAATTGAAAAATTCTTTTTGTGTTGAAGAGACCATTTATCGAGGAAGGCTTTAGGCTATATAACATCACACTGTAACTAATAGGAGCGAAGAAACAACGGAAAATGTGGAAAAAACGGGGAAAATTATTCATCTTTGAGGGTTTTCGTTACGTGCGCTGCGAAAATGGTTAAGAAAGTCGTGGGTATCAGCTATAATTTATAAAGCTGAAAAGGTTGTTTGTAAAAATAAATATGATATCCAAAATAACTATTCCACGCGGACGAAGTCGCGAGCACAGCTAGTAATTAAATAATTAACAACATTACGGTTTTACGACAACGGTACCATACATGACAGACATAATCACCAATCACTAAGGCCATGCCAAAGCCACCCACAGTGGTCTGAAAACACTCGACATCTAATTTGTCCATCTATCTTGTACCTTCTACTGTTCTTTTGCATACGCTACCATATAGGTACATTAGTAATACATATTGGTATCAAATATAGCTATATCAAGTAGTATCGGATCTACAGTTCAAGCTATTAACAAACGCCCGCGGCAAGCGCACAGCTTAGCAACGAGATCTTATTATGCACCACAAATATATATTAGGAAAGTAATTAAACGGGAAGCAAAGTCTACGTTATTAAAATTAAGGAAATAAATTCTTGAAAAACTAATAATAAATACATTGTATTTGTGCTTAACCTTTTATATTCTGAGTATTTTTGTTGTTGAAGAAACTGGTTCTATCTTTACAACTAAATAGTCGATGAAATTTTAATTGCTGACAAATTATTTAGCCTATATGGGATCAATTAAATATTTCTGTACATAAATTCGCTCATTAAAATAACTGTTATCACATACCAATTATTTTTTCATCAAAGATTTACATATAAACCAATTGAGCTTAAATTTTACTACAAAATATTGTTTATCAAGTTTGAATCGGGTTTTTCTAGGCAAGCGCGCTAGATCGTAGAATATTACGTCACTCAACATCAGGCGATTTGTAGTCAGGGTGAGCCTATCACCCTGACTACAAATATAATTTAAAAAAATCATACTGTACCAAAAACAAATGTTTGAGACTTGATTTTTTAAACCATACAATGAAACAGCCGACCAAACAATAAATACTTAATATATAGTAGAATCGTAATTTATCACTGGAATTGGGGTTACGCCTGTCCGTCTGTTGTAGTGCATCGTGGAAATATTGTAGCACGAGGTTTTAATAAGAAATATACTCTTGTTGATGGCTAGTAAAATTGGAAACAAAGCGGTTTGATTTACTACTATTAAACTAAAATTTAAAGTAGAGAGTTTGTAGTTTTTGCTTTAACTAGACTTGTGTGACATACGTTAAGTTTAATTTAGTTGTTTCAACAAGTTCTCCAAACTCCTGAAGTTTACTCGTACATAACTGCTGAAATCTTATAAGTTACGGTTCTCTAAACTAAACTAACTTAGGTATTCAATTGATTCATAAATAGACTTAATCTAAATATATAAAACTCAAAGGTGACTGACTGACTGATTGACTGACTGACTGATATAGTGATCTATCAACGCACAGCCCAAACCACTGGACGGATCGGGCTGAAATTTGCCATGCAGGTAGATGTTATGACGTAGGCATCCGCTAAGAAAGGATTTTTGGAAAAGCCGCTTTTAAAGGGGTGAAATAGGGGATGCAAGTTTTACTTCTTAATGCGAGCGAAGCCGCGAGCATCCACTAGTTAAATATAAGTATAATAGTATAATGAATTTGAAGATGTTTAACATGCTATAAGTAGTTATATCTCAAAATCCAGAAGAAACAAAAAAATCCTAACAGTTAGGCCCTGATATTTTCTATTGAATAGCAAAATTTGCCGCATTCGAAAGTAAATAAACACGTGTAAACTTTTATATGATCACTATCAATCATAAAGCCCCTTATTCTTATAAATCACGATATAACGTAATTCCAATAATCGTTATTTCTTATTTACAAACCTCTATCGTGTGCGATATAGTCTGCATAGTGTAATGGCCAATTACAAACATTACATCATGTTGGGAGCGATTTTCCGCACACATGGGTGTTTGGTATTACTTACGAAATATTGCACTGATTTAACAATCTATCAGTTGAGACATTTAGACAGAGTTTTAATAAAACGATAAAAAGATATGATAGATATGATTCTGATAAAACTTTAAACTCAAAAATAACAAATATGTAGGTAGGTACAAGACTTTGAATTATTGCAAAAGGTACGCTACGCTACTAAGTACCTAAAGGCTTTTATTTATTTGTAAAAATAATATTCTCAAAATATTACTTACGCTTACTAACTTACACTGATGTTGCCTCTTAGACGCCTTGAGAATATCCACTTACCTGTAAAACAAAAAATAATAAGATATTACTAATTTTACACGTCGTGCTGTCCATTTATTTGCATGGTACTTTAAAGTACAAACTAAGTATTAACAATAACTGGTAGGTATCCCAAAAAATATTACATCGCTATTTCCTTGGCACTTATAATTTCAAGGCGTGACATACTTAAAATCATTTTGTAATATCAACAAATAAAAACTTGTAATTTTTTTTATTCTTCTTGTTTTTTTTATTTCGACCTATAATTCCACCAATACCTACCACCTGCCACCATACCTCCAAAGCCGCAATGGGACCGCTCACATCAAGCCCTGCCTCCATCTAATATCTCTGTCAATTTTTATCCCATCAAAGTGTTCACCGCATTTTATTGCTCATTTCCAATCCATGATCTTCTAAATTAATCAGTATTGCGTGAAACCGCATTCAATTTAGGGTTACCAAACGAAATGATACTACGCGTTTTGGGTTACAGCAATGAAATAGTTCTTTATTCTATTATCAGTACTTATTGGACAGTTTCACCAATATCTAGATAGTTTTTTTTAATGATTTGGGGTAGTAATTTTAATGTTATTCTACGGCACCTAAGGGAGGAAACCAGTATTCAAACTTATGGACAAAACAATACAAATATCAACGGCTACAGACGATAGTGATGGTTATAAGAAAATCTAGAAATAGACCATATGCAAGCATCATTACATATTATGAATAGAATTAAATAAAAGTTTAAAATGCACTTATTAGCCTTCTATTTGCGTTCCTTGCATACTTACGTGTGGTAAACAAAATTATGTTTTTCATGAAGTTGTCTCTTTCTTACCCGACATCAAAAAACGAGGCTATCAAATCCCCTGAAAGTTTTTTTAAGTAACACAAGTGCTAGATGTTATTTGTATTTATTTTTCAGTACCCCACCAGCCCTGCCCGCCACTCGACCCAGTTATGATCCAGTAAGCCCCATTCAAGTGCAACGCAACCATTCATCTCGCCGACACATGGACTAAAAAAACACACGAGATGCATTTACAATTGTAATTAGTGAGATATGATTGTTTCTCTAGTGAGGAAAAAATAAACGCATAAGTACGTTATGAAAAAAATTGATACATAAGCATGTGGTGCGTATGCGTAATTTCTTAGAAACGATATTTTTTACTTTTTTCAGGCATGCGGGTTTATGCTAAATTGCTAAACCATGTTTTGGTATAAGAATAGACATGCTCCTCTATGAGAAAATAACAAAATTTTATTGTTTATAGTTGGCAGTAAATGATGGAGTGAACGAATACTGCATTGGAACCCAGCAGAAGATCCCAGATCCAGAGGTCGACCACGAAGGCGGTGGCGAGACGACATCGAGGAGGCAGCGGGCAGTACCTGGACAAGGCTGGCGCAAGACCGACGAAACTGGCAGCGCTTGGAGGAGGCCTTCACCCTAATTTGGGTGCCCAATAAAAGTATGAACAATACTTAATTTAAAATTTAAAAATGTGTTACTAACGTAAACCCCATAACCACAAAATGTTAATTAAGTTACTGGGAATAAATGGCTTTATTTATTTATTCATTTTATTTTTTATAGTTGGCAGTAAATGGTACAAAAAATGATCACTTTTTAACCTCCAAATTAGGTGTTGGAGCACTTGTGTTTTGGAAATTAATTCCTTTTTAGGGGCCTAAGTTTAGTAGTTTATTAAATGAACGTGTTAATTATTATTCTAGTACATTGAGTCCGTTAATCATCATTTATCAGGCGAATTGTTTAAGTTCAAGTTCTAGTGTTTATCATAGTTTGGCAGTTGTCAAGCCATATCAAAGACTTTTTGAAGCGGCTAGACTTCTCTTGATACAATGTATCTGCCCAAGAGAACTCCTCTAACGAATTAATTCTGCAGTGGAGTCACGACCCTCAGTCATGACGAAACACGACTCATAGAGAGAGAGAAAGTGAGAGACTTCTATAACCAAACTCTCGACACCAAAGTTGGCCACTCTTATTCGAGCTTTCTTTAGTAAACTAAAGTACCAAGCCTTCAAACCCAAATTCCTTACACTCCCTAACTCAGTGTATTTAAAGCCAGTCCATTATCCATTGGATGTGGTGTCGAAACAACACTAACGAAAGATTGATCACCACTCTTGCATGTTATGTGCACTTTACAACACACTACACTACTCTACCGTAATGAATATTTAGTTTTTTTTTAAACTAGACAGGCTCACGCTTGACTAAATATTAATTTAATAATTAAGTATTATTATTTAACTCGTCAGATGTTAAGCGACGTTATAATCTACGAATTAGCGCGCTTACCTAGAAGAAATCGATATCCATCCATAAAAATGTAGGTAAGTAATTAAACACGAGCGGTGACGTTCTGTTCATTAATATAAAATAAAATACAACTATGTTTATACATAAATAAGTGTGACAATACGAAGCTAAAATACGCATTATTACGTTGCGATAAAAATAATAAGTCGTGTAAAAAAGTTGATTTGCTGTTACGAAGGGAACACCACCATTTCATATTCAACTATTTAAAATACATCACAAAAACTGAAAATTACTTTTACATTATAAATCGGATAGCAGAAATAATAATCCAAATTGATTCGTGATTAGCGGAGCACACCCATAACATTCACACAGCACATCACTCATTGAACCTCCTTTGTTTTTTTGAAATCCGATAAAAAAATATATAATTTACTACGACAACGTTCCAAAATACCCAAATTACAATGTGAAACATCTCGCACGCCGTCAAATCAAATCTAATCGAGCAACACACACTCGCGTTACTGCCTTTGTAACACCCATGTATGTACTTGGTAGTATATTATACACATACTCGAATACACCCAGGTGTTTCCATTTCATTCAACAATCGAGAGTGGTAATGATAATAAATCACTTGATAATAAGATTTAATAATACGTAGGTATCCGGAAGTTTCGTTTCCATCTTTTTTAAAACAAAATAGGTTTTATCCGAGGACATGTGTCTTTCGTGGAAGGACCTGGGCGCCCACCACGATGTATCTGCCCAAGAAAACTCCCCTAACGGATTAATTCTGCGGGGGAGTAACGACCCTCAGTCATGAGAAATACGACTCAAGAGGTAAGGTAAATAGATATGTCCAGTATGTTTCACTTCAGCCTGTATCACTGTAGTTCAAGATATCGCACGCATGCCTTGAAGATATCTACTAGTAAGTCTGTGTTACCATAAAATATGAAAAATGTAAAGGAGATAAGACCGCCCAATGTCTTAATAGTATCCAACTCATTTAGTGTTTAATAGGCAAATAAGTATCGTAAGCATAATAATAAATAGTAATTAATATACATATGCTTCTTACTAAATATATTATCAAAATAAAAGGCTAAAATGATATAATTACACAAAAAAAAACTGAATATCTAAATTTTAAAGCGGGAACTTCCCGTCCGCCAGCAGTTATCATTATTATGCAGATATTGCATTTAGCAACAGTCAATGCTCGATTTAAAAAAATCAAACAACAACACCCATTTCACCATCTATTTATTAAAAACAAACATACGTTACAATGAATACAATCTCCCATACGAACTAATAAGACAGGTAGGGTCAGAGGTATGTCGGCTGCACATCACTCATGAAGAAATGATTCCGATCCGGGCTTGAGGCGCTCCACTGAGCCAGTTAATGATGGCTATAGCCGGTAACAACGATGTTGCAAAATTGAGGCCACAGAAGTCTTCCTTGACGACATAGGAATAACGGGGACAGGTCTTGGTAGAGTTTCTCAAAATTAAAAGTTTCCAAAAGAACACAAAAACCAATGGAAAACGTCTACCCTCTAATTTTGAATAATCCTACCCTTGTGGAAACGTTACAAGAATAATGATATCAATACAGTTAAGTACATTAATTATGACTTAATTTGGCCGCGTGTTACCTCTAATACCTATTTTCATCTGTTTATTTTATTGCACTGTAAGTATTGCGCATATGAATAAGATGAAACTTAAGACTTTTTAGGGAACTGCAAGCATAAACGTGTAATTTCAATGCATGACGTTCGTTATGTACACTAAACATTTGAAATTCAAATTTTTAAATTCAAATTCTGAATATATATTGCGGAATATAGGTAAACACAGTTGTTAAAATATATATGAAAGTCGTTAAGTTGTTTTTTAAATATATTTACATTTGTTTGTGATCTAATGTCAATGGGTATTTTGTTGTATATTAGTGGAGCAATACCAAACACACTTCTATTATAGGAGGCTGTTCTTCTATTGTGGACATATATCGTTCCTTCACGTACCTATGCTACCCGTTTCAGACATTTTGAAAAGGTCGGGGTTTGTTTTTATGAATATGGCAACTTCACTTATGTATATTCCGGGGACGGTAAGTAATTTTATTCTACTAAATTGCTTTTTACATGTCTGTGTTTTTTTCAGCCCGCATATAGCGCGAATACAGCGTTTCTGCGCCAGTTGCGCTTTTGAATTTAATTCTTTTGTCGAGTAGCCCCAAAAAATAATGCTATACCGTAGGTATTGAGCTATCTATACAAGTAAAGTTAACACCTTTATACCAAGTTACGATTACAAAACGGGGCACCATGCACCAGCGCACTTAGACCAGTCTATCGCTGTACTATGTCGATAGTCTTCCTGGACGTTTCTTAAGAACACAAAAATAGATAATCCGTCCGTCATCTATCTGTTCCCCTTTTTCTTCTGGTGCAGTTATTTATGATGCAGCTGAGCATTGCTGTCAGAGGCGATCAAAAATAGGTGCTTGAAGAATCGTACTATTGTTGCTGATTTGTAAAAGATAGTAGTTCATAAATGGCCAGTTAGCAAACAATCATAATCCAACAACTGAATTACGACTTACCACTCGTCCCGTTTTGTAAATTAGTAGAAAAAACCCTGCCAACTGCTAAAATGCTCTACAACTTTTAATTTCATTAAAAAGTTAAACAGGACGAAGTCTAATAGAAACAGAATATCTATTCTACTGCCTGTACAAAAAAATGAATTCGACTCAGAACCGAAGTGCAAAATAATTCATAGTAAACTGATACCAAATAGTATCTCTTTTTTCAGTTCAAACCGGTGCTCTTACAAAAAATATACCTACAACGGTACCTGCAAAGCTCCAACCACGTATAATATGCGCGTATGGATCTGAGAGTGGTTTTTCCCTCGTGTCAGAGCTCGCGTGGGTGTTAGTACCTAATAATACATGTCTGGTGCTAACCTGCTGCGAGACTGCTACTGTTTAGGGGTGCTATTCCACCACATAGGTATGCACTTTGCTATTATTTTCTGCACTTGATATGCTATTTTTATGTGAAATAATACACAAAGACGCTAAGTTTAAGGTTTAGGTAGGATTTCGTTTGGATATCGGTTTAAGGTTTAGGACGTTTATTTCTGTAAATAAATAAAATAATACACATACATTAAAGAGATTTTGCACAAAGATATACAAGCTAATCTAACGTTCGAACCCTGGCGGTTGTAGGTGTACTTTTTTGTATATTCCCTAGAATATATTGTACTTTGTATTCTGTAATAATACCAAGAACGTTATTAAACAAGTAATTTTCAAGGTTTTACTACAATCGAAGCATAAAATAGTGGAAATGCACCCTATCTGCCTTGTCAAACACAATCGTTCATTGTTCAGCCACTGAAACACAGCGTCGGTTGTTAAGAAAGCGCGCGTCTAATCTAGGACTCGTTAATGACGTGCTAAAAGCTCTTGTTGATTTGGATATCTTGTTATCGTTATGCATAACAGTTAAGGCTCTTTTGTATTTAATATGCTTTCTTAGTCTGAACGGATCAATGCAACGCATTATCCTACCTAATAACAGCGTTTGTTGTTGTTGGACAACATCTCTGAGTTCTACATGTATGTATATAGAAGACTAGTGGGTGCTCGCGGCTTCGCTCGCATTAAGAAGTAAAACTTGCATCCCCAATTTCACCACTTTAAGAGTGGCATTTCCAAAAATCCTCCATCGTCGTAACATCTACCTGCATGCCAAATTTCATCCCGATCCCGTCCATTGGTTTGGGCTGTGCGTTGATAGATCACTATATCAGTCAGTCAGTCAGTCCTTTGAGTTTTATATATTTAGATTGATGGAAAAACCTTAAAAACGACTATAGCATTTGTGTGATACAGATAGTAAACCAATAACTATCTACTTCGTATGTAACCGGAAAAAGCTAAGTATTATTTTCACCGCCCATTCTTCTGTCGAGCATGCTCTTGCACATCAAAACCCTACCATTTAGCAGTCATAACAAAATCACATCTCTTCCGCATCAACATTCATTTGAATATTACCAAAACAATTACTCAGGTATGCGTACATTTTTCATTCCCACTGCCCATTTCCTGCCATAGATTACACTTGTTACGATTCTTCCTAAATAAATCACAACAATATTGTAAGATAAGTAGTGTTTCCTGTTAACTACAATCCAAACGCCTTCAAATCTATAGGTCATAGGCACCATTTAGGTAAGCGTAATACGCTCTACGCTGCAGCACTGCTTACCATCAGGCAGGGTATAGAAATGTATAGTTTTCTAGGTTTGTATTTACGAAAAAAAATGGAATCGATTTGGATTACTTGAATCAAAAAATATATTAGACATAATTAAATCATGGTTTCACAAATAGGCAAGCATATGCACGGATAACGGTATAAGAGAAATAGATATCTCAAGGGCAATATTCGATCAATCTGCTATTGCTACGATGCTACGCCAACGCCAAAGAATTGTTGCTATATCTAGTATGGATATTATATTGGATTCCGAAAGTCTAGAATGTATTTTATTCCAAAAAAATTGGTATCCACTCAAAAGGTAGATAATCTATTCTCTAAAAGCTACGTACCCCACAAATAGGCCCACAATTTGTGCAGCGCGGCATTACCAAATGACAACCTTTCATTATGACTACGTGATGTGAAGAGTGCGGAGCGAGGTGCGCTCTTGTGGTACTAGTCTATGGTGTTAATGCACTTTTAAGCAGTTACGAGATGTATGAGTAGATACATTATTCATTAGACTCAAAACAAGGAAATAAATACTATAAATGTTAATGAAAAAACGTGCTGGGGTAACTTTAGCACTAGCTTTTTGTCAACTTTTAAACTCACACCTTACATATTTTTATTTCACTTTCAATATATTTTAATCTGCGATAAGGTCAAAGCTATAACTTAGTAAGTTTATTCATTGTTACTATAAGGGCAACACTATAGTTACATTAGTTACACTACATAGCAACATTATTGAAAAACATTATTAACAACTAGTGGACGCCCGCGGCTTCGTTCGCATTATTTTCGGATAAAAAGTCTCCTAAAAGGCCTATGACACTCCTAAGACCTCATACTACATACATGCCAAAAATTATAATGATCCGTTCAGCCGTTTTTGCGCTATGAGCGTTTAAATAAAAAGATAAATAGAGACAGAGAAACAGACAAAAATATAAAAACTACTGAAACGTGTTTTATCGTCCTTTACCTCGATACTTATTTTTCTAATGTCATCATGTATTTAAGCTTAGTTTGTATATATTCAATTAACTAAAGTAAGAGCCTACACTTCACAACACAGGTTATCCTAGTGTGGAGTGTAGTGAACATGTAGTTAATGGTTCATTAAGTTTTTACTAAAATAAATAAATTGAATTTTGAATATCTTCTATGTTCAGATTATGTTTTATTTGAAATTACTTTTTGGAAAAAATATCGTATTTTAATAAATATGCGCTTGTATCAACTAATCATTTACTGCAACGATGTTACAGCGTAGAAACGCGGACGTCTATAATTCTTCCCTGTAATAAGAATGTTCAAGTGAAATTACTTCGGCTTAATGAAATGGTACTTAGTTCAAATACCTTTGGAATTGCATCCAATGATAGTGGATCTGAAGTAGCTGATTACGACTGTAATTACAATAAACGTGATTGCATCGGATAATAACGAATGCTAGTTACAATCTTGTTACCAGAGAGTAAGTAGGTACTTAGATACTGTACTGACTAAATCTATTGCAACTTTTACTAAAAAAATATTACAAATATTTTTATAAAAAAACTTTTATGCATATCTTTATTACTAGTTGGCATAAATGAAAAATGGAATCTTATTTTTCTTAGACATTTTATATAATGATGAGGCTACTCTTATACTTTACAATTACAGTATCCTAAAAATATTACTTCCACATACTGCCTTATAAGGGTTAATAGTGCATTTAATTTAAATTTAAACCTGACGGGAAGACGTTGTCACGTTTTTTTTTTAACTTGAACGGCTTTGCTCTTGGCCATAGTTGTGTTGACGGGTGACAACACACTGTTATAAGAAATTACAAACATAATATGTGTTTTGTATGTATTCAAAAGAATACATAACAATATTGTATACATAACAATCACAATATTGTGAACCTAGATGTAAGTTTTTGAACCCAATAAACGTTTTGTATTGTATTGTAGTATGGTGTAATATATCTAGGTACAAGTATAACAAATCCATAGGAACAGAATAAATAGTCAGGTCCTTAGGCAATAATACTCGTAACTCATCGAATTAAGCCCCTCTCAGGGCAATCTGTCAATTTACTATTTAATCTGACATCTGCATCTGCTCGGCAAATCTCATGCTAGAGTTTATTGCCTCAATGACTTCTTCAACTAAGTTTAACTAACTTAATTAAGTGCTTGCAATTTGTATTGTATTAATGCCTGTCTACGATGCTAGGACAATTTAAACTTTGTTGTCTATTTGAGCTGTATATTTTGTTATATGCATAAATTTATATGTATGAAGAAAATAACCTTAGCCCTTAACCCTCTGCGTCAAAAAGTGCAAAAATAGTCAAGCAATGCTAATTATTGAATCAATTATATAAAAGAAACTCAAAAAGCGTAGATCAAGAGAAGTTGATCTAGACATAAAAAACCTTCCCTTTTAAATAGATACCACTTACCATGTAGGATAAATTATTTCGTGAACCACGAGCACGGCTTCACCTGTACTAGCTTAGCCACTAAAATATCGATGACACAAAGATAATTTTAATATCGGCATTAAATTACAATTGCCACAGATTTACTGTCAGGCGTTATACAAATAAATCGAGATTCAGCATTTCGCTGCCATGCCATCCATTCTATATTGGCACTGTTTCCATTCACACCACGTACGGCTTTAAAAACTAAGTACATGGTTAAGGTTTATCGCAACAAACTCGCACAAAACACATTATGAACTATCGGTATTTGCAAAATGGAAATTCAAAAAATAAAAACGTTATGCCAATTAAGCAATACAACATTACATATTATTATTACAGCTGGTTTAAAACAATAAAAAAGTGATCCACTTAAGAGGGGGTCTAATACCAGCAAAACGAAACAGAGGTATTTTCGATGCCACTCTTTGATCCATCGAATAGCCTCTCTAGTTGAGAAAAACACAAGTCTAACACCTGTCACACTAAGGAGAAGATGGTTTTACCCAGAAGTGGGTTGACAAGACCTGAAAATGACATAAAAATTACAAAAAGATTTATTTCCCGTGACCAAATGGAGACTATACTACGAATGCTAGATTTCACAAAATTTACAAAAAAACCGTGATCAAATGGAGTCCTATTCCTCATCAGTTGCCAGTTACCAGCTGGTCATTCGGTCGTGACCAGCGCCGCGGGCTGCAGCAATCTGCCGGCCGTCGACCATACTTGCCACGACCACAGATAAACTAATACTTTGTGAAGAGTGTACTGCACTGTTTGTAATACATCGCTAGATAGTCTGTTGGTTTTGGGAAAAAAACGACGACAACCGTATAAAACAGGTAAGTAATCTGGTATCCTATCAAAACATGTATGTAGATTGCATCGATCCAAACATTAGAAACATAGCTAAGGAACAACATATATAAGGAATAACATAGGTATGTCTATGCAGAAGCAGTATTATTCAAATAATCGTCATGGTATCAAACATAACGTATGTACACAAAAACAACTTTATTTTATTCTTTGCCAACAGACATTTCTCGTAGCCGACCTCTAAATGTCGCACGTATACACTAACAAAATATAACTAAATGCAAACCTCTTCCTCTTTGCAAGCAATGCCGTAATGGTCAAACCTCCTTGCTGAACTCTCACTGCCCATCCATTTAAAAAGGTTCCTCTACAAAGAGGTTAGTTTACAAATGGTTGTCCGCGGCACTTGCCCCGCGCTCGTGACGTCACGATCTGGATGAATGCCTGACACTGGTAGCTGTAATAACTGCCTGAAGACAACAACTTGTGCTGCAGGATTTGGATTACTTATTGGCAATGTACGGGTTGGTAATAGAACGTAAAGATTCGATATACCTAAGCTATTAATAAAATGAAATATGTTTTGTTTTCCAGATGTTACTCCGAAAGTCCGCTCTAAGGTCATATACAAACTTTTTTGGAAATTAGCGATTTCCTGTTATAGCAAATATATATTTGCTCGTATCTGAAAAAATCGAATCTAAGTTTGTTATATAAATTTTAATTGATTGAATGAGTAATGCCAAATTTTCATCAACTGGTCAAAATTTCTTTCACAGATCTCTGCGCATGTAAGTTTGATAGGTTACTCAGTTACTCTGTGATTCTATTTAAAATTAAAATAAAAGCACTAACGGGTAGTAAAATTCAAATGCACTTATTCCTGTACTTAATATAATATCTGGGCAATTTTCCAAATTTTTAAACTATCTTTCCAATTTACAAACGCTACAAGATAAATAGTTACCATCAATGTACATGGTGCAGATGGTGATACGTATCTTTATTTCACTCGTAGGTACCTAGATATAATGTAAATCTAGGCACACGATGTTCATAGCAATCAAGAAAGGCACCAGTAATTTAATGCAAGCCGATTGGCGAGCATTTAATCATCGTTCGATGCAGGAGTCGATGATAAATGAAGAATCGGAATAGCTTCCTCGATTAAACGCACATTTATCAATCATTAGGGTTGTGTTGGCTAGTGTAAGTTGCCAATAGTGGCTTGCACTTACTGAATAAAGAAAACCCAAAATTTTAACAGCCTAAAAGTCTTTGCGCACATTGGTATTAACAAAGATCTTAAAATATATATCCAATGCTCCACGTTCTCACGTTCTGTCTACCGTTTATCACAAAATTTTCTGTCAAATATCTTGTTTCAGATATTTTATTCAAGAAAGACTTGGGTCTCGTCAATTGATAGTTTCTTTTCGTATAGCAAAAATTTTTTCTAATATAAATTAACAAGTTAAATTTTGCCTGATTTATTGATTGGATATATTTTTGAGTATGATTTTAAAATTATCTTGAATGCTTGTTTAAAAGAGGCACGATGAGGAAGAGGAAGGCCGAGAAGGACATATTTCGATAAAGCCAAAGAGAAGGCAAGCGTCATGTCGTATAAGGAGGTCAAGGAATTGGCCGAAAATCGAAATGAGTGGCGCATACTCCACAGGCAAGAGCATCGCTCTTAAATTTGGAATAAATGAATGCTTGTTTAAAAATGTAAATACAAGGAATGGAAAAATTGGCACCCCTAGAGTCAGATAAGATTGCGAATAGGCAAACCTATGACGTGCATTTTGACTGTGATGCATTTATGATGTATCTGCGCCAGCGCAGTTCCCGTGTGAATCTCGCTACCTTTAGCACTAAGTTACACTGTCATAGAGATAGAATAAGCTAGTATCAGGCTCCACTTATTGATTTCAAAGAAATATATAGTGTTCTTCATATAAAGTCCTCAATTTATAATTTAATGAATTTAAAGGATTTTTTTTTTTTCAAAAAGTACAGAACCGAATGAAAAAAAATGGGACCATCTTGGAAATAATCATCATCGAATCAAAAAACAATTATTGAAATGGGTTCATAAATAACGGAGTAATCGTGTAACGTACCCACAAAAAAACTCTCAGAAGACTTGATAAGCTTCTTTTTTTGAATTTGGTTAAAAAATACATTGGAGCCCCATACTCAACAGTGTTTAGATAAGAGCTGAAATTATGGTGATGATTATTGAATTCAAAATTAAATAATTTATTTTGCAAAACATGGGTAAGTTGTACACATAATTATGTTATTTCAAGTTATATATTATAAAGCCTGCCATGTTAAATAGAATATCCAAAATGTTTACATAGATCATTCATTCAAAATTTAAGAGCGATGCTCTTCTCTGTGGAGTATGCGTCATTCTCCTCGATTTTCGGCCAATTCCTTGACCTCCTTATACGACATGACGCTTGCCTTCTCTTTGATTTGATCGATATATGTATGTCGTTCTCGGCCTTCCTCTTCCATGAAGAGCACATGACAACTTTATGAGAACCATTGTCGAGGGACAATGGTTCTCATAAAGTTGTCATGTCGTATAAGGTGGCCAAACATCTTCCCTCTTCTGTTCTCTATTGTGCTTTGACAATTTTAACTTCTTTTTAATATTTTTCGATCAGGTTGCATGCGTTCTTTATAAGGTTTTCTTTAGTTCGTTGCATTTCAGAGTGATTTTGTTGGTAAGGGCAAAGGTTTACAAACATCAAGATATAATAAATAGTACAATGCAACTATTACTAGAGGGTGACCGTGTAAATTAAGGATTTATCATCGATTTACATTATGCATAGATAGTGTCGCGCACTATTGATGTAATCAAGCACATCGGCCTGCTTTACCCCAATGCGTGTACTAAAAATTCAATAATGATAAAATAAACTAGTTTTGTGTATCATAATCGATCAGTTGGGAATGTCATGTCAGAGGACAAAATACATTCTTGATATGTTGTACAAAGAAGAATTTTGAAAAAATAATGTTTAAAACTTATATTGCTCAGTAGTAAGGTGTAATGAGCTGATTATTGTGATGTATAGAAAACTACTTACTCTAGCGTCCGCATCACAACCCTTGCACGCTACAGGAAAAATGTAACCACTAAAAGAAAATGAAATCGACCAACAACCACCGGCGTCATGATAGTCCATTCATCAACATCTTAAATAACTACTTAACTTACTTAACCTGATCAACTCTTACTTTCAATTAACGTCCACTTTTTAACAGAGGAAGGAATCATTCAATTATGTCAAAAAGTTGTTTAGACGCTTATTTAAAGAGTTTGAAGTTAGTATATTTTGAAGATAATACCGGATATTCAGCGTTCGAGAGTTTTAAAAATCGAGATCTGGTTAATAAGTATATCTATTAAACTGAATGGCACTTGTGTAAATAGTATAAAAAAGTAAACGACAGTGTGATTCCTTTAAAACTGAAGCGTATTTGTCTACATTCGAGAACCAATATCAAATCTAACTCTATAATGACAAAATTTAGTTTGCTCACGATAAGCAAACAAACGCTTTCTGCTGGAATTCAACTTACAATTTAATTAAAAACACACAAACCGGTACAGAATGATTCAACAAATACAAAAAGTTCGCCTTATTTCATCTTTAAATCAGGTGATTCTCTCCCGAGCAGAACAACAATCTTGCAGCAGTCTCGGCCGCGGCGGGTGTATTAGCAACCTCCGGGTTTCGCTACAATTAGCGATCGGAAGATACGAGCAATATCAACCATCTTTACTTCTCATTAACCCCTTTTAAAGACCACACGTAAAATGATATAAACCAGATTTGATAAATAAATAAATAAAAATAAAAAATAAATATTTCATGACATATCACACAGCGCCATCTAGCCCCATACTAAGCTTACGGTTGTATCATGGGTACTAGATAACGGATATAATACATATATACTTTTTCTAATTGATGAGAATATCTAACCATAATCATGTTATCATGTGACTCACGCTCTGGATCGTTTCTGGTGCAATGGCTAGCTATTGCCATTCAGCGCGGCGAGCTTGATGGGCACATTTGCACCGGGAACGATTAAGGGCGGGTTATTTAGTTAATTTGATATTTAGTTTTATTTTATTTGACATATACATCATAATCTATTTGTTTTAAAATAATATAATTTTAATAACTAGTCATTTTGTAATTGAAAATTTAATCGATTAACATAATTACAGTTCAATAATTTTGATGACATTAACACAGTTTCTATTATTATTTTGTGAAAGGAAACTTTAATTAGTCATCGTAGGATATCAAGTTAATTTATTGCGACTTGGCATCCTAGCACGATTTGCAAATTCAGGATACCTTTAAGTTATTCTTTTTATTCTACTTAGTAACAATAACTAAGAATCTTCACAACATTACTTATATCGCAACTTTACCAAAAAAACTTCTTTAAATGAACAAAACATCAAAGTAGATCGGCTCTAATAACCCGAATAAGGCAAAAACGAGGCCAAAAACTCGCATCGATTTAACCGATTTCAGCTTCGCGACAATAAAACCAACTTAGCGGTTTGTCAACGCATAGACAATCTAAAACAGGAACAACAAATTACGTACTCGTATCCATTTGTATATACGTATACATATTATTGCTAATTTTAGACAGAAGTAACGGCGGATAAAAGGCTGACTTCAGCACCCCACCTATCCAAACAAGTTAATTTATCTTTTAAAAGAAGAAAATACCTATTACAAAATGATGCGCGGGGCATTATTTGGCACGCCTACAAATAAAGGAAGCGAGTGGCTCGGGATGCACCGGCCGCCCACACCACTGAATATCCCACACCTCCAAGCTCACCCGAGCGCCTGTTGTCGGGTCAGCTGGTGACCCGTCCTCTTAGCGGCGACAGACATGTAGCCGCTAATCACGGCGAGGCCACCGACCCCCTTTACAGTGGCGCCCCCTCTGACACTACTGAGCGGCTTCGCCAAAAGAAAGCGAGGGTACTGCCCTAGAGTCCTAGATTTTGAGGACGCCGCCGACTCCCATATCGCCAACGCCGCCGCTGATTAAACTGAGCGGATTCGCTAATCGGAATCCTACATATTGTCCTAGTGTTCTAGAATTCGAGGACTCCGGCGAGGATAGGGCGCCGCCGACTCCCATATCGCCAACGCCGCCGCTGATTAAACTGAGCGGATTTGCTAATCGGAATCCTACATATTGTCCGAGTGTTCTAGAAAGGTTTACAAACATCAAGATATAATAAATAGTACAATGCTACTATTACTAGAGGGTGACCGTGTTAATTAAGGATTTATCATCGATTTACATTATGCATAGATAGTGTCACGCACTATTGATGTAATCAAGCACATCGGCCTGCTTTACCCCAATGTGTGTACTAACAATTCAATAATGATAAAATAAACTAGTTTTGTGTATCATAATGTACAGCGGCCGGCAAACTACTTGAGCCATGACCTTGAGTGCGCAGTAGACGATTTTAAGGTAGGTATCGTTGGTGGAAAGAGAGGTGCGTGGGGGCATTCTGTCGGCACGCGTCCCCGTGATTGGCCGATCAGTTGGCCCCTGTTATATAGAAAAATAATGTGAGATATAATCTAATTTGCTATAATAGCACAGAACATTCAAATGTCCAAGTAATCAATATGTCATAACCGTGTGTCCTTGAAAAACCTCAATTGAATAATAGTTAACCTTGTCAATTAACAGTTTCTTTAGTCTGTATTTGAAAATATTAAAACTTTGAACATCCTTCAGACTATTAGGTAAGTGATTAGTAGTGTTTAGTTACAAAATAATGTACTACCTATATTATATTGGACAAAATACATTCTTGATAATGTTGTACAAAGAAGAATTTTGAAAAAATAATGTTTAAAACTTATATTGCTCAGTAGTAAGGTGTAATGAGCTGATTATTGTAATGTATACAAAACTACTTACTCTAGCGTCCGCATCACAACCCTTGCACGCTACAGGAAAAATGTAAACACTAAAAGAAAATGAAATCGACCAACAACCACCGGCGTCATGATAGTCCATTCATCAACAACTTAAATAGCTACTTAACTTACTTAACCTGATCAACTCTTACTTTCAATTAACGTCCACTTTTTAATAGAGGAAGGAATCATTCAATTATGTCAAAAAGTTGTTTAGACGCTTATTTAAAGAGTTTCAAGCTAGTATTTTTTGAAGATAATACCGGATATTCAGCGATCGAGAGTTTTAAAAATCGAGATACTAAGCGGCTTCGCCAAAAGAAAGCGAGGGTACTGCCCTAGAGTCCTAGATTTTGAGGACGCCGCCGACTCCCATATCGCCAACGCCGCCGCTGATTAAACTGAGCGGATTCGCTAATCGGAATCCTACATATTGTCCGAGTGTTCTAGAATTCGAGGACTCCGGCGAGGATAGGGCGCCGCCGACTCCCATATCGCCAACGCCGCCGCTGATTAAACTGAGCGGATTCGCTAATCGGAATCCTACATATTGTCCGAGTGTTCTAGAATTCGAGGACTCCGGCGAGGATAGGGCGCCGCCGACTCCCATATCGCCAACGCCGCCGCTGATTAAACTGAGCGGATTCGCTAATCGGAATCCTACATATCGTCCGAGTGTTCTAGAATTCGAGGACTCCGGCGAGGATAGGGCGCCGCCGACTCCCATATCGCCAACGCCGCCGCTGATTAAACTGAGCGGATTCGCCAATTGGAATCCTGGGTACTTACTACCCGAGAGTCCTCAATTTCGAGGACTCAGTGGACGAAGTGCTGGCGAATGAACAGGCACTCCTAATGGAGGAGGCGGCCGAGTCGGAGTTATATGAAAAGCGCCAAACAGACGACGACCCATGATGGTGTCAATGCAGATATTAAAACTTTTCAATGAAGTCTTAAAAAATGCCTGCACTCCAAGTTCCGGAAAAATACTCGTCAATTAGACGAATGTACAGGCTGGTTTCTGGAGCGGCTTCTCCACAATCGACCATATTCACACCATTATGCTTAGCGTTCGTCGACTACGAAAAAGCATTCGACTCAACTCTCTGCTCCATTGATAGTCGATACGTTGATGTACTCCGTGACCTGTATACGTCAGCAACGATGCAAGTGTAGCTACATAACATCACCGATCCTATCTCCATCAATAGGGGGGTGCGCCAAGGAGACACCATTTCACCCAAGCTCTTTACTGCTGCGTTAGAAGAGGTTATAAAGGAGATTGCTTGGGATTCCTGTGGTATCAACATCAATGGTGCCTTTTTGTCGCATCTCAGCTTTGCAGATGATCTTGTACTGTTCGCTGAAAATCTGGTCGATCTCCAACAAATGATCCAACAACTTTCAGATGCATCCTTAAAAATAGGCCTTAAGATGAATATGACCAAGACTAAGGTGATATCGAACATTTCCGGGCCCTCAAATCCAATTAGGATTGGAAATGAGAGCTTAGAAATGGTTGATAATTACGTGTATCTTGGCCATACGTTATCTTTCGGCAAGGAGCACCAAAAGAGGGAGATCGCTAGACGTATACAGCTTGGTTAGGCGGCATCCAACAATCTCGAATACATATTTAAATCCCAAAACATTTCACAATGCCTTAATACCCGCCTCTATAATCAATGTGTCCTGCCCACCATGACTTACGGTGTCGAGACACTTGCACTTGCACTTTGACTAGGTAATGTGCAATATTGTGGTGTTTGTTTGTATTCTTAAATTTATTTCTATGTTATCATTAGTGTAAATCGTGAACGGTGCTAATTGGAATAAATGAATTTGAATTTGAATTTGAGACGGGGACTCTCATCAATGATGCTATTTACACGATCAGAGTCGCGCAAAGAGCTATGGAGAGGTCCATGCCCGGCATCAGACTCATAGACCGAGTGCGTAATACCGAGATCCGGCGGCGAACCAAGGTTCGTAATGTCGGACTCGCGGTTATGCGTTTAAAATGGAGCTGAGCGGGACACGTGGTTAGGACAACTGATAACAGATGGAGAAAAGCAGTTACAGAGTGGTGGCCTAGGTTATATGATGATGATGATCAATTTGTATAAAGATTTTTCAACTTTTAAAAAGAGAGATTATAGGAATACATACATCTTTCTCTCTCTCTCTCTCTTACTTGAGTCGTATTTACCTCGTGACTGAGGGTCGCGACTCCCCCGCAGAATTAATTCGTTAAGGGCGTTCTATTGGGCAGATAATTACGTATACAGAACACCGCAATAGCTGTTATCTAGCTAACACAGACGGCATCTTAACAACTTTAATACAGGCTCTAATGCCAAATTTTATCCAAAACGATCAAAGTTGTAAAGAATGACAAGGATCAAACATACACATTTACATATACTCACAAACTGTACCCGTTTTAAATAAGAAATTAGTAATGTGATTATGATATTGCGTGTCGAATTGTTTTACCACAATGTGTCTATTATTTATGATATCTTTCCGTGAAGGCTTCATCAATCACGCACGGCATATATTTACCGTATCGATCGCATCGGATTTGGCCCAGCCGGCGGTGCCAGGGACCGCCATTGTATCCCGAACAATGTCACATGTTAATACAACACTGAAATTAACGTGGAATTTAACCTACTTCTCCTTATAAAGCAGCAAATGAACTTTTTGCAGCTTTATAGAGACAAGTGTGTTTTGGCAGTCTCGCCAGTTCCATACGAGTGCAGAAAATTTACTACAGCGTCGCTTGTGTGATTGTCACTTCAGGTGACGGGCAAAATTTATGAGTTGGTATTCAAATAGCCTATTTTGTAGATGCAATTAGTTTCTTTACAGTTTTCTTTCACCGTTAAACCGTGCCAATCCAGCTCAGCATAACTTGAAACTTGGTACAGTTTAACTAACAGATGCTTCAACCGCCGAGCCATACATCTTTTTAGCTTCATTATATGTATATGTATAGATATAGAAGAATGAAACATGTAATAAAATAAGATATTGAATCAGGCGTTACTTTGCGGAAATCGTCAGGACGTGTTGACTCCTCGAACCTAAAAACCATAAAAACACTACACATTTCTCCAGAGTTTCATTTACTTGTAATAAAAATAAACGACTACTCAACCAAATGACACAGTACAAACCACCTCACCTCTCAGCCCCTGCTGTATTGACGCTGGTGTTTACCGCCGAGTCCTCCAGATGTATGTAGGAGATGTCTCCCACACTGCGCGACTCACACGCGGACAGGGTCCTGGAAGGAGGAGGTAAGGTAGGAGAGGAATTGGGGAGGAGTGGGACTTGTTGGTAAATGTTAGCATGAGGAAGTAGGCTGGAAAGTATAGGATATGAATTTCATGTTTGTTTGTTTATTATGTTCTTTCTTGTGTTTGTTTCTTTGATAAATCTGCCACAATAAATGTTTTCTTTCTTTCTTTTTTTCATTCAAATGCCAAAAAGAGTCATGTGTTCATCGTATTGTCTCATACTCGTGAGTTGGCTTTCTTAACGTATCTATCCGAGAGGGATCTTCTTGTAACAATCAGAAGTGTTTTTGAGCTATGGGTTAACCGCGATACGACCCCACATGAGCGACGACAAATCGCAGGAATTGTTGGAATGCTACTTTTCGGTTTTGTGCAAAACGTTCGTGGTTCGGGTGACAATGCAGTATAGCGCTGCATCGCGGTAATTTGCGAATTACAGTAGTGTGAGGAACGCAGATATTCGTGGTAATATGAGTGTGCGCCCAGACCAGGTTTGTTTCCAAGCGAGCGTTCTAACAGCTAATACAAACATACTTGCAGCTTAGCAATGTATGTTTTGAAATATATGTATAATCGAAGATTGCTAAACAAATACTTATCTATTATAGAAACATGTGTAGGTACTAAAGTTAGAATTTCACAGACATAATCTTGTCACCAAAGCACAGCACCATATTATCAGCCAGATGGCAGCACTATAAACGCAGTACCAACGTAGCAACTTGCAGTCGAACATCAAAGTCGGTGCTTTGAATCAATTGCGGTGCGAAATAACAAGACATTAGCTGTAGTCAACAGTCGCTTTACTGAACTAACTAGAGGATACCAAAGTATCGCATAAATATTATCCTATCTAATAATCATAGGTGTTTAAATATAAATAAATAATCTAACATACGAGTACTGCGAGTACCTACTACCAACATACCACGATTATTTGTCGCTTCTATGCACCGCCGCGCCGTAGATCACTAACAATATCTTAAACATAACAGTAACAATTACAATATTGTTTGTTTTGTACGGATGTACTCTTAGTTATCTCATTATTTTAACAATTTATGGCTAGTAGTAATGTGACATTAAAATTAACGTCGAATTTTTAACATTATCTCAAGACACTTGGTCAGCTTAAAAACTGACGTGAATAGAATCGTCTAAATACAGCATTATCAGTATTGGCACACTATTACTAATTTTCAATAATATCGATTGTTTATTCATTAGTCAAAGTTCGATTCTAATAAGTAATAATTCCACTATGGTTAAGCCAACCAGTCCCTAGTAGCCTCGCTAACAGACAGGAGTGAAGCCCGGGGCGAGCACGAGACTTCGTATTACGCCTCATTAGAGTAGAGATGAAACTTTGACATTACGCTACTGGCCAGCTACTTTGTAAGTAACTAGTGGTGTTATGGAACTCTTAGATGTTTCGACCCTAGGGCGGTCTAAAAACTCTCGATATTAGACAGAAAAGGCACACTTTCAGGTATTTCTGTATTTTATGCTTTCTGGAATAAAACAGAAAGACTTAGGGGCAGCCAAAAAACATTAAGCGACGTTGTAATGGATCAAGCTAGACAAGACCTTGGATACCGTCCAAGGAAAACGAAAAAAAAAAAAAAAAACCCTATAGCCGGTGCCTGTCTATATAATAAACGTAGATTGTATTTCCTTTGTCATTCATATTGAAAGATGAACTGAAATCTTTAAACGTCAGACGTAGTTTACTTTGCGTTGTAATACATTCTCTAAAAAAAAAAAAAAAGTGTGCCTAGCCTAAACCGAACTGAAACTCAAAATCATGTAGTGGTAATGAAACTGACATAATGTAAGTATGAGAACAAATAGAACAATAAATAAAAGCCATCCATTTTTTGCTACAATAGGAAATCTTTGCCCCGGGGCAATACATACTTTATTATATGCCCGGGGCAAGGTAACCAGTAGCTCAAACAAAAAGCAAGTCAGAAGTTCAAAGCAAATCAAGCGTCAAGTGAAAGTGGCACTCAGAGCGATTATTTGTCCATTTTGTACATGATATCTCTTCATAATGACGATGACAACACAGTTTTGGACAACAATGAGATGGCGACTGTGCGAAACAAGGAAATTAGAAATGCTTTCAAATAATTACTTAGTGGCGAATGTTGAAAAGTTTGATGCTTTTGTGTTTGTGCAATGAAGTACTTAATTAACTTTTTTTGGAAGTAGGTGAGTACTAGATTTTTAGATGTATCTTACTTTTAGGACATTTAATCAAGATAAATCTATTAAAATTTAGTCAATTCCATATAGCATTATTAAAGTTGTCTGCCAACATAAGCCTGCTATATTATAATGTGTAAAACATGCAACTACATTGTGACACATCTTTTCAATCGCATCGCTAAAAAAATAATGCATGCATGTTATCAAACTTAATGTTTATTTATCTGCTTTCATCAGTGGAAGTACCTAATAAATATACATCCCTACTTAACAATACATAAAGTATTTTCACATGTAGTATTTTAAATCTGTAATTCTATAAATAGATAAATAATTTTCTTTCCTTCTTTGTTTAACCTCAGTTCATCAACAAAAGCAATATTCCATATGAATCAGCCAACACTCTTAAAATAACGATCACACAATTAAGAGGTTAATTTATTTAAAACACTTCGGAACTTATTCAAGTTAAACTTGTATAAGTTATTAAATGCAATCGGTAGGAGCTTATTTATTTATTTAAACCTTAATTCACTTCATATTCATTTTTTGATGCAACATTTTGAATCTTGTCTAAATTACGTATCGATTTTATCGACCAATATTGCCATTGTTCTGGCAGATTCACCTACAATACTGCTTCAACCTTGCTAAGCCCCTGTCCTATTTAGTGCCAGCAAGCAAGGCGACAAGACGGGCGTGTAATTGTTTGCTTACATTGTAGGAACCAGGAAAGCGTCAAGCGTGCTGACAGTTTGAACTTGACTGACTTTTGCTTGTTTAATGCAGCAGAGTGCATCCGACTTTTAACATTAATAAGTAGGGAGAGTTGACAGCTAGGTAAGTAGTAGAAGTAGCTACCAAGTAGACGTTATATCTATACATATAATAAAACTGTAATCGGTCGGTGTCTGTACTTTGAAGATAATTGAAAAAAATATAGCTGATGCTTCATTGATGCAATAGAACACTAAAATCATGTTTCAATAAAAAAAACTGTTAGGTATGTTTGTTCGTTATAGACTCGAAAACGGCTGAACCGATTTGTCTACAGTTTTCACCAACATGTTAGTGCATTTTTAACTTAACATTTAGTGTTTATTTCATTTCAATCGGTTCGTAAATAAAAAAGTTATGTTCATTTTAAACCTTTTTATCTCAAAATAATGCGAGCGAAGCCGCGGGCGTCCACTAGTCTCTAATATAACGCCTAGTCACCAGCTAATTATCATACTTAGAAACTATTGGATTATTTTAAACAAGAAGATTTGATATGAAAAATTACTCATTCGACAAAATATAAATAATGGTGTTACTACTAACTGTCGATATATTCGTTGGCCTACGCTTTTATAGTGTAGGTTAACTGCCTAAGATGAAAATTAGCTAGGTATCCTTAGTCTTTGGCTATTTATGTAGGTACCTACATACATTTATATTTAAGTCAAACCACAACGCAAGAAATAAGTAAGTAGAACTATGTAAACTTACCAAAGCTACAATAAAAAGGTCCAAACATGACGCAATCCACTGCAATCTAAGAAAGAATGCATGAAATCTTTAAAAAGGCGGAAACAATACCATCGCCATTGCTCACACAAACAACACATTACACGGCGATTGTCAATAAAAATAACAAACAATTTGTACGCCATAAACCTTTCCTTCGTTTGATAGCTCAACACACCAATTTGTGGCCCTACGGTTGGGATAAACACCGGCCCTTGGTACTGTATACTGGAATACAGTGACTTACAATTTTAACTTTTTGTTGATATTTTATATACTAACTTGCTCCTTAGTGCTCTCCCTCATTACTAAAGGTTGTGAACACGACGTACAAAGATAATGGTGTTATCCGGGACGCTTAGGGAGAAACGATAAATAGTGGTCCAAATGATAAATTTACTCAATTGTACTAAAATAAACAAAACTCACTGTCCAATTCAATTTAATTCATGAATATATGTTCGTTCTTTAACATTTGATAACAAGATAAGCATATAACATGTGGGCTAAGTGTATCTACTTTAAGTACTTACGCAAAAGTACTAGATGCCCAAATAAAATTCACTTATTGATAAAAAAATCAAACGTTAATAAAGTATATTTCGGTTGATAGTTTTTTCTCTAGGTAAACATTGTAATGTATCAAAATTCTAATATTCATAACATACAAAGATCCTATAGTTAGTCCTTAGTTATGAAAATTGGGACATATGTAGCTCTTATAGCTGTATACTACCACTATAAGTACACCGGCGTGTCGTTATCGTGCCGGGCCGGTCTCTAATTGACACTATCTGTCTGCGGCCATTGTATTAAACCTTTCATTAACTCATTTCTATAGATTACATAATGTATAGACTCCTCTTAGAAGTAATGAAAGGCATTCAAAGCCTATTTGTAAGGCAAAATGTTTATTCAAAACTTTTCAGGCTGAAATGGTCCCGTGCATATCGAGAAATTTATTCAAGACACAGACATATGTACCTATTATGAATATTCTGTGTTATTAATAATTCTTAAAAACAAATTATTACCTACCAATTCACCATTTATGAAAAACTTTCTCTCAATTGTAAAATATTCATCCAGGGGATTGATTAACTTTTTAAGAACAACTTTACGTCAACTCTTTGTCCTACGACTTTTGGAAATTTGCAAGAAAAAAAAACTGCAGTCTTTGATCGGCAACGAAATTTATAAATAAACTATCTGATTTCCTTTTTAATAGACTTCTAAAATGAGGTATCTACTCGAGGCTTTCGTCGTTTATCTGTCTATTCTATCCATTGTATCAAACTCTAATTAACAGATATCGTAAGCGAGACGGAACAAATATCGGACAATCAAAGGAACATTCGACGGAACTGGCGATGCGCTTTTACAATTGAATGTAAGTTGTAACTATAAATGGTTGCTTGAATTGCAGGAGGTGAAACAATGGTAAAGGGTGAGTAAACTAAGTAGCTAAGTAAGTTCTTATAAGTGTGGTAAGCTCCGGTGGCAAGAGGTTTCAAATCTGAAGGGGTTAGCATGGTTTAACGTTGAGTTTCTATGATATGATGTAATAGGCGTAACAACGGTACTGAATAATTACTTAATACGAGAAGAATGTTACTTGTGTGTAATGTCCCGGAATATTTATTCATTTATTTTGGAAGTAAAACTTAAAATCTTGATCACAACTCAAAAACTCGGGGCACTTTTAATCTAACGATGAGTTATCGTGAATATTACATTAACTGATTTCTTGTGGAAGCGAACTTAATAAAATATTTTTTGTGTGCAATTTCGTAGTGTTTTCATTTTATCGCCGCGGATCCCTATACAAAATGGTATTAAAAAAGTATCTTTTTTTTGGACATATCACACAGCGCCACCTAGCCCTATACTAAGCTAACGCTTGTATCGTGGGTACCTACTTACTTTTCTACATATATACCTACTTTTCTTTCCCCCTCTGTCTAAAGTGTGAAGTTCACATTTATTATCTTTGACATTTAATATGACTCTTCGAAGAGTCACAGTCACCGTCATTTATAAAAGTGAAAACCCAGATGTCAACAATATTACCATTAATATAATTTACCAGTAGACGATACTAGCACCACACCAAAAACAATGTTCCCTCGCTTAGTTGCGGCGAGAAAGAGGACCAAACCGGCGATAAAACACCCTTTCGCTTTTTCAAATACCTTGTAACGGTATGATTCAAAAATATGATGACGAATAAAACTAGACATTACACAAGACAATGTACCAGGAGCATATAAGTTGCAAGGAAGCTGCCAGAACAGGCGGAGCATGAAATGGCGCAGCTTCCGCGAGGGCGTGTGCCCATTGTAGCGGCTCTACCGACGGAAAACGCTTGTAACTGGTGGCGCCACTTCTGCTATGTATTGAACTACAAGATATTATTTAGGTCATAATGTTATTTCCAATTTTAACCACCTGTAGACTACTGTCGCGAGCGATCACATGTGGCTGATGGCACCACAGTTGCTACATTTATTGATCTTCAAGATAATGGTTTGCTGCGAAAACATTTCGGTTCCAATGTAATCCGCATGCAAGATATTTAGTGAGCGATCGCGCGTGACCGTGCCGTCTGCGCGTTGGCGGTTATTTGGACATTCACTCCATACCTACCAGACTGGAGGTATTTAACAAGGATCATAATACTTGTATGACACATTCGTGAAACCGAAAGTGGATTTGTCTTTATATAGGTTTTTTGCTTGTTTATTTCTACTTATCTGGTGATAATGATGAGAACCCTGTCTGTTTTCACGTTTTTCTCATGGACAAAGCATGAATATTGGTAGAATAAAATAGGTTATTAAGTCAACTGGGTTTTGTAGTGCAGTAAAACAACGGACGCGGTATAAGTAATTTTGTGCAAAACATTGAATTAGTAGTCACTATATTCCCTACGCGCCTAAGGCGGTAAGGCCGCCCAATGTGCAGCACTTAAATATATTTAAACCTATTTTAAATTTTGTAATTAATATGTTTTATGATGTACCTACATTAAAACTTAACATACTTACTGTAAAATATTAAACAAACAAAAAAAACACATGTACACGCCTGTTTTTTAGATTTATCAAAGGTATTTATGATAGGGTCACATACATATAAACTCTTATGGCAAAAATTTTAGGGCAAAATTCCCTCAGAATTAGTAAATATATTCAAGTACTGGTATGGCCACCAGCTGAACTATGTGCGCTGGTCAAATGGGACCTCAGATGCTTACAGATTGGAATGCGGCGTTAGACAGGGAGGATTATCATCTCCGACACTTTTCAATCTGTAGGTAGATCAGCTAATTGAGACTCAGTTGAATGCATGTTGGATGTTCAATTGATGGTAAGATGATAAACAATATTAGTTACGCTGATGATATGGTTTTACTACGTCCCTCAATTAGCAGTCTTAGAAAGCTTGTCAATTAACGTGAGCGATATGCCAATGTTCATGGACTGAAATACAATGTAAAGAAAAGCCAATTATTATTTTTTACAGGCAAGAATAAATTACCAGATTACACACCTCTAGTTAAGATGTACAACGCGCTCTTAAATACTGTAAATAAAATAAATAAATATAATAAAATAGCCTTTGTTGCCCATTCAAAATACCTCGGGCACATTGTCACCGCAGATTTTTGAGATGATGCCGACATAGAAAGGGAACGTAGTGCGTTGGTGGTGAGGGGTAATATGATTGCCCGTAGGTTTGCTCGTTGCTCAGCAGAAGCGAAAATAATGCTATTTAGAGCATACTGTCAGTGTTTTTACACGAGCAGCCTATGGGTGCATTATACCCAACGATCCTTCAATGCTCTACGGGTCCAATATAACAATATATTTAGGATTTTGTTGCGATTACCACGATATTGCAGCGCGTCTGGTATGTTTGCAGATGCCCGCACAGATGGCTTTCATGCGGTCGTTCGCAAACGGATATTTTCTCTGCTAAGTAGAGTTCGTGGTAGTAGCAACAGCATTCTCACAACTACCAAAGACACTGGGTGAAATCAAAAATGTAATGTAAGTTTAGTAAGTAAATAAGTTTTAAGTTTGTGTGTCTCAATAAATATATTTCTTTCTTTCTCTCTTTAATGTGTTGTGTAAATTAAAACAAATGTGTAAGGTTAAATGTAGTATAAAAGTTTGTTTTATGTAAATTAACTTTTATGGATCTTGTATCTGAAATAAAGAGATTATATTATATCATATTATTATACATTTATTAACACCTTTGTGATCTCTCCAGCGTAAGAGGTACATTCTTATTATTAAAACAATATTTTATTCTATTCTTTATTCATTTACTCTGTAGTACACAAAGTAAATAATCCAGGGACACATTCAGTGGGTCATTACAACTATAGCCACCACGTCAATAGTCAATAGTTTACTTTCACAATAATAGCGGTGTTTGACAATTCGACTCGCCTATTTCTGTATCGAGGCCTGGTCTAGAAACAATAGAATTGTCCTTCGCTGCGTCTCAAATTATAATGTTCCAAATGTTCCTGTCTGTGGTTTAGAAACGCACTCCGTTTTATGATTTTTGACATCCCAATCTTCGAAGGCGAAACAAGAACTAAGGACTTTTAGTTTAGTTTGAGAGTCAAATCTATTCCAGTGCAGGTATGGCCTATCTTCCACCATAGTGTTGCTTGCCTGACTGTCGTTTTAAATGACCTGGTCGAGGTTTCCAATGTACTCCAAGAAGTTCTGACATGACTTAACAATTACCTACTAAGACTTTCACAGCTTTGATAGCCACGACTCAATTTTACATGTTATTTGATCCACGGATGTCGATGATTCAATGATGTAGATAATATAGTTGCTATAATTTATAATCGCGACTCATTCATTCGTCTCTAAAGCATAACAAATACTACTAAACAGCATTGCAGTCGCGGTCAGTTTTTGGACGTCTAAAGACTGGCCGTTAACTGCAGTTGATAAACTTTGGTAACCGCGACCGAATAGCGCACCCACACACCTCACTGATCTATGTATGTGCATCGATGCACTTGCATTGCATTACAAATCCTGCAACGCAGGGCTTCTGCTGTGCATCGGTGTCCCCTTACTAAGCCCTGTCTGAGCCATAGATCGCGTTAAACAAAGGGGAATGGAAAACCCTTTGATTATGAAGGGAAAACCATATGGCGGTGGTAACTATACCTAGGAAGCTTTGGAATTAAAAGGTTTCTTTTCCATGTTATTATATGCCTTCCTGTATATCTATACATAGTCTATGCGTAAAGAAAGGTAACCTAAGGTGCATGTTCGTAAGAGCAAAACTGTTGTGACTATTGAAGATATTGTAACACCATTATACTGTATAGTTTGCAATAAATACACTACTTTACTTTACTTTAAGAATGGTAAAATTCATTGACCTTATATCAAGAAGACCACTACATGAATAATTGACAGGTTATTATCATGTAACATCTGCCGAATCAGATAAATCAAGAGCCGAACCCAAATTGAAAACATGGCTAAGAGGCAAAAATCAAAACAAGAGTACAATTTTCAATGTAATGCTAAAAACTGTATTAGTAAGTTTAGGTATTTTATTATGAAACCACAAGTTTCTGCAAACAACAAACTAAGAACATAATATTTTTAGACTCAACCAAAAATGGACAAATCCAACTAAATGTAAACAGGAGCAGTGTCACAACCTTGAAGCAATAATTGCCTCCTAATTCAGCGGTGGGCCATTTGGTTACCCAAGATATAATATTTAAGGTAGATGCATATATTAATCGAAAACCATAGTGACAACCTCTGAATTTGACTATACTTGGTACATATGTATCCATGAAAAGGTCACAGCTACCTTGATAGACGAATTCTTTGTTCTGTGAATTATTTATGGCTTACATGAACACTAAGGATCGAAAATAAAGAAAAAAAAAACAATTTGCTTCAGTACATATAGCAAAAAGAGCTTTTATTAGTTACAAATTATAATTTATAAATAATTATTTGAAAACTCTCAAATGTTATTTAGTGTTGGCCACTCCCATCCGATAAGAAGTAGAATGAAAGTTGTTACAAATCAGTTTCTTTTTCTTATTTTATAGAACTAATGAAATAATTAACTCGAAAAAAACCAGTTATAATTCCACATCAATAACAATAGGTACATATTGCCTACGTCCCATCCACGTTAAATCCTTGATCTTTGCTCTGTCTGTTTTGGTAGAACGCGACAGATCGCAGGCCGGTTAGTCATCACATCGCTGGTTGAGGAGACAAAGACAATGAACATGTCTTGTAGGATGCATAAAGACGTTGCAAATCATATGTAGGTACATAAGTGAATACGCTTCATTGTCTGCAAGAATTCAATTTTATTCCCTTCTGTTTGGTTTCGTGATGTTATCCTGCATCTAATAATAAATTTTGGAATGCATAGTTAGAAACGTATATGCTGTCTAGTCGGTGTCTATCCTATCGTCAGATTGTTAGGGGGACGCTTTTTCAACCCTGCTACACTCGCAGACTTCATACTTAGGTACCATGAAAATCTTTGTGTTAATCACCAAATACAGTCAGTCAAACAGTCAAGCGTGCAAGCTCTTCCCAATCAATTAAAACCGCCCAGCCGATCCAATCACCGAGCGTAATATAAGAAACACTTGATAATAACTCCTAATTTGACCACAACATTGCGATGTAAACAAGTAAAGGAGCTGGGACCTTAATTGGAGGCCCAAGGCGACGCTACCCACGCCCGCCGACATAGCACTGTTAGGAATATGCTTGCCAATACATGTCGTAAAAAAACAGTATATTAATGTAGGACTACCCAAAACATTTCCCAAAAAAAAAGACTAAATAAGTATATGCAGGTCAGCATTGAAAGCTTAATATTTAAGAAATACTTGTAGCTATAATGTTAGAAATTGTCATAGATTAAGCTAACACTGTAAAACATTTTAACAGTTTCAAATAAAAAGAGTTTTATTTATTATTTATTTATTTTATTTAAGTTAGATTAGCACTTAGGGCCGAAATACACGAGGTTTGTTTAAGACTTGGATAGCTACGTAACGTAGTTTTCTGACTGATCTAGCCATAAAGGACAGCTACCTACCCAATACATTTCCCTAAAAAATATTGAGTAAATACAGTTAGATTAGCACTTATGCCCGAGAGACACGAAGCAAATTTTTCAAACTAAGATAGCAAGCTAGTTTTCTGACGGCCGTAGCTTGCTAAAGAAATGCAGCTAGTTTTGTCTACACGATGCCAGACAGTCGATATCTTACTAGCTTTACCATTATATTGAAAATCACAAAATACGAGTACCAAATCAAGCATAGGTTTCATACACTTTTTACTTTTTTTTTTAGGTTTCATACACATTCACATTATTTGTTTGGAACTGAAAGTGCTTAGTGCGCTTACAATATGGCATACCAAGGCCAATCTATTATTGTTTTATGTCGATACCCACGCCGCGAGAATAAATCTGGAACAGCCTACATCTTCAATTAGAATCGTGTTTAATAAATTGCATTTAGGACTAGCTACCTACATACATCTAGGGTGCCTGTAGTCAGATAGTGTGACTCATCGTAATAATCAATATGGTTAGCATTTGTAACAAATCATTTAAACAGCTCCTACATCTTAGACTACAGTGGTGCTTAAAATCAGGCAGGCTGTAGTCAAACGTAAGCCACTGGTTTTGAAACAAACACACCTACATGATATATATTTTGGTGATTGTGATTTCAATCCTTTGATGACAAGACAAACGCTGCTTTACGATCTACAGCTTTTTTGTTACAATTTTATCCGTTTTTCCTCCTTATATTTGTCAATACAACACTGTATAAAAGATAATAGTCCGGGGTTTCGTTTAATAAATTAAAAAAAAATCCATAAGTAAGTACCATGAGTACATTATTATCCTGCTTCCGGAATAACTAAACATCATCATTATGATTAAAAAGTTTACATTAAACTAGAAAAAAAGTTTTTTTTTTAATATTTACTTACAGGCTAGCCATTACTTCAAAGTTTGCATGTGATTCTCGTGACCAATGAGAGAGGTCCTTTAAAACGCCTTATATTGTCTTAATAGCAACCTAAAAATTGCTGATGTAAAGTTGTAGGCGTTAAGACCATATAAGTGGTGTGGTATGCATATTCGATCAGAATTGCGATGGGGTTTCTGGTACTTACCTGACAATATTGGTGAATTTCTACTAGGTAGTTGTATAATAATCATTCATTGCTTCTCTTCTACAAGACTAGTAAGGTATTTGATAATTGTGACAGTGTACCGAGAAGTGTTAATGTTTATCGCAAGTCAATGTATACCGTCTATGCAAGCCAATGAGGATCCATGTCTAAAAACTCACTAAAACACAGAATACAGAGTACTAAAATACGGTTGTAGAGCTATTAGAATTTGTATTCGAAGTTTACGACGGTCGCCACAAAAACTATTCTTCGTAGTCGGCGATCGGGCTTTAAATCGTCTTATTATTGGGTAAACACGATCCTTCTTAGGCCTTAGCTATTGCTTACCATCAGGCAAACTATGCTCATGAGCACACCCGTCTTAGTAAAAAAAAACAATTTGTTTACAAACTTACTTGGTAATAGAGCTCTTCGAATCCTCCGGCAACCCCACGAAAATCAGCGTCGAGGACATTTCAAACTGCTAAAAAACACCACACTAAACACGGGAATTTAGAAGAAAAACGCGAATTTTGCGAAGACTACGCGAAAACCAAAAATGACAAAACTGTGACAAGAAGACTGGTGTCAAATTGTGAAGGGAGATATTTAATATACTTATTTAATAATCAAATATCCACAGAGGTTGAGGTTGGATATCATACTGCGGTTTATTTTATGATCGTATTTAGCGTAGGTGAAATCTGTGGGAGGTTGTGGGCCATAATGCGCTTGTTATTATTATGATCGTAAGTTCCTTTGTTTTAGGCGATGGTCTAGTACCTAGTATACCTATCCAATATAACTTTCTGGATTAAATGCTTCAAAACTACCTTATTCGAAGCGCATGTAGCTCGCTTGCAGCAACAGCCCATTGGGTGACCGTACATCATCAATAATATTTGAGCGCTTCTGCGGGTCGGAAGACACTCAAGTCCAGTTATGTTCTCTAGCTTAGGTACGTAGTGCCCGACTGAAAGCATTTAGACAGCAACTATATTAAGTATGTAGGTACCTACCTACCTATCTTGGTAGATTTCACCATAATCTAAAGCAGCACTTGCAGTTCGCTGGAAATGCTAAAATAAAAAAATCCTAGCGTTGGTTAAGTACCGTTCAATGAACGTCTGGGTGCGTCACATTAACCATGACAGTCCACCTTAGACGTATTGAAAACACTTCCCACCAGAGTACGTTACTCTTACCTATACAATCGCTAGTAGGTATACATACCTATGTATGCTTCACCTTGGGCATGGTCGCTTTTCTTGTTACCTACTTTATATTCTCACTAGTGGGTGCCCGCGGCTTCACTTACGTTAAGAACTAGGTATTTTATTATCAATCAAAGTTTCATACAAACTTACAACACCCTATTTCACCCCTTCAGAAGAGAAACTTTCAAAAATTCTTCCTTAGCGGATTAGGCATCCGCTATCAAAGTAACTATCTTCATGCCAAAATACAGGCATCGCACGCTGTAGCGTGTGACAACCTGACAACCATCGTAACTAGGTACTTAACGAAGTTACTTTTACCAAACGTTTTAAAAAAAAAAAACATGTGAGTTTTGAAATTTTCATACAAAATTTAGTTTAGTTGTTAAAAATAATTAAGGGGAACTGAATGATCGACTTCAAAGATAAAAATTGTTCTGAGACTAGTAAAATTTTAATCATTCTTATTTTTTGAGTTTTATATCAATTACAACAGTTTATATGGAGTTACTTACCGGAAACTGTACATACATTATGCGTAAAGTTGAGGTTGTACATTGTTATATTTTATTATACATTCCCGTTTCTGTCATGCATGACGCTTTGACTCGTCCAGCAGTGTTTACATATACCATGATTTCTATCCTAAATTGGTAATAGTTTTTTACTTAACGTAGATTTCACTGTGGTTGTAATTTTTTATTTTTATAGTTAAAAATCAAACATTCCTATTTTATTATTGTTTCCTAAACTCAATATTTTTCTTTTATGGGGAAAAGACTTTTTTCTGTGAGTATATTTTTTGACTACTTATGCAAATATCAAGACCACGATTTTTGAAAATTTGAACACAAATAAGCTATTTTCAAATCTCAGTTATCAAGAAAAAAAATTGTACAAAATCGCAACATAAATGGCGGTCACCCTTCAAATCAAATCAAATATACTTTATTGTACACTAAATAAAAATAACATATTTAACATAAAGGTGGAAGGTAGGTAACCACTAACCAGGGACATTGGGCGACCTTATCACTGGCGGTCACGCTTTTAGGTCAAGAGAAAAAAATCAATATAAAATTATATTTTTAATGTTTCATAATAGGTAAATTATCCAGAAAAATAAAATAATTATTGTTGATATTTTAATTGTGATACTATTACTTAACAGTTTTATGTAGGTATACATCATGCTGTATTGCAAGTGTATTGCACTTATGCGCTATCTCTTAGGCCAATTGATATTTTTCAAGTTTCCAGCTAAATTAAATAGTTGTGTAAACTGGCAACACCGCTCACTTTGACGGCTTGTTGAGCAAAAGTTGTTGTTTGCACCTTGATTTTATAGTGTTTTTATCAAATTTATCTTGATATGACTATGAAAACTGTGTGAAATTAGTAACAATGTTAAGCCAAACGTCGAATGAGGCTATGCTCTCAGCAACTTATGTTGAGAACTACTTAGATTGCGTGGAAAATCTGCCGAACGATCTGCAGCGACATTTATCGCGTATGCGAGAGCTTGACGTGACTTACCGAGGTAATATCTTTGCAATAGCTTGTTTATACACTAATCTAAGCTTTAATCATGCTTTTATTCGCTTACTAGTAAGAAATATCCCATAAACCTCATGCTAAAATCTTGTGTTGACATCTTGAATTTCATCCTAACTACGTATGCATATATCTATTTACAGTCAACGTTTCTCCCGTTTGTGGCCCAAAATAACCATCTTCCCACTGGATTGTGTCTATTTCTTAGAAATCTTGCTTGAAAATCAACTATATCACCTTAAGTGGTACATGCAATTTAAAAGTACATTATGGGTTACAAAATGTTCTAAAATGGTGGCCAAGCTGTAAAAAGGGGACCCCATTAGCTGTACATCAGTATTACTACCAAATTAATTGGTAGGTAATATAGGTAACCATGTAACTTTATATCTCTAACTATAGACTAGACTGAAGATAATGTTTCATAGTGGTCATTTTTTGTTTGAGCCAATTAACTAGTCATATAATCATCTTCTAGAGAACTCTGTGAACTAAAATCATGGGAATATGCAAAACATAGCTTTTTTAATTGATGAAACTGCTACTATACATACTTAATATGAGAAAAACAAAAAAAATGTAAAAGCTAAGTGCTTAATAAAGCAATATTACTTTGATCTTAGTGAATGCATAATCAATTCTATGGACTACTTTTTTTCTACAACCTGCTATCTACCTAATAAGTGCTTACTATGAATAGTAGATAGAATTTCATAAAAATCTGATATCAAAATTTTTGGGAATGTGTTGTGTCTACTCATAAAATAGGCTAAATGTCTTAAAATTATAAAGTAAAGCATCTTTATAGATAGTTGTAACATACATTTTTGGAGTAAGCATAAACTTAATTATATATAGAACAAACTGTTTGTAAGCCCATACGGGCAGCGGCTAGAAAACCTTATTGTCTTATAACTTACCTAGTTCCTAGATTATGCTATAAGAGTGTTACCACCTGTAATAATCTAGTTGCCTGACAATAAACTATTTCATTTATTTATTTATTTATTTGAATAATGGGCGAGCAGCAAATTGCTGATGTGCCCATATCACACTGTGTCAAAATTGTTTTATATAGTCAACACAAAGATAAAAAATTAAACAGCCACTGGTGCAACGATCACAAGTTAACAAGAGATTTTTTGGTTTTACGTAACCAGTCATCAAGCCAGTTCTTAAAGTTGTTTACAGATGTTGCACTGACCACCTCTTTTGGCAAGCTGTTCCAGTTATGAACCACTCTGTTGCTGAGTATGTGGTGACCTGTGTTAGTTTTGGCAGAGCATCGCTTGATTGTCTGGTTGTGTCCCCTGCTATGATCACAACGATTAGTCTGTACAAACCAATTTGATGTATCCGGGGGGTTGTATAGTCCATTCAAAAGTTTAAAAGTCTCTATAAGGTCTCCACGTAGTCGCCTTTCTTCAAGAGTGGTAAGACGCAAGATTTCCAGCCTTTGCTCATAGGTTTTTCGGCGTAAGGCTAACGGCATCCTAGTCGCTCTTCTTTGGACACTTTCAAGGTGATTAATGTCCTTCTGAAAATATGGGTATGGGTATGAGTATATTTCATTTCAAAAATTTCAAAGCCCAGTCATTTTAACGATTTTATCAAAAATCACAATCAATATAGTATTATATATCAAGTTATCTTTAGAAATCATTTCCAATCAAACATCATCAAAACCAAAATCACATGAATAAATATGATTAAGAGGGTACAACCTGGATGAGGTCTGCACAAGATCGACGCTTGCACATGCAAAGGGAGGCCTATACCCAGCAGTGGAATCCCAAGGGCTGTAGATGATGATGATGAAACTAAACATATTATATTGTTACTGTAGAATGTCTTCGGGAGGCAGAGAAGCACCTGTCAGTGTCAATCAGCACCAACACAGAGGAGCGTCGTCGGAGCCGAGCAGCGCTCCGGCTGCAGACTGTGCTGGTGGCAGCCCAGGAGATTGGGGACGAGAAGCTGCAGGTGGTGCAGATACTGCAGGACCTGATTGACAACAAGCAGCGCTCACTCGATGGGGATCAAAAGAAATTATGTAAGTTATCTTGTCAACATGTGGTGTTCGATGCTAAGTGGACTGTATGGGGTTGATTTTGACGTAACAGAATTGATGCAAAGAGGGCAATCATAAAAAGCATTCACCAACCTTTCATCCACGACGCTGCTTCTCCGGGGATAGCCTCCGTGATGCGCGACAGACAAATGGTGCTGCACCTGCTCCTCTTCTATACGAATTCCTTTAGTTCTGTTCCAGAGTCACGGACTCTGGAAGTGCTGGGCTGTCACGGACACATCTAACGCGCACGGCGCGATCTTTGCAACACAATGAAGTGCTGGTGTGTCACGGACACAACCACCGCGCACGGCGCGATCTTTGCTACTCAAACCGGGTCTGCGACGCGCAGACGTCCGGTCGGCTCTTGCAATTCACAACTACCCTCAATTGCATCAAATACTACTATTAAAACCCAACATGTGTGTCAATTGAATATGTGGACTATCTATTTGGTCTATGTGACTAAGTAGTTATCTGTGCATATAAGTTTTGTACTGAATATATTTAAATTGCTTATACCATAGACAAATTAAACTCAAGCTTATACATTGGTTTGGTAGCCTTACACTTTTAGTGTCATAAATTATTAAATATAAATTTAGTGTCACAAATGGCAGCCTACCATTATTTTTATGGTTAACAATTTGGTGATTGAAGAAATACATGATTACTTTCACATCGAGATTGTAAGTTGTACAATAATGATTAGCTATTTTGGAGGTCAAACAGTTGTTTTTTTCTGTACAATCATGAGTTTTTGTTTAACCTTAATCAAGGTAAAGTTGTAGAATCATGTTAATAGAAAATACCACCATGAAATAAAATACAATTATTGGATTTGTTTCAAATTATTTGTCGACCCTATCTATATGAATATTAATAGCAGCAGATTTTATTTTATATCCAAACTACATACATGAGTTCCATCACAGATAAAAAATAGTAATGTCATGAACTTGTTCACTTTATTTCTCCATTTCCTGGCGATTACACTGTTGTGATCACAAAAATAAAAAGTTATATTTAATAAACTTGTGTTTCTCTATAAGGTTTGACAGGATTCGTGATTATTTTAAGTTTTGAAGGAGAATTAATAAATTAGTTCCATTTCTACACTTTTTAGTCGAGGTATACTAGGTATCAAGTATCAGAAGTAGTAAGTAAGAAGTATAATATTCTTTTATCTAATTTGTACTTGTTCTATTCCAGTCTCCTGCCTAGAAGTGACCACGAACGGCACCGCCAAGGAGGAGCCAGCTCCCATCCCCGAGCCCGTGCGAGAGAGGGAGAAGGAGCCAGTATCCGCCCCCACGCCGCCGACACATGCGCCCGCGCCGGCGCACGAACGGAACACTGAGAAAGAGAAAGAGAAGATTGACAGAGATAAATCTGGAGGTAAGTTTTTTGCGCTTCATATTTGTTCATATTTATTTGTGTGGATGTACATAAATATATCATAACATATTAACTTACATTATGTTGGTAAACAATTGTACTCCTTCTAAGTCCCAAAGAGATTGCAGACCCACTGTATTCATCCCACTACTTTGCTTATACAATAAACATTTTGCTAGCAAGAAAGTGCCCAAGAATATTTCGCAAATGATAAAAATATCTGCAGGGAATTCTCGACCCGCAGTAATGAGAAACACGACGCGAGAAGGAGGATTACGCGTTATTTCAACACTCATTATCTTTATTGCAGGCGAGCGTTGGTCGAAGCGCGCGCGTCGCTCCCGCGCGGCGACGGGCGCCGCCACCGATGGAGCGGACTCCAGCGAGCGAGACAGCGAGAGGCACGCACACAACACTACACATAAGAAAGGTATACACATTACACAGACATATATTAGGCCGCCATTTGTAACATTAGATTTATTTTTTTCTCATTTTTTTTATTTTTATGTGAGTGTCCAATAAAGTATTAATCAATCAATCAATATATTCTCACAGTAACTGAAAAATAACCACATTCATTGGATGGTTACTTGTCGTTTGTTACTGTAAAATTGTAGGTAAATGTATTGTTGCTTAGTGGTCAACTGGAGTTCAGTTAGTTTCAGGTTCAAATCTAGCTGTGGCTATATCTTTTCAATGTCTTTGAATTTAATAATTTCTAACTATTTCTTACTAATTTCTTCTTTCTTAATTCATTTTCTACATAGTACAACGACTCGCGTGGAACAGCCAACAAGATATACATATATGAATAATATGTCATTTTTATCTATATTTTTAACACATTTATTGCCACTGCGATCTTTTTGAGATCACGGTATATGTTAATTATCATCCTACAATAAAACCTTCCCATACCCAGGTATAGGCAAAAAGAAAAAGCGCAAAACGCGTCAAGCGGCGCAGCGCTCCGAGACCCCTCCGGAGGAAACCGACGCCATCGACCCGGACGAGCCCCGCTACTGTCTCTGCGACCAGATCTCATTCGGGGAGATGATTTTATGCGACAACGACCTCTGTCCCATCGAATGGTTCCACTTCTCATGTGTATCTCTCTCGACCAAGCCTAAAGGTAAGTGGTTCTGTCCCAAGTGTAGAGGGGACAGACCGAACGTGATGAAGCCAAAGGGACAGTTCTTGAAGGAGTTGGAACGGTATAACAGAGAGAAGGAGGAGAAGGCGTAGGGGAGTGGGAGAGGCTGGGAGTGAGTGGGTACTGGGGATTATCTGTGATTATATTTTTAAAGTTTTAGATGATTAGGTAAAAATGAACAATTCAGTTTAAACGAGAATCTTCTGATTTTTGAAATTGATTAAAAAAGTAATTTCGTGAAGATAACTTGGTTCTTTTTGGTTAATAGTTTAAAATTAGTCGAAAGTCTAAATATCTTGGCTTCTTAAATGGTATAATTATTTTCAGATCAATGAATGATTGACAATACCACGCTATTTTATCAGTTGATAAATTCAATTGATGGTTGTTTTTGAGATTGACTGACACATGGGTATGTTTACTAAAACCGACTTTATATTTTAATTTCGCTTCATCATTTAAGTAGCTGTTATGTATTGTATGTATATATATATATATATATATATATCCTATTTAGTTGATTTTATGACGAACTTTTAATAAAAAAAACTTGATTTTGCCAATTTGAAAACTAGATTCAATATATATTCTCAACGTAGTAAAACCAGTATCCACTCATTGCGGTCAAAGTTCGAGGAATTACTGCGACAAGTATTGAAATGTGATTTCAATTATATAGAGACAAGTCTTTGAGTTAATTTTTGATAGGACTTAGTGGGTTTAGTGAAAAAATATCCCATATTTAGAAATTTCAGGATAATATTTAAAGTTTCTCAAAAAGTTTTGTAAATTATGAGGCCACTTATAACACTGTTATGTTATGTATGACAGAATTAAACATAAGTATGTAATTACATTGAAACGTGTTAGCAATAAATTGTGACTACCATTCTTTACTTTACAGCTGGTGCTGAATTTTTCAAAGAAATTGGTTGTGTTTTTGTTTGTGTTGACTAATATGTACCTACTTATCTTTAACATGACATTTGGACATCTTGTATGTGTAGTTATACAGATTTTAACTAATGTGGCAATGCCACAGAAGGATTCATTTCCAACGTTTTTAAATATAAAAATGTTGTAAATGTTAATGAAGTTACCATATGTATCTCCGGATATAAAATATGAATAAAAACATGTGTAAATGGTCGCTAAGCCCACAGTCCACAGTATTCGCTACAACGGTAGTTCTAAATATTGGTTTGTTAGTCGAATCTCCGCGGAAGGTACTTTGCAAGTTGTAATTAATTTAAGGAAGATGTAAATATATTTTTTTCATAGTGTAACAATAGAAGTACAACATACTACTGCGCCATTCAAATATAACTATATATAGATGTATTTACTAATTTGATAGCTCTAATGTACTGTATTTGTTTGGTTTGAAAAAAAAATACAGATAATGCAAGGTCTCAAAACAAAGAATCTCGGATGTTGACCTTTATATGCCTGTCTCTGTTGCTCTCGTGCAAAATTATTGCCGTCACAGTCATGCTTGACAATGATGTGCGAGCGACAAGGATATAATATATACAGGCATAGACAGACAGAGATTAACTTACACAGGTCAATGACCGAGATTCTATGTGAATCGCGATGGAATTTTAATAATAGAGCTGTTAAATTGGTATAAAGAAAAATATTGGACCCATTAACGATTATGGGCGCCATTTTGGATTTTGATAAATCAACGTTACTATCAGACGAGGCTATTTTGACAAATATTTCATAGTCGTGAGGTTTAGACTACAAAATAGCCTTGTGCCTATTATTTGTGTGGCGCAGTACACAGAGGCGGCATCTATTGTATAGAGAGTATTCCTTATGATTGTAAAACGTATAATTTCGTACTATTCGAATAAGTTATATTAAAATAAAAAGGATTGATTAATAAAATGTTACTTGTTTTATTTTATCCTCCTTGGTGCCAATTGAACACTTCAGTTTACCTATTTATATATTGAACACCAAATATATATAGAAAACATAAATGGGAGGGCGCCACTGTATCTGTATTCTATGGATCATAATTGTGTCTGACAATAAAAAAATATTTGCTTATTTAAATTCATGCTCGATGTTGATAGAGATATGATAGAGAGACGTTGTCAGACAATTTCGTACTGTCACCTGGTTTCTTTGCTTGTGATCGACTAAAAAACTAGCTATCTCTTATGGTGCTAACTACACTTGACATAAATAAAATACAATATTCATATTATATGGGTTTATTCCAATATGATTGTTCTATACACACGTTCGTCTAAACACTATTAGTAACCTTGTGGTGTAATAATTAGACTATTTAAATACATCTTAATATTAAAATAAACAATCCATACAATTCTACTTGGGCTTCGTTTGAAAATCTATTTATTTCACCCGGGTGATAAAATTGTAGCTGTATTTGAAGTTAATTTACTATACAAGTTAAATAATTGCTTAGGACATTGTATCATCACCAATAACTCGGTGGGATTAAATAAGCAACTATAGATAATAATACTATGACATATCTGCACCATTTGTTCTTGAACTAATAAAGTACGATGGTGCAAAATATTACCTACTGCATGGTAATTCTGAAGTTGAAAATCACCAAAAAATAATCTATACATCGATGAAAGAAGACCAAAATAAATAATATGTAACAGTTGATTTGTTTAGGGTTTTTGATGACTATATCTTTTGCCCGAAGATTTTACGTTACAAAATACAGTTTATTTTCAAGACGTAATTATCACCCGGTTGTAAACAACACGTTCCAAACGAGGCCACTACAGCATATATCATTTGAACCGTAAATGCCAAGTTTTCTGAAATGTTACAAGTTCATTTTAAGATAATGGTTTATAAAATATTGCAATGGCGTATATTTTCGACTAGAACATTATTATTATAAAATTATATCTACTTATATTGCGAATAATAATTAGGATATATTCATTTTTTAAAAGTACTTGGAAATTGTACTAAATACTTTTTGTTTCGGATATGTATGGTACATAGTAAAATGTAAAATTTATTTATGATGCTAAATGAGTAATCTTAAATCGTTCAGTTTAATTATTTCAGCACTCCTTAAATCTAAACAAATTTAACAATTCTAAAGATTCATTCTTGATAATATATTCTTCTAGTTTCTAGAAAAGAAATTTAAAATGTGTAAAATCAGTTTAAATTACCAATGAAGTGATCTGAAATACCTTATGTTCTTTAGTTAAATCAAAACATAAATATCATTAAACTAATAAAATATACATTTAGCACTCTTGAAACTTAATTAGGGCCTGTACTGAGGTTTGGAACTAATACTAATTAATTCATATTATTATTTTCGCATAAAACACACACAAAAAAAATAAAACACAACACACAATTAATTAACCACTAGAGATTCAAATACATTTTACCTGAATCTGATAGATAGAAATCCGTCTATTTTGACCAAATATAATTATATTGTATACAAACTTTTTTCACTATATAAAACCCATGATAATATAATCTGCACCATTCCCATAACAAGATTATGTACCTCAATTTCAAAATGTATCTAAATCTGTTTAGTTAGTATTTTGAAAAGTAACGCTTAAACAACCGTTTCCATTGTATGTGGCTAAATGGCGCTGTGCAAATAGTATCTAGGGTATTTAATTATTCCAACAAATGTTAGTTTTGGTGGCACAAACTCAATTCTAATAAAAATCTAATTCAACATCAAAAACTAATTTAAGTACCTAATACCATTTCCTAAAACAGTCACTAAAGGCAAGATACATAATACTTTTAATCTAAATATATAAAACTCAAAGGTGACTGACTGACTGACTGACTGATATAGTGATCTATCAACGCACAGCCCAAACCACTGGACGGATTGGGCTGAAATTTGGAATGAAGGTAGATGTTATGGCGTAGGCATCCGCTAAGAAAGGATTTTTGGAAATGCCACTTTTGAAGGGGTGAAATAGGGATGCAAGTTTTACTTCTTAATGCGAGCGAAGCTGCGAGCACCCACTAGTGTGAAATAAAAATATTAGGCCAATATTTTTAAGTACACTTGACAAATTACTACTAAATAAATTCCTAATTTGTGACGTTATAATTTAAATATGACACTAAATTGAACACAAATACATGCTAAACATTCATCTATGTACTTAACTATTACAATAAAATCAATCTGGCAATACTTCTACCTTTATTGTTCGTACCGCAAGGTTGTGGAACTCCCTGCCTGACTGTCTGTTCCCTACGCACTATAATCCAGCGATCTTCAAAGCGAGAGTGAACCGGTTCTTATCGGGTAAGCACGCTCCACGCTTTGCTTGCTATCAGGTAAACTATGGCCATGTGCAAACCCAATCAAGTTAAAAAAAAAGTTCAATCATTTGTTCTAATTATTGTTAAAATTATGCAGTTGATCAAAATTTGTAAATAAAATTTGTGTGCATATATGAAAAGGTGATCTACATAGTTTAAAAGTCAAACAAATGTACGAGTACCTATCATTAAATTTATTTGAAACGAGTTTAGAAATAAAATTGAGTGAGAATGCTCTGAATCTTGTGATTCTTATAAAAAAAAACTCATCGCTATAAAAACCCGGTTAACATAGAAACCATTTGATAAAAAGCAACTTTTTAATCCACTGGTTCTCTACTACAAAAAAATTCCTCGTTCTTGTCATAAGAATCAAATGTAAACATCATGGATAGTAACTGCGAGTGTGGCTCAGCGGTTCCAGTGTCTGCTTTTCATCCAGACGCACCCTGTTTTGAATCCGGCACTACACCAATGACTTGTATTTTCAATTTGTGTGTGGATTTGCACTCGCTTAGCGTTGAAGGCAAACATCGTGAGGAAACTGACATGTTTAGGGACTACAATATCCGAGGACATGTGTCTTCCGTGGAAGGACCTGGGCGCCCACCACGATGTCTCTGCCCAAGAGAACTTCCCTAACGAATTAATTCTGGTTAGGAGTCACGACCCTCAGTCATGAGGAAATACAACTCAAGATAGAGTTTACAATTCAAAGAGATAAGAATCCATGATGTTTACAAGGATATTTGAAGTAGCTACATTTTACTATCTATTTCTCGAGTACATTATGCATAATGATAGTAAGTGCTCTATACCCATACTCCGTGTGGGTTCTTGTTGGTAGGAGCTGCGTTTTCTAACTGTCGCGGCGAGCCGATGATACGACGAGCGCTGCCTGCTTTGCAGAGACCTGGAAATGTTTTTAAAATGTTTTTTATTCATTAAAGTAGGTATAACGAATTACAAATACTTATGACATGTATGTATCTATAGCTATAAGTAGGTATGTACGCGCGCGTAAACCGCGCTGTCGCTCGCGATGTAGCATAAGGAGGGAGACGTGTGTGAAATCAGTAATAAACGGACTACAAGTGTAATATGGTGTTTCATTGTTAAATATAAGAACCCATCAACTTAATAAGTTCTAATTTTATCATTTAGAAACTGGAAACTTTTTAGATTGTAAGTATGGAAACACTTGCAATATTGATAGTCTAATAAAGCACTGTGGACTCTGTCACATTCTATTATTTTCCTAATTGTTCGCCGAGTTTACTAATGCTTGCAATACAAGTTAACATTAGCCCGCCAATATTAAGTTTATGTTCACACCTTACGTTAGCCGTAACATATGTACCTACCTATCATCAGCATATTACATTGTTCGTTAGCAATAAAACTGCATAAATGTTTTAAATTAAATAAATACCATCCAAAGGATGCCGCAGTTCATCCACGCTCCCCGTCAAACTCTGTAGATTTGCCTCCTTCATCTCTTGCACTAGTCTCTCCACTTGACGCTTCTTCTCCATTATTGCGTTCTCTAACACACCCACCTGAAAACAAATAAAAAGGAAAGTATTTAGATTTTATTCATGTTTGAAGATTGTGCCTTAAAAAGTTAACCACATTTTTGCACTGGGCATAACAGTAGGTGACCGAGGTGGCAAAATAAAAATATAACATAGCTCGCGGCGCCCCGCGGTTTTACCCGCGTTAATCTATATATATACATATATAAAACTCAAAGGTGACTGACTGATTGACTGACTGACTGATATAGTGATCTATCAACGCACAGCCCAATCCATTGGACGGATTAGGCTGAAATTTGGAATGAAGATAGATGTTATAACGTAGGCATTCGCTAAGAAAGGATTTTTGGAAATGCCACTATTAAAGGGGTGAAAAAGGGGATGCAAGTTTTACTTCTTAATGCGAGCGAAGCCGCGAGCACCCACTAGTACGTGATAAAAAGCAGCATATGTGTTAATCCTTCTATTCCATACCTAATTTTCATATTTGAATGCGAAGTAGGTAACAAACATACGAGAATACAGGCACAGTATTTCGCCTTTATTGTACCAATTTATAAGTGGGACTTAAAAAACAACAGCTCTTGAAAAAGTCGGTCAGACAGGTGTTATACCAATTGTTTTACCCCCATTTTTAAAATGCGCTTTTTCTTCAGATATCATGTCAGTGCAAATGAACTATGATGGGTGCTCAGTTAGACTAGCAACCTTAAAACCTAAGACAACGGTACAAAAAAGCGTCTATAACAGCTTTTTAGTATTCGCAAATATTACTTTAATCTAAATTTTAAAAAGTGCAAAAGAAACCTAGTCTGCGAGAGAAAATGTCGACACGATTTCACACTATTTACCCAAAATAAACATAACACCGATTAGAAAGTTTATTTAAAGTTAGCAGACGATACACACGTCTCGCCATCAGAACAAAATCAATTTGAGACTTTATGTCAACTATTTCCAATGAAAACACTCACAAAAACGAAAGTTTGCAACGTCTGTTTGTTCCTTTTATACGGCGGAATAAGACGACGCGACGGATCGTTGTAATTTTTGGTATCGTTGTAGTATAGAAAACCAAGAGTCATAAGTATTTATTAGGTTTTTTTAATCTTTATGTCAATATTGATATTATATGAATGGCCTGTTATCTCAATTGGTAGAGGCTTTACTTTCTAATTTAGGGTTGCGGGTTCGATTCCCGCAGGACACATGTAATTATGAACCTTAAAATTTATAATTGTTTTTTTTATAATAATAATAATAATAATTTACTTTATTCACACAAAAATCCTTAGACTAGTATACATCATTTGTACTTAAAGAAAATTGGATCAGACAGGGTATATAAAAAATGGGTAAATGATGTTGACTGTGATCCCCACACTAGGTTAACCTGTGTCGTGGGGATCAATGTGTTTGTGTTGAGTCTGGTCGTTTCTATGTATAATAAGCATGTATTTACAAAAATAAAGTATATAATCTTAGTGTGGGGCTAGATGGCGCTGTGTGCAATGGCACGGAATATTTATTTTATTAATTCACATTATACAAAAATACAATGATGCCGTTGCGTCACCCACAAATTGAATAGAAGAAACATGTTACTGGACTAGACTTTTGATCTAAAAATAACACAAACCATCAATCTTTGCAGCAGACAAATAAATATTTCCTTCACTAATTGACATCACTTCTCGTTTTTATATACGTATTTAAAAATATGCCTACCGGTAACTAGTGTTTATGTTATGTCAATTTTAGGATGACAATTTTGAATTCGCGGAAAATGTATAAAAATATAGACACTAAGCGAGTGTGGCTCAGTCGTTTTAAATGTCTGCTTTTCATTCTGGCGCACCTGGCGTAGTGATATACCTAGTCAGGCCATAAATTCTGTCACATGTTTAATATAAAATAATTGAAACAACTTTATTCTTTATGTAACCATTTATATACCAAAATGAACTTAACAAAACATAGATTCTTATGACAATAAAGTTTATTCAAAATGACCTCCGTGATTTTGAATACAGGCCTTCAATCTGCGCGGCCAGTCGTCTATCGCTGCACGATCGAGGTCCATGTCAATATCGGCGGCTGCCTTAATCAAGGATGTCTTGAGTGACTCCAAATTGGGATGAGGCTTTGAGCACGCCTTTTCCTCCAAGTGTTGCCATATCTTGTAATCTAACGGATTCAAATCTGGACTGGAGGAGGGCCAGTCTTCGTGCCGGATGAAGTCGATTTCACGCGCCGCCAGCCAGTCTTGTGTGCTCTTCGCTCTATGAGCTGGCGCCGAATCTTGTTGGAATACCCAGTGCTTGTTATTGAACATGATATGAGAAACAGGTTCCACAAGGTTCGTCAGGACTGTATTTTGATACACAACTGCATTCGTTTTTACACCTTTCTCACAAAAATGTACCTCTGTTAAGCCCCAATAAGAAACTCCCAACCATACCATGAGCGAGGATGGAAAATGACCTCGTTGGACACGCGGAATACGTTTGCTCGCTTCTTCACTACTGTGTGCGTACACCTTATCATTTTGTTTGTTGTAGCTCTCTTCTACGGTAAACATTTTTTCATCCGAAAAAAGAATTTCCCGATATTTTTTTCCCGCGTACCGCTTCAACAAAGCGCGGCATCTCTTCAGTCTCAGGTCCATTAGACGAGCATTCAAACGATGTCCTGTTTTTCTTCGATATGCCCGAAGCCCTAAGTCTTCATTTAACACCCTTTTCACCGTGGTTCTGCTTAACCCCATCTGAAGGGCCAACAGTTTCTGCTTACGTTTGGGATTTCTTTGAATTCGCGCCTTCACAGCTTTTATCACTGCTGGAGTCCTAACAGACCGAGGGCGACCACTTCTTGACCTGTCATCTACACTAGAGTCTACATTGTATCGTTTGATGGTACGATAAACGAATCTTTTGGTTATATTAAAATTTTTCAGTATGTCAAAAATTTTAATTGGCGCGTAACCGCAACGATGCAATGCAATAACTGCAACACGGTCTTCTTTAAGCGTCCACTCCATATTTAAAAATGAGTAAAATTCTAAAAAGTATACATTTTTATTTTCATGTACAATTCCAAATTCGAATTCAATAAACTTTTTTGTGGCCAGCATTCTAAAAGAAAAGTTTTTACTGTGTGACAATACTTATGACCTGACTAGGTAAAATTATAATAATAAATAAGGTTGCATTTCGGAGAGTGTGCGGAGGAATTGCATAATTTAATTCCTGCAGCCCCATTTCACCATCGTACGAGTAGAGGAACGGCAAGAAGGAACCGTTATGCAGTTAAGGTACCAAAGACTCGCACCAAGCGTTTTGCTTCGACTTTCATCGTGCGAGCTGACAAACTGTGGAACTCCTTGACCGAATGTCTATTCCCCTTGAACTATAATTTGTCAGTCTTCAAGTCGAGTGTAAACACGTTTTTTCTAGGCAACCGCGCTAGATAGTACTACAACGTTGCTTAACATCAGGCAAGTTGTAGTCAAGCGTGAGCCTATCTCATGTAAAAAAATATACCTTAGTATTTGTATTGGAGTTGACAAAAATATTCACGTAAGTACATAGATACTGACCTCTCGCTTCAAGTTCTCAGCGGTGAGATGGTTGATCTCGGTGGCGTGCTTCGCTTGCTGGATCTGGCTCTGCAGCGTCTCTACATCCGCCAGCATTGATCGCTCTAACGCTTGTCTGGAAGAAAGAAAGAAAATGTTATTGGCAAAACCATTTATATAACTGGCCTGTTAGCTTAGTTGGTAGTCAAAGAAACCTATATATTTACTCTGAGCGCTACATTCGCAAAAAAAATACTCTGGTTTAGCACCGTCGTGGTGTAATTATGTAGCACCGCTGCTTAGAAGAAACCTATATATTTACTCTGAGCGCTACATTCGCAAAAAAATACTCTGGTTTAGCACCGCCGTGGTGTAATTATGTAGCACCGCTGCTTAGAAGAAACCGACATATTTACTCTGAGCGCTACATTCGCAAAAAATATACTCTGGTTTAGCACCGCCGTGGTGTAATTATGTAGCACCGCTGCTTAGAATAAACCTATATATTTACTCTGAGCGCTACATTCGCAAAAAAAAATACTCTGGTTTAGCACCGCCGTGGTGTTATTATGTAGCACCGCTGCTTAGAAGAAACCTATATATTTACTCTGAGCGCTACATTCGCAAAAAAAATACTCTGGTTTAGCACCGCCGTGGTGTAATTATGTAGCACCGCTGCTTAGAAGAAACCTATATATTTACTCTGAGCGCTACATTCGCAAAAAAATACTCTGGTTTAGCACCGCCGTGGTGTAATTATGTAGCACCGCTGCTTAGAAGAAACCTATATATTTACTCTGAGCGCTACATTCGCAAAAAAAATACTCTGGTTTAGCACCGCCGTGGTGTAATTATGTAGCACCGCTGCTTAGAAGAAACCTATATATTTACTCTGAGCGCTACATTCGCAAAAAAATACTCTGGTTTAGCACCGCCGTGGTGTAATTATGTAGCACCGCTGCTAAGAAGAAACCTATATATTTACTCTGAGCGCTACATTCGCAAAAAAATACTCTGGTTTAACACCGCCGTGGCGTAATTATGTAGCACCGCTGCTTAGAAGAAACCTATATATTTACTCTGAGCGCTACATTCGCAAAAAAAATACTCTGGTTTAGCACCGCGCCGTGGTGTAATTATGTAGCACCGCTGCTTAGAAGAAACCTATATATTTACTCTGAGCGCTACATTCGCAAAAAAAATACTCTGGTTTAGCACCGCCGTGGTGTAATACTGTGGCTCTAAGTATTATATCCGTTATCTAGTACCCACAATACAAGCGTTTGCTTAGTGTGGGGCTAGATGGCGCTGTGCGCAATGTCCCGGAATATTTTTTTTTTTATAACAACGGCGATTGACCGTTCTATCAACGCACAGCCCAATCCAATGGACTGATCGAGCTGTAATTTGGCATGCTGATAGTTACTATGATTGTAGGCTTCTGCTAACAAAGAACTTTTGGAAGCCTACCTGACAATGATACATTTATTTATTTATTTATACATTTATAAGGTATAGATTCAATTACTCTTTGAGTAGACATTGACTTCCGAGAGTTTGATTAAAACATAACAGTTTTAGAAAAGTTATGCTTTGGTAACTATTGTTAGTTTGTGGAAGACTTTATAAATAAGAAAAGCGTTTATCTAAAACCTGGAAAGAACATAAGTAACAACTGAACGTTGCAAGTGTAATTCTTAAAATAATAAAGCTTCTGACAGTACTAGGTCGAGGTTTTAGTGTGGATTATTTATACTGAGGCAAATTTATGTCCTACACTTAAACAGTAAACACTGCTAAGTCCTGTAAATTTATCATCAAGTTATTGTGGTATTTACTGCGAAAGTTATTTATGTACTTACAAATTATTTAGCTTTGAATGGCGGCATTTGGTTAAGTGAAAGTTTGATTCGCAATAACACTATAATATTGATTGGTGAGTAAATAATAACGACTAAAATTATAATTATTCTAGTAAAGAAATTTGCATTTCCCTACATTTTTTGCGGAAGCAATAAAGTTTTGTTTTTGTAATTTAAAATGTTCTAGAACATATGTATGTTGGTTGTTTCTCAACCAATTTTATTCGAGTTTTCTGAAAAGCCTGCCTTAAAAAGTTAAACTTTATTTACAAGTAGGTAACTCTGAAAAGGGGTCAAAATAGCACACGATCGCTCGATAAAACATATGTATATCCAACTAGCAAACCTGGCGAACTCCGTTTCGCTGTATGTGAAATATGATTTTCCCTGTTTTCCTGCTTTCTGTTGAATTTTTCCTGAATTTTCTTTGCTGTAAACCTCACGGAGCCCGAGACCTTTCCAACGAATGCAAAACCGTGGAAATCGGTTAGTGCGTTCTGGAGTTATAGCGTCAGGAAGGAAAACCCGACTTATTTTTATATAGTAGATAATCAATTCAATACACAAGTCTAGGTTTACAACCATAGTAATATTCCCTAGCATTATACGACTTTTTACTTACACTTAACACATCAATTAAAGGCAAACAAATGAGCCGTGTTCTTGAAATTTCTACATCCCATATAAAGCTGTGAACAATGCCTGAGAATATTTCTTTATCTAGATGTCTTTAATCGGTGCGATCTTCAAGCTAAGTATTCCATTCATGTTGGTTCCCACTAGAACTGGTATCTCACTAAACTCTCTATTTTACTTTAGTAGGGGTCTTGTTGTGTGAAAAGGTGAGCTTGTTCGTAAATAGAGGTACGGAAATACAATACAGAGGTGGAAGTTGGAACTTAGGGTTGCGCATTTATTCAGAGAAAACTGGAAAATTGGATAAAACAAGTTCTGTTATTTATAACAAGAATTTTAGTAGATTGTGATTCTGAGAATTATACACGTAATTTCAAATAAACGATTATTTTTCTAAATTCTGCCAAAGTAAGAAAGTAGACCATACAACAATTGCAGGTGACCCTTAAAAGACGTGTCAATATTACACAACCAATAACATCCTATCCAACACAGAAAACTGCTTCAAATAAGTAGTTTCATTTCGACTCGGAATGAAAAAAACTAAACATAAGGAATGACAAACGCTGAAAATAGCATAACTATTACCTTCACTATAAAGTAGTGTACATTATTAAATATACTTACTAAAAAATATAAGTACCATCGAAATGTTATCTTTATTTGTAATAACCGGCTAGCACTTACGTCAATAATTACGGGAGGGTATGTCGAAAATTAGCTCGCATGTTTCGGAACACTAATAACATTAACTTAACTTTATGATAACTTACGAAAAACAAATCCTACAGTTACTTTTGACTCTTCGTTCACAAAACCGCACGTTTACGCATTTATTTGTGAATGGACCAAGAAATTCACTTTCGCATTTACAACGTGCACAGCTACAACTCAACCTTAGGCGCGCGGTTAAAATAAGAACTAAAAAGGCGTGACTTCTATCTTACTAATTCTCATCTAATCATACTAAGTGCTGCTACCAGTCACGTGAAGAATTATATTGGCCGGATTCTACAGCTTAATTATGGGCAATCAAGTAAGGTTAAGCAACAAAAAAGCTACTATTAAGTTGTTAAAAGCAGCGGCGGATTGCTGAGATGTTTCATAAATAATAGTGTTAAACGTGGGATATTCTTCTTTTGAAAGTGAATGACAAAACACGACATTAAGTTTGGTTTTAAACACTTCCTTACTGGTTGCAGTCTCATCCAGAGTTTTAAACTGATTGAAACTAACAATATAAATAATCGTATTTGATACCACACTATGATATACTTAAAATTCTGGGGTTGTGCCTGCCTTTGACTTGTTTCAATATAAAATGTTTTTTTATGGAATACTCGATGCCAGCCAGGAATTTTAAAATGGAGAACGCGAGGATATCGATATATCATAGTAAAAGTTACTGCAAATAATGCGCTTACTAGAAAAATAGACATTATAGGCGGGGCAACGCTGCGTATGTCGGGTTCGGAGCTAATGGGACTCCACTAACGACTAAAACCTACCACGATGTCCCTTCGTCCCGGCAAGGAAGGGTTTCGCGGACAAGCGAGCAATACTCCTCCACAATATCCATCAACTGCTGACTCGTCGTCTGCCTGTTCTTAACCACCACTTAGTAACGGTATTGCTCACTCACACTCACCTCATTAATGAGGAATAGAAGGAAAGCGGAGGAAGCTGACTCACCTGTTCTCGTGCTGCATCCTACTGGCGCCCCTCTGCTCGTGCTGGACCTCCTCCATGAGCCTCCGGATCTTGTTCTTGCAGTGCTGCAACTCAGTCTCGCAGTTGGCAAGCTTGGAGCGAACTAACACAACCTCAGACTTGAGTCTCTTCTCGTTCTGTTTCACTGCTTCTGTCTCTTCTTCTATGTAGTTTAGGGCTTGCACCTGGCAAATGGAACTTATGTAGTCAAATAAATATTCCGGGACTCTGCACACAGCGCCATCTAGCCCCACACTACGCAAACGCATGTGTTGTGGGTACTAGATAACGGATATAATACTTATATACTTTTAAAAAAAATTGTATGTCGTTCACAATACTCATTACAACAGAAACAGGTGTTGAATGCCCAGCAAATAAATAAAATTCATTGGAAACAATGGCCAAACTAATCACACAGACATTTCTATACCCTAATCAAATTACTGTTGACATCCCATAAATGATCGATTATGCACATCAAATAAATTGAGATAATTGCTGTGAAATTTTTTAAGATATTTTTTTTTAGTAAAAAGATCTTTTCTTCGTCGCGGACTAGGAGAAACTTGGCCGGATAGGCACAATTGGAAGGAATTGGGGAAGACATTTGGTCAGCAGAAGAACAGTATAAGCGAAATAAATATATGCCTCTAAGTGAAGGTATAATTCAAATTATTTATTTCACCAGTAATTACAACAAAGTCATATTTGTTTGACATGTCATTTTTACAATTTAATCTTATTTCTACAACTTCTTATTTTATCTTACTCGTATGTAACATACCTAGATGGCGCTGTGTGTAATGTCCCGGAACATTTATTTATTTAGATAGATAATAATTTATTGTAAAATTGGACTTCCAACTTAAGAACTAAAATGTCACAGAAATTGGTAATTACATTATATCTCGTCATTTTACAATTATTCATTTATAATATTATTTATACAATTACATAATGTATTACAATAGCTGTATACCTAAGGGCTATTGTATCAAATAATATTTAAATATGTCTAAGAGTATGCAAGTCAAGCCACCACACTCACCTGCTCGGTGCTGATCCGCAGCTGGCTGTCGGCGGAGCTGATCTGCTGCTGCAGCACCTCCACCTGCCGCTCCTGCTCGCGCCCCTTGTTCTCCCAGTACCCGATCTCTGCGTCGTACTGGGTAAAAACATTATCGTTGTCATTATTGTTGTTATAATTTACTTATTCTTACAGTACTTATTCTATTTACTTTGTATAACTATAAACCACTACCCAGATAAATATTTGTAGCCGTATCTGCATCATGTTATTACTCGTTATTTAATCAACCGTGGTTTCTGCGACACAGGATGTTCCTAGTGCAGAACCCACAGGGATATCAAAAATGCAGTATTACTAGTTAGATAAGTCAAATATACCTTAACAATTATCTTAAATATAATTGTTAAGGTAAATAAATTATTCTTATTCTTATTTGTTGAATAACTACGACTCTACGTTTTTGTGTGGATTAATCATACTTACATTATAAAAAATATTACATTCTCTTACCCAGAAGTAGCCACAACTCGGCTGATTGAGGTTTTGGTATGGTAAATACGGCTTACCAAATAGACAAACCGTCAAACATGTTGCAAACAATTTACAATATTTGGGCAAACTTTACATGTTTGCACAACCTGAAATATCAGCTAGTCAACCTTATGCTCAGGCAATCTTGGGTATTTTAAGGATGTGTATGATGCAGAGATAAGGTAACTTAAGTTGCTTATATTAAAGATTCTTTTTAAAGGAAGATTTACCTTGATAAGGTCCACTTGCTGACTGGACAGTTTCTCCCTCTGGTAATTCACCAACGACACTAACTCTCTGTACTGAGTGTTATAGCTCACAGCCTCTGGGTTGCGATTCTCCGTGTTGTCTTCGGGCAAGTTGACTGGGGACATGTTGGGGCGTCCTCGGGAGCGGTTCGGGGACTTTCTGGCTTGAGATGGAGGCGGCGGTGAGCGGTAGGGTGGGGGTGGGTCTCTGTATGAGAAGAAGTAGGTTTAACAATAAAAATAAATTGTAGGTGTCTAAACGCCAACACAAAAAGGATTTTAGAACTAGTTAAGTTTGCCTTAAAAAATCGATAGGTGATTTGTGTTTTTTTGTAAATTAATATAATGTTGTGTCATCGATAAGTGCGGCATATTCGCTCTGCGAAAAAGCACTTTAATAAAGATTTTAAAAAAATCCTCCTTTTTGGGAGTTGTTTGAAAAATAAAAAGCCCAAATATGGTCCTTGTTTGTGTTCTATAGTTCTTCCAATGGAGCTGTAATATGGTAGCTAAGGAGAAACTAAATTAGATTCAATAAAAAATTTGATAGTATTAAAATTAGTAATAAAAAAATTTATACACACTCCAGTGTAATTTTTTTACACAGAATAACAACAGTGCTCAACATCAGGCAGGCTAAACTAGTATGTGTGTCTTTTAAATAATATGTATACCATTCAAATTTACTTTTTAGTTGTTAGTTATTTTTAGTTATGTCCTTGTTTCTAAACATTAATCTCTTTCAATGAAAATAGTTTAACATACTATTTAAAACTACAACTGCTAGTTGTCTATTAATAAAAATACCAAAACTAGCAACAAATTATAAATTACCTACTTAAACACTGAGTTATATCCTCATAACAGCTGAGGTAAATGAGTGTGGCATTGGTGTTTAACGAATATCACCACATTCACATTTAACACCTACAGTTTAAATGCCAAATGCAACTGCATCCTGTCGAGTTATGACATTTTGTAATTTATGTAAATGCAGATATAAAATAGATTGAAGTTTGTTTTATAAATTCTGTTTTTTGTGTGTAAGTTTATGAATTAATAATTTCATAAATAGGTTATATTATATGCAGATATTGTTTATATGTATGTATGTGTCTTTAATTCTGGATCAAATAGCTGATCCAACTTATAAGAAACTAGCTGTGCTCGCGACTTCATCCGCTTGGAATAGTTATTTTGGGTATCATATTTATTTTTACAAACTACCTCTTCAGCTTTATAAATTATAGCTGTTACCCACGACTTTCTGAACCATTTTCGCAGCATGCTGTAAAAATTACAAAGGTCTAGGTTGCTCCTCAAACTGAGTACTTAAGTGAGAAAACTAACTTAGGTACATAAGCAGTTCAAATACACACCTATAAGGTGGAACATCCTTCATGACAGGGCTATCTGAGTCCGGAGTCTTCCCTTGCTGCACTCCCTTCACCACCCCCACTGGGTTCCCCGGGGAGGTGTTCACATTGTACGGAGGAGTGGTGTTCAGACGATGCGGGGAACCTTGCTCTAGAATGTTGGGGTTGGAGGAGTTGTGGCTTCTGAAATATAAGCTGCTATTAGGGAAGTTTAAGGATATGGTGTTGGACAACTTTAAAGTTCAACACCATATATTTATTAAAATAAATAAAAGCAATATATTTATTTAGAGGCCTACTTGGAGAATGATTCTTCACCTGGCAACATTGACACTGGGTCATATGAGTTAAAAATAATTTTGTATACCATTCTATTGTCTATAAAACTATTTTCATGTCATAGTAAACATATTTAGTGACAAAATTACCTGGTAAAATAATGATTAAATTTGGGTTTATGTTAAGGTGATAAAGGTGTTAACTTAATGTTAATCACTTTTTACATTTATGTTTTCCTAATGTAAATACATTTCTAAATTGTTATATAGGAAAATTATTGTAACCACTGTAAAATTGGTATGTAAGTGTTATATTGTGAATGTGTTCTTACTAGAGGTCTGTGCTAAATGAGTAATTGATATGAATGCAAGGTTTGTGATATATGAAATTAGATCATGGAACAACTAACTTAATTTGAATTATTTAATACAATTTACTTAACTTTTCCTTTGCACACACATTCTTTTGGCACAATGATTCATAGACCAGCTTAAAAGTTGGCTATGTTACAACTTGTTCACATGTAGAATGAATCATAGCAGGATGTTCTAGTCACCAATATTGAAGCTTTGGGTTAGCAAAAGGTAATGTTTGTGGTATTCTTGAAGCTTATGACAGTGCTACTAAGCCTATCAGGGCAACCATGGATATAAAGTAATTAATTAAGTACATATGATATTTTGATTCTAATATAAATTTTGCACATAAAAAGGAAAAGAATTATTTTTTTAAATAATAATTCATATTTAAAATAAGTACTTATTCTTTTGATGCGTATATTAACTATTTGTGGTCACCATTACATTAAGGTCTATATGGCCTTTAAAATTCATTTGATTTTATCACTGCAAGACTTAGTAGTCAATTTTATGAAGAATATCTGACTTCTTATTAATTTATTTAAAATCATGTAACTAAATAAGGAAGTATAAAACATAGGGTATATAATATAATTGGAGTATAACAGTATTTTATCAAATTAGGATTTAGTGAGGCATTATTTAATGTATAAAACAGCAAAGGCATGTTACAAACCCATTTCCAACAGGTGATTTAGAGTTATTGGCAGGTTGCAAGGGTTTCTGGCTGTTACCGGGGTCCGACCGCCGCAGTATGAACTGGATATCGTTCGAATATTCGCCCCATTTCATTAGAATCTAAAATTAACACCAACATTTTAGCAAGCTGACTGTAGGGAAATATACTATATCTAAAGGACGTTTTGTACCTTGAGCGGATATTCCTGGGGCGCCAGGAGCCTCTCATTGTTACGCCACCTCTCAATCAGAGTGAATCTGCCCACTTTGCCAGTGGCGTGAGCCAGCGCAAACACTACATCCTAAACGAAAACAAAATGTATTACGGTATGAAACTCTCAAGATATGAATGAAAATCTATTCGCACATCATTGTGAGCGTGTCTATCGAATAATTGTGTGAAACTCAGTACCGACCTGGCAAGTTGTGGTCTCCGTGACCCCACAAACAATCCTTTGTATCCCTTCGACCCAGACCTTTAGCTCCATCCCAAAATTCCTCAACACACTACACGTATTCAGCTAGGACATATTTTATGAACACTTTAGCCTGCCTGAAATTTAATTCTGAGGCGAAAACCGATTAAACACGACACCAACATACCAAATCACAATAAAAATAAATTAAACTGATAAATGCGAAAACGAAATGAATGCGTCCGTCGCGAACTGATAGATGAATGGAAAATGGAAATGAAATTGACATTTCAAACAACTGTGACATTGAGATAGCAGTTAGGCTTTTTTTTTTATCAAAAATCAAACTTTTGTATTTTTGCCATTTATCATTATCATCATTATATCAGATTCGACCTTTTTATTTTATTCACTTCAAAGAGTCAGGGATGGTTCGATTGAAAACTTCGACATTTTGTACAATAGGTTGTAAGTATAATAGAAAACTATGACACGAGAGACAATTTAAATTCCTTGCTGACTTTGTCAATCATTCTTTTACACTGCCACGCTGAATTTCAGAATATTTCAGAAAAAGTTTTAGATTCATAATAAATAATCAACTATTACTTTATATTTCCTAGTTTACTTACGATAATAAATAGTAATGGCTCGTCCCCCAGATGATGATGAGGAGGTAAGAACAAAATAAAAAACATCAGAACTTACATAAAATATACACACAAATATTCCACATGATTGCTCCCATTATTATTTTTATTAACTAAGTATTTTTTTACGATTGCCTTAGGAATTAACATTTAGCGTAGAAGAAATCCAAAAAATAGTCCGTGATAACATCGAGTTGTGTCTGGGAGGGAACATTTACAGCCACACGCGAACTCCGCAGTGGATTACCATCATCACTGACAAAACTTTAGCCAGGATTAGCAAGTTGAACAAGCCCTTCAAGTACTTGAGTAAGTTGATTTGCCTGCCACAATCAAATGTTATTATTAAGTCACTGACATGTGCCTATTGCAAATACAAATAAATAATCCACAAGATAAACCACGAAGAGACAATAATTATTTTAATCATATTTTAAAGTGAGGTAAGTTAATACTTACTACTACTTTTATATTTTAAAGTGAACCGTTCTTATCCATTTTTTGTTCAAATTGATTTTGCCTGACAGCGCTATCTGTTTTATTAAACGGTAACCAAAAATCAGTACTGTCATTTCTAAATTTTTCTCATACTTAGGTACAGTAGTACTACTATTTCGCTCTTTACTAAGATTTTTGACCTGACTATTTAATAATTAGAGAATAAAACAAATAATATTTATTTCTAGTGCGCGTAACAATAACCCAAAAGAACGGCTCAGGCTTGCATACAGCGGCCGCGTATTACTGGGACACGGCAACAGATGGCACTTGCACGGTGCGCTGGGAGAACAAGTATATGTACTGCATTGTCAATGTGTGGGGGCTGGCTATACAGATCTAGTGAATAAAGTTAGTGTAACTCTTATTTGTTGTAGTTTTATTTAAGCAGTAGATTCCTAGACATCGGTGGCGTTGTTTCGGGATAAAAGTAGCAATAATTCTCAATAACCTATACCAAAAAACGCGATAATGCTTCGCTCCATAGTGGCGTGATGGAGCAATAGATCAACAAATACTAATAATATATATGTTTGGTGCTTTTGATTATTTTATTTTCGCTATTAGATAGGAAAACCTTGGAGTAGGGATTTTAGGTTATATTATACAATACATAATTGATAACAAATTACAATTCGTATATTTCCTAAACAGTGAACCTAGCTTTTTACCTTAGGGATATGTAAGTTTGTATATAAAATACAGTAATTTAATTTACTTATAATTGCTACTTACTTGCTTATACTTAGTGACTAGGTATATCTAACAATCAACATCTTCAACATGAAATGAAACAATACATAAAGCACATTTTAGTATTTTTATTTTTGGTAAAATTTACCACAATACAAAATAATGATAGAAATAAATAAAGTAATAAAATGTATAAGACAGGTCATAGAACTATGCATTGTAAAATTGGTGCTTTTAAAGCATTTTCATATAATTTATAATAACATTAGGCAAAATGGCATTGTGTACATTAAAAATAAAAGCATTATTATTTTTAACACAAATAATATCAAGAAAAGATGTGTACACTTAAATAAAATAAAAACTCAAATTGAATAATCACTTTGTGATTTGGTCTTTTGATTTTCGTTACTAATTAAATGTTTATTTGTAAGAGGACTAAAAATGCACATGTAGGTACATACATTATTAAAGCATTATTCACGTTTGCGAAACGAGATATCAGGTAGCGCTTTGCCGTTCACAAATTATAAATAAAATCGAATTCACAATCCAGTTTAGTTCCACAACCAGCGGGAAAAAGATGTAATCTACTCTTACGTCACACACGTATTTTACCCCTTAGTCGATAAAAAATTGAAGACAAAACTAGACTATATTTTTATCTCTGTCTTACAAATCCCCTACGACAGAGACAAAACATTAGTCTTGTCTTGCTAAATTGAAATAACCAACCTCATTCACAAAGCTGACTAATTAAAAAAAATGTACACGAGACGTTGAGGAGAGAGGAAAAAGAAACTTGTGTTAATCTTACCTCGAATGCTAAACTAACATTTAAAAAATAGATGTTAATATTAATCGCGATTAATGATTAAAATTACCTGTACTTTGTATTCTTATTATCGTCAACTCGATGTAAACTATAACTTCAACTATCGTATCAAATGTAAACAAAATATAACAACCTTTTTTTTAATTATTTAAACAGAATGGCTCGTCCTGTTATGGCTAAGTCCACATCATTCTAAAGGCAGACCGTAAATGACGCCATGATAAAAGCAATGTTTATTTTTACATATATTAATATTCATATATTGTTTAGTCTTATATCATTGGGAGTCATATATAAAACATATGTCAAATGTGACTATGACTATATATCGATCAAGACCGAAGACCGACAAAACCGGCGACAAAGCGGCAGAGGCTATACCTTTGCCTTTGCCCAGCAGTGGCATCAAAAAATACTAGTAATAATAATAATAAAAGTTAATTGATTATAAAAAAATGATAAAATATTATGATTGATTCAAATGTCAAATGTGTATAATTTTACTAATTACCATTAATTACAATTAAATTTCTAGATATCATAAAAAATGAATCAATAATTCAAAATATTAATTCGTCTCAAAATCAATTTGATTTATTATTTATACAATGATCTAAATACCTAAAAATAAAAAATGACAATTAATATTAAATAATTAAAAAAAAATACATTCACCGTGACGTCATTCCCGACCGCTATGCAACTGCATGTAATGCTAAAACGTATTAGATTAGTCTACGGATATCTTGCTCAGAAAATATAAATCTAAATTTAACAATATTGATGGGAACCCAGTCATCACATAGCATGATAAAATATATCACCTTTATGCTACCAAAAAAGTCGTTCAGTAAAGTAGGTTTTAATCATACTTTTTTAATTCACTTTTTAATGCTTGACGGTTTTTGTTAACAGATGCTATATATTTTCATAACTCTGTTTTGTCACTTGCAAACCATGTGGTGCACGAAACAGAGATAAATCTGCCTGTCTCATTCTTGTCGAGATATCAGAGTGAGACAAATAAATTGGCTCTGTTTCTTCTGTTTCGTTTGACTGATTCTAATCTTCAGAGTAAAAGAAAAATTATTATTATTGTAGTATTCGAACCAATTGAATCGACTCTTATTATGACTTATGACGTAAAATTCCAAAGAAAATGTAAGATTTCTAATTAATTTTAATTGTAAAACCTTTAAAGGTTAGCATTTCCTGAATAAATATTTTTATTGGATAAACGACCGTACCTAGTCTGCCTGTGTGATTTAGTTCCGAAAGTTGCACTTGAATATTCCGATGAGTTAAAATAAGATTTACGTACAACAGATACATCTATGGTAAGTTTGTAATGGACAGTTGTACATATGTATTTTGCAATTATTTGAAAGTTATTAGCTGTGAAATGGGTCTAAAAAGATGTATTACACAATATGAAATAGTAATGTGTACTATGCGTTACAATATATACGAGTAAGTCACTACATTTGATAAAGCTGTTTAAAATGTACACGTTTTGCTATCATAGTGTCAGCATTCAAAAATATATTGAAACACATAGTACGATTAAGTGGTCTCTATTGCCATTGCAATAAGCACCACTGTTGCACAGCAACGGAACAGTAAAATGACAAATATTAGTTAAGAAATTGATGCAACAAATATTCGATGATATGTCATACATTAATTATGATACAAATTAAATAGAATATTGAAAAATCTAGTATTTGTTGTTCGGGCATACAAAGTACAATAAAACTAGGCACATAATAATATCATTATGAACTATTTATTACATTTATCGGTCTATTGGATTACGGAATACTTGAAACACGTTAACTAGTTTAATACTGCATTGGATAGACACAGTAACAAATAAGCAATAGTTTCTTTGTAATAACTATTCTGGTTAATCGACACGTAGATAGTTTTGAAATACTTGAATATATTAGAAAGTATTTCATTTGTCAATTCGAAGTTAAACTGGGATTGCGTTTGTTAGTCAAGCAGTATAGATGGCGCTGTATGAATTGTTTAATATCTAATGTTTCTGCCATAGTTGGGCTAACTGTATAGATTACATTTGAAACATGATTTACTGTACAATTATGTCAAAGTAAATAAAATATACTAGTACCAAATGTAACCTTTAAAATTAGCCTAATGTAATGTAATTTGGAAGTCATTTAGTTTTGATTTTACTTCTAGACTTAGTTTTATTTAGTTTTATATTGAAATGTCAAATGAAAGACTCTGAACTATATTGTAGTGATTTCAAAACATCTCCTGAATTTACTATTGTACCTGCATCTAAACTATCTATGACTAATTAATAAAAATGTGTATATTGTATATTTTATAATCAATAGAATTCATTATAATGTGATGAATATTAATCTGTGATGCATAAAACTCAGTCCATGAAATGCCTAACGGGATTAATTAAAATGCTATAAAATTATGACCAATTCGAATTAAAAATATGGGCAATTGATTTAATATTAATTAACTATTGTATTGTCAGATGGAACCCAAGATGTGCTCATTGTGTTAAGGCTAATAATGTGCATATTTTTATGATAAAACATACAATTTACTAGGAGGCGTTTTTTACAATTATTCTGTTTTTTCTTACGCTATGAACGGTTTAAACGTTAGTTATTTTGCATGTACTTACATATATCTGTTGACATACAAAGTCAAAATTTTAAAATGTCATATAACATTATTTTGTTCAGAGACGACAAAGTAAACAATATCAGGTTGTGTATGGGCAAAATTATATAGGGTATATCAGGGTTAGCAACTAGCAAGAGTTTTGTATGTTGACTCATAAGTTAATGAGCAAATATACGACTGCAATCACAGTTAGAATTCAACAATTCTTCCAAGATTTTTTGTACAGGTCTTTAGAAGACTGTGAACTTTCAAAGTATCACACAACCACTGAAATGTAGGACACAAATGATAGCAATTTTTAACTGAGAAAAATCAATAAATGATTTATAAAGACTCTTATACCTCAAAAAATAAGTACTGGGTCTTAATAACAAAACGTGGTTTAACTATTAATCCAGAATTTTGAAAATAGGTATGCAGTCCGTTTTTGTTATTCAAAATTTGTCTGTCTCCTGTCATAATAATCAAACTGTCAAAATGTTACCAATGATAAATCAACGTCCCAATTTGAAGTTGACATTTGATTGTTTGTATGTGATGTTTGAACAACAAGAACAGACTTTTTATTAACTAACTTCAAAGTCCTGGACTAATATTTAAACTGCATTTTGTAATAAGACGAATTATGTTTACTATTAATAAAATGTTTATAACAGTTCATAGTGCAAGTGATACAGTGATGTTACGCCCCTCTCCCCGCTGCCTAGACATCTATACATCTCAATAACTTATTATGTACACAATAATATATACTATATAAAGTACAACCTACCACTATATGACTACAATAAAAACGATTTGTCGTTTCAACTCAGTTATTATGACAGATACTTCATCTTATTTACAATTTCACTATACAAATACACGTTTTAAAATTACCAAAAAGTAACATTGTACTCGTAACTTTGTTACCCTTTTTTCGAATGTACTAATTATTTATTTGTTTTTATTAATTATTAATTAATTAACGCTTTCATTATTTACAAGTACGCGCTAGTCGAGACTTAACTGATCACAAGAAGAAAACAATATTTAACGTGAAGTGAACCCGATAATATTTTCAAACAAACTTCTGTATAAGACTCTAAAACTAAGAAACGTTTAGTGACGAACTATGCCTTAAATAAAATTGTTGATTCTTGAAATAATTTAAGGTAGACTTCATTACTCGATGTTTCTTAGTTTTCAAGTCTTACTAATACGAAAATTTGTAAGTATGCAAATACAATCGGTCCACTGCGTCTTAAGAAAATAATGAGGAACAAATATACACTACCTATGTACTAACACATTTCCCTCGGACGTAGTTTATCACACATTCCGGGAAACTTAAGCCGTTCGCGAACCAACTAACATATACAGAAACAACTTATGTACAAAAATTGTATAAACCTATATCAAAATAAGATATTTAAGTATAAATCAATTCATCAAAATTATTATACAATCCAACAACGCTAACACTGGGCAGATTCAAGAAAGAGATCATAACAAGATTCATGTAAAACTTGTCAATGTGTCCGTTATCACCGAAACTTTGAAACTTAGAAAAAATCAAATCAAAGTTGCAAAGTATTTCTTTTCTTCGTGTAACGGAACATTTCCATCCAAGGTGGGGAAGTAACGCGATATGTGAAATGTGACTTATTGTCATAAAATAATTATGTACACGTAATTGTGCTCGACCCAGTATTTCATTCAACATTCATTCCAACTCCGCAAGGAGTAAAGGAGATCCATCGTTTACCGATTCCAGTGCGTTTCCAAGTCACGTCTATATCTAGTCTAAATCATGTACTTCTATAATTATGCTACGAAGAAATCTTTTGTCGTAACCGATGATAAATCTAGAGTTAGTTTAAGTATTTTATAGTTTTCGTCCTTTTTTCGAACATTCAAGTTTAAGTAGAACAAGCGTTATAATTGACTCTGACCACTCACTTGTTTTTCTTCACCCTTCTGGACCCTGAAAGTCCAGGGTACTTTGTTTATCCGGGGAATCTTCAGAGATCCTTTTTCCTTGTAGGAAACCTTTACACATCCCATGTCATCTTTGTTCCTTCTCGGGGACATTGTAAATCCTCAGTTGAGATACTTGCGACATTTCTTAGCGCCACAAGTGCAGGGTATCTTGACCTCTTCGAAGGGGAACTTGTAATCGTAGGTGAGCTCCTCGCCCACTGTTATACGACGGAGCGCGAAGATCAGGATGTGCTTGTGACCGTGGATATCAACCACGCGGGAATAGCAGTTGGGCTGGAAGAAAATGAAACGAGATAAGTTTTATGCATCAACTTTTTTTATGTAAACTGTGTGATGGGATTCATATTGAGGAGCGCTCAAAGTTGAAGCGCCAGTTCAGGTACTACTAATGTTAGTCTTCTATTCACGCAGTTTCTGATTATACAATATGTTTCAATTGCAACTGATATACGCGTAGAACATTTGTGACATATAGCAGTAGCGTCTACAACTAGGTTGTTTTACTTACATATTTGTAATGTGTAGCATATTTAGGATGTGTGGAACATCAGTGACGTGACGAATATTAGTGACGCGACGAACTTTTGTGACGCTAAAACCATTAGTGATTGTAGCTACAATACTCACATCACACGAGTGGTTGATGAACCTGGCCGCGTTTCCTTTAAGCGTAGCGTCCACCACCAGGTTGTCATCTATGCGGAACATGTAGCAGCCGCCGACGCCGCGCCGCCCGCTCATAGCTTCGTACTTTTTCTCGCGTTGGTCGGCGAGCACGGCGCGTATTACTTCGCCGGCGTACTCTATTACCATGTCTCCTGGAAATAATTATGTGCAAGGTTCACATTGATAGTAATTTATAGAGAAAGATAGTACAGAGTTCACATGATTGATCTTATGCAAGAAAAAAAGAGACGGCTATACCACTTTTCTATGATCTCGTGTACAAGATTGAAAGTACATTGGACCTTCGGGCTTTGAAAGTGTTGACTTTAACACTAAAAGGAAGATTTACTTGGGATAATAATAAGCCTATGTCAATCTCGCGATCCTACACATATCATCAGCAAATAAATGCAATATAACAGTGTGATATGGGTTGGCATTTTGAAACTATTAGAAGTTTTTGTACCTAAGTTTCGTAATTATGAGTACAATGCAGTGACATAAAACTAGCTTACTTTATCATTCGGCATCGTAAGAATAAGATAATTCGAAAAAAACTTACTTCATTCATAGTTATTAATAATACAAACATACCTTCTTCAATCTCTCGTTTACAGAAGAGCCCACGGCCGTGTATATGCGACCGGTAGACCCCGACAGATGCCTTCGATGTCTCCTTCAGCTGCCGGAATCTCATAGCTGGTGGGAGTGTTGCCAGGCGCCTGGAAAAGAAATAAAAATAACTAAATAAATATATTAAATATTCCAGGACATTTACAGAGCGCTATCTAGCTCCAATTAAAACCAAAACACTTTTACGTTGAATAGCAAGTTAATTTATGAATGATGATTCGTCATTCATTTTCATGAAATAAAACTTTTTGGAACCACATCGGCTTATAACTCCAAATGGCCGGTCCGTCTCTAAAAGGTGTTGCCATCCAGCTGAACACGTATTTATTATGTTTTCTTAACCACAGGTCCAGTACAAGCGTTGCTCCAAGAATATACTTTAGTTTTATGCTAAAACTAGTGGGTGCTAGCGGCTTCGCTCGCATTAAGAAGTAAGACTTGCATCCCCTATTTCACCCCTTAAAAAGTGGTATTTCCAAAAATCCTTTCTTAGCGGATGCCTACGTCATAACATCTACCTGCAGGCCAAATTTCAGCCCAATCCGTTCAGTGGTTTGGGCTGTGCGTTGATAGATCACTATGTCAGTTAGTCAGTCACCTTTGAGTTTTATATATGTATTTAGATAGAAGAGTCTTATTGCAATGAAGTTCAAATTTACCTAGATATAGAACTCTCGCTCTCCTGTCCCCCACAAGGCGGTGGTTCCTCTCTGAAAGGCGAGGCCATCCAGCTGAACATATCATGATTAGGTTTCCTCGCCACGGGTCCTGTGCGAGCGCTGCCCCAAGGACTCTCCTTGAACCCTTCGCTGAGATCCAGGTCATTGTCCCAGCTGTTCAGTTGCCGTCCTTGGCGGATCTTGTACTTTGTGCAGCGACTTGCCTGGAAAATAGGGGTTTGAACATGTTGTTACAGAACAGCGTAAAATATTAGGAATTGGTTAGATGTTAGCTGCAAACTTAACTTTAAAACAATTTCAGCTTTTTTTATAAATATAAACTACAATATTCTAAAGAATTTTTTAGTAGGTACCTGTTAATATTTAATTAGCTTTATACAGTTTAAACGAGACACAGCGTAAAAACATATTGTTTTAAAAGTAACTAATGTTAAGTAGTAAAACAAGAGGCAAGATTTTATTGGGAAGCCAGAAAAATAGAAAACAATATTATGATACATACCCCGGGCAGTTGTTCAATGAGATATCGCAGCGCATTATTGTTGAGTCCAAGTAGGTGTGCTCCCGACAAACTCGACGGTAGATTGTAATTGATCAATGGCAACCCAGACGCCTTCCGCGCGTTTTGCACCGCATCCACTACCTTCGCCCACAGATCTGTTAGAGACGACGAGGTATAGTTGAAACCGTCTTCGGAAGTCACTTCGTATATTAATTTTGGGCCGTCATCTTTAGGTGGCTCAGGCGCCGGTTTCGGAGCGACTGACTTGTTCTCTTTAGCCACTTTACTCTGCTTTTTAGTCACAACAGTCTCGCCTTCAGTCTTTCTATCCGATAGAGGTCGCTTCAGAACCTTTGGTGGTGCTGCCGTTTTTGTAGGAGCAGGTGTTCTGTTTGTATCTTTCTCTGCTAATACTTTTGGTGGTTCGATGTCTATCATTTCGGTGTCAAGACTGGGCAGTGACGTCATTTTAGGAGCAGTCTCAGTAGATTCTGTAGCTCGAATTTCCGTGTCCGGAGCAGAACTGGTATTCGCTTGTTGTATTTCCGCAGATAGTTGAATAGCTTGTGCTGCGTCTCTTTCTTCCTTTTCGCGCTTTACTCGTTCCAACTCCATAATTCTTTTAGATTCTTCGATAGCTTTCTCCAGATCACTGTCGATGGTTTCGTCTTTCATGTTCAAGTCAGGCATGTCATGGCTCACTGGTCTGGTTTTGGGCACCGCTGGAGCCGTGGGAGCAGCAGTACTAGTTTTGGATGCTCCAGATGTTTTCGACTTGCTTTGCCCGTCTCTATGTAGAGGTAACACTCTGTTGGTAGGTCGCATCGTTATGGGATTGACAACGTTTGTCGGAATCCCTGATTGTTGCGTTGGCGGTGCTTTAGGCAACGAGATGCTTGAAGTGTTTTGAGTTGGCAGATTTATTGTATTATTCTGTGGAACAGGTATGCATATCATGCTACTGCTGCTGCTTTGATTTGGGATTAAATTTGTATTATTTTGAGGTATGTTTTGCGGCTGGAGAATTGTATTCGTTTGTATGGGGAAGGTCAGATCTGCAGCAGCTTTGGACGCTATCTTGGGATCGACCAGGTTATTCTGAACCGTGATGTTGACAGTGTTGTTACTGGAGTTGACGTTGATGTTCATCGGAGCGCTGTTGGGTATAGCTTGGAACGGAACATTGATCATTGTCCCACTGTTTTCTCCTTTCTGTTGGAAAGTCAGCGAATCAGTATTGATGCCACTCACATTGCTACTGCTATTGTTCGTGACAACTCGAATGTTATGTTGTTGAGGAACATGTTGGTTTATGTTGTTGTCTAAGTTTGTATTGTTCATTCTTCCCCTTTCTGGGAGGTTGATAACTCTCTGATTATTTTGTTGGTTCATCTGCATAAAGCCAAGTTGGTTGTTGACCGCGATATGTTTTTCGTTTACGACGTTGACTTTAGCACAGTCGTTGTTTGGTAAAGACATCGGCATGTTTGTGTTGGATGGAGGTCCCATGATATTTTTTCCTCTCAGAGGTTCTTGCGGGAATTTTGGCGGGTCACTCACTGGCATGTTTCTATTGACTTGATTATCAAGATTGGTGATATTGTGATTTTGAGTAGAGTTCGAGTTGTTCATACTGCAGCTGTTAATATTAATTTGGGCGTTGGTAGGAACTTGATTGTTTAGAATTTGGTTCTGATTGTTGGTTCCATGTGACTGTGAGTTATTCATTATCATGTGGTTATTGCTAGTCATAAGGTTATTGACACTGTGGTCTGAAGAGTTGCTGCAATTCATAAGCATTTCGTGACTGCTTAGGTTGTTCTGTGAGTTAGTGCTATACATGCTGGTATTGGGTACAGAGTTCATCATCATATTGTTTGTCATGTTGGTATTGCTGACGTTCATCCCGTGCATCATGTTTCCTGTGCCCATGTTTATATTGTTTGTGGTCATATTCGAGCATAGCTCCATAGAGTTTTGATTGCTGGAAAATTGCGTGCTGTTGTTCGAGCAACTTCCACTACAAGAGTTCTGTATCTCATTCTTAATATCGGGAATATTATGCATGATTGAATTGTTGATAGACTGATGGCTAGCATTTCCCATCTGCATGGAACTGTTCAAGTTATTATGCATCGTCAAATTATTCATGGACGTTATGTTGCTCATCTGGTGCTGCATCATAGAATTGTGCTCCATCGAATTTCTGTTATTTTGCAGTTGATTAATCGAATTCATGTTCTGCATCGACATTGAGTTATTATCGTATCTATTGCCGTGAATATTTGGCATCGCGCCCGAACTGTCCATTTGATTGCCCAAGCTCATCGTTGGCGCGTTGCCCGGCATATGATGCATGTGCATACTATTGTCAATTTGTTGTCTATTATGCATTTGGTTGGGCGTATGTTGGTGCATGTTCATGACGTTGTTATCGATATGCTGTCGGTTGTTCTGCATCTGCATGACGTTGGGCATCTGATGCTGGTGATGCATGCCGAGGTTGTCGAGTTGTCGGCTCTGCTGCATGGACATGGGTTGGTTGATGTGCATGTTGCTTTCCATCTGGTTGCGGTTGTTGTTGCTCATGTGGTGGTTGAGTTGTTGCATGCCGTGGAGCTGGCTCGTGTGCATATTATCCATGGCCCTGTTGGGATGCATGTTATGCCCCATGTTGTTCATGCTGTGCTGCTGGATGGAGTCCATCATCATGCGGTTGTTTTGCATGTTGGTGTTGGGCATGGACTGCTGCATGTGCATGTGGTTCAAGTCACTCAGATCTGGTCTGTTCAGGTTGTTGTTTTGCAAGTTGTGCATATTCATACTTTGGTTCATCAAGTTGGTTGTATCGGGAGTGCTTCGGTTGGACAACATGTTCTGATTATGAGTTTGTTGCACACTGATCATGTTGTCGTGGAACTGCCTCCCCGACGCGCTTTGATTTATTTGTGGCATTTGACTGTTGTTGTCTACTTGGCGGTTATGTTGAATTTGACCGTTCATTATGTGGATTTGATTTGGTGACGAAATATGGTTGCTTTCTTGAGATACTATCTGCATGTTACCGTGCGGCATGTTCGTTGAATTCATCGAAGAATTGGATATCTCGTGCTGGTTAGATTGCATGCTGTTGTCGCTAGTGACCATGATATTCAATCTGTTATTGGTGGTCTCTTGGCACGATAGGCTCATGTTTTGCATGGAGTTATTACCCGAGCTTAGTATTTGTATTTGTCCATGACTAGTGCTGTTTGGAATGGAGCACATTTGGTTCTGGTTGTTGTTTGGAGCAGGCTGCATGGGCGGGCGCATGACGCCGTGTGGTCCGATGCTGATAGACGGGCTGTTGGCCATACTGCCGGCCATCTGACAGCTGTTCAATTTGTGAATGTTTAACTGATTACTCATATTTTCCGAATGTTTATTGTCAGTATTGCCCATGTTCTGGAATGTCTTGTCGTTGTTCACGTGCTGTTGTGAATGTGACGCCATAATTTCTTGAGAGAAGTTCAAGTGGCCGCCTTCGGTTTTTGATAAAGCGTTGATTTTGCTCAGCTTCAGGGTCGTATCTGCATCAAAATTGCTACTCATAGCTGAAGATGGTGGATAGATGTTTCCAGACTGAATTTGGATGACATTGTTTGAAGTGGAATGAGATGTCGAATGATGGCTGACATTCAATGTGGACTCAAACTGATGAGAATGCATATTGATTCCAGGAATAGTATTTCCGTTATTGGGAACAGATATCAAACACTGATTGTTCTTATCTGCATCACCGTGTGATATAGTTCTCATTTGGTTTTGGGTGTTTTGTATATTGACTGAAGCATTCATGTTGTTTGTCTTCATCTGTATGTTTTGTAAGTCTATTTTGTTTTCAGAGTTGATGTTACTTATAGGCGTATGAACTTGCCTCCAGGGCGTAGGCGACTTGGTGCTTTGTGTCACGCTTATGGTTGGCATACTCGAGTTAGACGAGTCTTGCAAGTTTCCACTTATCTCGATGACATGTGAGTTCTCTATCTTGATATTATTTTTATTCGCTGACGGAGCGATGGAACTGGAAACTATCGGCTGCGATAGAGGTATCGATTGCATCGAAAACGAGTTCGCAGAATTAGGAAATGACTGAGATATTGCCATTATTGGTTGTCCAGTCGAAGAAACGAGAGTTACGTTTGGCGACATGGATACGATGCTCGGTTTCTGGATGTTCCTGTGGATAGTCTGTGATCCACTAGATAGCGTCATGCTGTGTATCTGCGAAGTTATAGGGTTAACGCTCTGTCTTCCAGTTATAATGGCAGGGCTCGACTGCAAGCCGATTATTTGAGGTTGGCTCATCTGTATCACTTTCGGCGTCTGTCTGTGGTTATTTGACTTATCCGGCAGAGGTTGTAAAGTCAGATTTGGGACAGTAGTCTTGACTGTCTTCATCGATGGTGGGGATGACTGGACAGTCTGAGCTGTTACCACGTTCGGAGTAGACGCTGCCACTGTATCTCCAACGTTATTTACAACGACGTATCCTGTCGGGACTTCTACAATAGGCTCGATTTTACTTGCTTGGAACACTTGCGTGGTCGTCGCAGAGAAACTGCTGTTTTGTGCCAGCACTCCTTGCATTGCTGTCGAAACGAACTGTTGAGACGACATGACAGTATTTTGTACGATTGTTTCCAATCCGTAATAAACTGGTTGAGTAGTCAAATACATGCAACCAGATTGGTCTGTGACCATTTCTAGAGTTGGCGTAGAGCCTAGTAAGACTTGGTCATTGCAGAACTGCGGTAACAAAGTTCCTTGAGGCAAGATCGTAGTACCTCCAGGACCTGACGCTATGAGCGTGTTGCCTTGAGTTTGTAAGGTATTTGGGATTATTGTTGTCTGTCCGTTACCTATCCCACTTTGAGGCACAACTGTTGCACCCGTTTGCAAAGTATTGTTAGGCAGGAGGGTCGATCCTTGAGGGATTATTGTAGCTCCATTTTGTAATGTCTGTGGCAAGATAGTTGGCCCGTTAGGTCCTTGAGATAATATTCCCTGCGTCTGTATCGCGCCTTGAAGAGCCTGAGGCAATATGCCTACGTTTCCTTGAGGAAGTAGCACAGGTATACCACCACTCGGAACTGCGACTAAGCCTCCATTTTCTGTCTGTTGTATTTGGAATGTCTGAGGCATGAGGCCGCTTTGAGATATGAACTGAGTAGGCGTCGCTTTGAAGTCTCCTTGAGGCCCAATGGTAGCAATGTACTGCATATTCTGATTCTGCTGCTGAGACAGCGCTTCTACATACGACATGATATTTTGATTGGCTACCGGCTGCACTATGATGGACGGCTGGCCAGTCTGGTTGTTTGTTTGTAGCTGGATAACAGTATTTCCTTGTCCGAGAGGTTGGTTTATCGTCGTGTAAGTCTTTTCCATTTTTGTGTGCCTCTTTATCGTAGTCGGTTTAGGCATCGGCCGACCTCGGCCTCTGTTGGCAGCTTGGAATATTGGTTTAGGTTGGACAGGCTGGGGCTGTTTCTTGGGTGATTTCTGTGGTGTGCCCATTATTATATGTTTGTTAGGAGTGTTCGGAGTGGCCAGTCGCTGTGTAGTCATAGCGGGTACCATTATTGTTGGGTTGCCTTGAATCTGGGGCCGAATCATCGGTTGGATATTCTGAATGATCGATGAATTAGGCATTCCTTGGAGTGAATTAACTGGTAACGCAATTGATGACGCGCTAGCCATATTTGGGAAGTTTGTGACTTGGTTCTTGCCTTGTATCATTTGTGTGATATTACCTTGATGATTAGATGGCAGAGTAAGCATTTGATTCGAGTTGGAAGAGATGACTTGGATGCCTCCAGATCCAGATAGAAGCTGGGTCATATCGCCGCTCTGTACTTGCTGAATATTGCCACCATTTCCTGGTTTCACGCAAATGTTGTATGGTAAGAGTCCAGATTGGGTTATCAATTGAGGAGCCATGATCTTTTGTCCAGCTGTACTTGTCTTCGGCGGTAAAAGCATCTGTGGGGTGACAACGATTTGTGGCGAGGACATGACTTGTTGGTTTGCCGACACTTGTACGTTGGTAGTCTTGCTTTGGTCGAAGATAACAGTCCCGGATTTCATTTGTTCAGTTATAGTCATGGTCACTTCGTTTGATGGTCCGGGAGATGGAGTTTCAACGATGGTGCCATTTATTGTGATCTGTCTCGTGTTTATTGATGTTCTTCTAGCGGATATTCCTTCAGCCTTTACTGTACTATCTGATCCGCTCATAACTCCAGCATGTATGATCATTGGCTGAGCGAAAGCATTTCCAAAAGCGTTTTGAAGCGTTGTTAGCGTTCGGTTTTCGGGCGATTTCGGGTTTTCGCTCTCGCTTTCACTCGTCGATATGACGTCACAAGATGGTACATGTCTGTCGTAAGACTCTTTGTTTCTGTAAGTGCACTGGCACCTATCACACCTCACAGGCTGCTCCATGCTTTGTGTTACATCTAAAGGCCTCATCACAAGTTCTGGTTGTCCACTGATGGAGTTTCCAGCAAAAGTTACAGTATAACTCTCAGTTCCACTTGCCCGGTATAGAAACTGGTTAGCTTGACCGGTATTGTCATTGCCGTGGTTGTCTTCCGCGCCATCTAGTTGTTGTATCGGTGTAAAGTCGTTATCATCTCGTGGACTGTTTGGTCGAGAACTGCAGTTACTTTCCGAACTGGACCAGTCAGCGGCCCCATCAAGTTGCGATATAGGACTACACTGGATCTTCGTGTAGAAGTCTATGACGTCAGTGTAGTAGCCTTCAGCTTTATCTGATTTCTCTGGTCCCGGTTCGTCTTTCTGTTTAGGAGATGTTGTTCTATAGTTGATTCCGGAAGTATGAGGCGCTTCGTCACACAAAGGGCTCGTCGTAGCGGTTTCCTCTTTCTCTTTCTTGTCAGTGGTTGCTTGCTCTTTGATCGAGTCAAGAGAATTTTCTGGTATAGGAAGCTTTTGGATGGGGCTCAGCTTTCCGGTCAGAGCTGATGTAGAAGTTTTGCCCATCTTGCATCGTTTTATTGTGGAAGAAAGCAGACTGGTGTCGAATTTACTGTTCCAACTGCTCGATCGTTGTTGCCCGCGCCCAGTCGTTAAAGTCTTCAAGCTGTGACTCTGTAGTAGCATCTCTGACTTGCTTCTCTTTAATTCCTTACTTCCAGACTCGAACCTCGCGTTGAGCAGTTCGTCGATGAAGTCTGTGGAACGGAAATCTGCTCTGTCATTACTTCTGTCGTCTCCTTGACTCATTGCGCAGTAGAATTCGTTCTTTAAATCTTGGAATATGTCTTGCATTGAAATTCCATCTAGAAGGTCGTGATTGAGATCTTCAAAGATGGCATCCTTAACTTCTGGTGGCAGCAAGTCTGCAGTGTTCTGTGGCTCTTCTTCATCTTGCTGTTCTTGTCTACAGACGCTGTCTAATAAATGTTCAACGACTTGCTTCACAGCCAATTCTTCCAACGTCACTGTACTTCCGATTTTTATTGGTGACTTATCGTTCTTTAAAAGGCTGAAAGCAGATTTCCCAGAGCCCGACACAATGTTTTCGTGCCAGGCGCCGATTTCAGCCATCACTCTGTCGACCACATGAATATCCATACTGTGGTCTACTGTAATATTTACGCCGAAATCGAATCCGGGCATCGGCTCAGCCAGTATGAGCTTGGTCTTTATCGTATATCGCACAATCTTAGAAGGCTTTTTGCAAGACCAAAACAGTCGCGTGCAAGAGAAATCGACTGGCATCAAGAAATCTTCATAATCGGAAACTGACGGCACGATTTTTCCTAAGCTATGAACTGTTAGCGAGCCAAGTATGAATTGCACTTTGTTGATTTCGCTGTAGCGTTTCTTCTTCTTATCCAATTCGACGTAGACTGGTCGTGTTAATTCAAAGTCAGCGTCTTTCTGAAGACTCTTTTTAGGAATGTCTTTGCCGTGTAGTGGGCAGAAAACCCTTTTATCATCCATGAATGCACAGCCCGCCTTTCTTGCGCATGAGTAATGATAAGTTTCGCTGCAGTTCTTGGCGCAGCATCCTACACTCGCTCCCTTCACTTCACAAGTGGCGCATTTGATCATTTTTCCTCGAGAAATGGCTGAGTGGACATTTTGCAAAGATCCATCGATTTCCTCAAACACTTCTGCTGACCATAGAGCGCAGTTTGCATGAATCCAATCATTCTGGCCGCAGTAAAGTAACCGTCCTTCCATTGCGGGCGACGCGTCTCCCACAGATTTACATAACACGCAGGTTCTCGTATCCACCACTGGATATAACTCCAGTAAATCTTCTTCCAGTTTCACTCCATCTAGTTCAAGTTTAGGCACAATTTGGTCGAAGGGCCTTGCGATGGACTCGTTATTTCTCTTCACGTTCTTATTATCAGTCATATCTACGTCTTTCAATGACTCCGAGTCGTCATTTTCACCTTCCACTTCCAAGTTAGGTTGTAGGCAGTTGTTCACACAATCAAACCAGGGGAATGTTTCAGAGAACAGCTCTTTGTAAATTGCTTTAAGGTCAAAGCTGGATGTTCTGTCTATTACTTCCTTCATCTCATGATTGAAGTCTTTGAGAGAAACATATTCGTCATTGTTGACTCTCTTCTTTATGTCAAGTAGGGATGGTGAAACTAGTCTGTTTGTATCATCATCATTGTCCATAGAAGGTGATGATTGTAGTCTCACTAGACCAGGGCTGAGTTCTTGTTCACTTCGAGGTTGCGGGAAACTCTTGGTCGGCTCATCATCATCTGATATTGGTTCATATTTGTCTACATGTACCGATGTAGGAAGCATT